>CM057151.1:10065513-10150650 GCA_029962745.1 Echinometra lucunter
AAAGAAGAAGTTTTAGCCCCTACCATAGCTGGTGATATGGTAGTATGTCTTGGAGTAAGTGAGCCTGTTGCAGGATCAGATGTTGCAAGTGAGTATCATTTCATGGTTTGACTAGAGTTCAGCCTGAAACAGATTAGTTAAAGAAGTTTGGGTTTACACAGTGTAGTTTGGTTCACAAAAAAAAAAAAATAATGATAATGGTCAGATAAGAGAAAGAAGAATTTTGGTCAGATAAGGTAAAAAGAATGTTTTTAGCACCTGCCATGACTGGTGATATGGCAGTGTGTTTGGAGTAAGTGGGCCTGGTGCAGGATCAGATGTGGCAAGTGAGTGTTTATGGATTGATTCAGGTTAAACCTGAATCAGAGGAAGTTTTGGTTAGATGAGATAAAGAAGTTTTTAACCCCTACAGTAGCTGTTGATATTTTAGTGTATCTTAGAGTAAGTGCACCTGGCACAGGATAAGATATGGCAAGTGCATTCTTTCATAATCCAATTAGAGCTACATGTATGCCTACAGGTGTATGTAACAAATGATACTTTTAAATCAGGGTCTGACTGTTTTAAACTGATCAGACTCAATTGTAGAAATGAATAGAGCCCACTGTAAAACAATACAGCAATCTTTAGAGGTGGGACAGAAGTATAGACTTACATACATGTACGTGTATGTATATGTAGGCTTTATACGTGTACATACCTCATGTTTTACTTGGACTCAAATTAGAATTTACTTATCTTATACATGCTATGAATCATTCTGCAATAACGGGTTTGTATAATTTCGTTTGAAGCCAATAATATATTGATGTATTCCAGGTTCTGTTATTCATTTAAAATGTTTAAATTTTGCAAGTGTTTTTCTTCTCAAGCTAAATATGGTCATGTATGGAATAAGGTTTGCATGCATATGACTGTCCATTGTGATCTTTTAATTTCCTTGAGTCAGTGTGATCCAGGTCTTCGTATCCAGATTGGATGATGACATACTGAACAATGAAATGAGAAGGAAAAGATGAAGAAAGAAGGGATTATCATGGTACATGTAATATGTAATCATCCTCCTTGCTTTTCACCTTATCCTAGATATTCAGACTAAAGCTGTGAAGAAGGGTGATGATTATATCATCAATGGTAGCAAGACATGGATAACTAATGGCCATCAGGCAGATTGGACCTGTCTTCTAGTTAACACTGGTGATGGCCCAGCCCACAAGAACAAATCACTCATTGGTGTACCACTTGATTCTGAAGGTAATCGGATTAGATATTCTTCAGTATAAAAGACATGAAAACATGGGATGGGAAATAAGCATTTTGACTGCAACAGAAAGAGAAAATGCTAATACATGTGACAAGGAATGACCTGTGATTATGCATATGGTCTATAAACCACCGTAAATACAGACCAAGATATGCATACTTTTTTTGCTTCTAGGAATGATTTAAACCTTTTAAATTTAAGATGGATCTTTCCTTGTATTACATGTTTCTCCTCATACTATGTAGCATTGTTAAAATCTTTATTAATGTAACATTCTGCTGGTGATTAAATATATTTCATGAAGATCCTGTGCTGTCTCCTGTTATGTGAAATTTCTCACAGTAGCATTGTCACATTTCACATATATTATACACGAATAGTAGTAAATATTGATAAACTGTATACATGTATACATGGAACTTCTTCATGTAGGTGTTACTAGGGGAAGAAGGATCGACAAGTTAGGCATGCATTCCTCTGACACGGCCGAGCTTTTCTTTGAAGATGTGCGTGTCCCTCAAAGCAATCTGATAGGCCAAGAGGGGGCAGGCTTCATGTACCAGATGTTGCAGTTCCAGGAGGAACGGTTGTTTGCAGGGGCCGGTGGTAAGAAGACAATTTTTTTAAAGATTAATTAGAGACATGATTCCTATTTTGTAACACCTTTTAAAGGAATTGATAATTGATCATGTAATTGTTAGAGCATCAAAATGTTAAAACTGGTGCTAATGTTTTTGATAATTTGATATATTGAAAAAAAAAAAAAAAAAACCCTGATTGTACAGTGTGTGTGCTCATGTAGGAAATGTAAGTTGGTTACTGTTTTTATCGTATTTGCTTTTTCTCATATGCTGCAATACATGTTTTATCCAATTGTTAAGAAGTATTTTCTGATACTGGTACTTGATGAGATTTGATTCTTTTTAACAGTTTTGTTATTATTTTTTCTAATGTTTTCACCTTTATTTCTACAGCTCTTATTCCACTGGACATGATGATAGCCGATACCATTGAATACACAAAAGGAAGGAAGATCTTCGGCAAGTCTGTTCTGGATAACCAAGTGGTTCATTTCAGACTTGCTGAGCTTCAGACAGAAGTAGAGATGTTGAGGTCACTTCTCTACAGAGCAACAGGTATCATTACGGCATGCTTTATAGGATATTCATTGAATTTTATGGAGGAATTGTAGGTTCTATTATATTTATTTGATAGTGGTTCATGTAAACCTGGAGCTTCCAGACTGGCCACCCTCTCTCGTCCTCTCTATCTTGAGTTTTCCCCTTTATACATTACAGCACGGTATTTCCCTTCAAAGTCGCAGTCTATGCCCTCACCATTCTGAGTCCAAATCTTCCTCTAGAACACAACAAATGCATTTATATATTATAGAAATGGCTTTTAAAAATAGTTTTTGCTGGTAACAAAATGCAACCATCAACCCCCACCACAAAGTCATGTTTTATCACAGCAGGGGGTTAACATAAACATACAATCAATACGATGTATATCATAAAGTGGCAACCATGTACTAAAAGAGCAATGATGTAAGATCATGTATCTCTTTATTTACACAGGTCTACATGTATATAAACAGAGTAGCACCAGAGAGGTTAACAGGTTCATAATAGAAAACAAGTGTAGAGTATGCATGGAAAAGTGTGCAAGTATCAGCAGTCCCTAGTTGAAGCACATACTTATGTCTGCATTTTAATGGAATAGTTGAAAAGGAATTGATGTTATAACTTCTACTTTTGATAGCTCCAAACCTCAGACTGTTAAAGTGTATTTATATACAGTTCATGTGACAGGAGTCAACAGTGGTAGTCTTTGTTTGCTCCTGTAGTCGACCAAAGCCTGTTACAAGTAAAATCAAAAGAAATTCTTTTTCTTTTTTAAAATTTATTTATTTTAATTTGCAGCCCTGTACGTACAGGGTCAAGATGCCACCAGACTTGCATCAATGGTGAAGCTCAAAGCTGGACGTCTTGTTCGTGAGGTCAGTGATGCATGTCTGCCAATTCTATGGAGGAATGGGCTTCACATCTGACATGCCTATCTCCAGATACTACAGAGACACAAGGTAAGTTAGAATACCATGGAAAAGAATACCATGGAAAATGCAGCCAGTTTTAGAGAGACCGTTACCTCACTGGAAGTTTCTCCAATGGGCAAGTCGTGGGACTTTAAATAGTTCCCTCCATAGACATTGCATGCAGACAAGATCTATTTAGAGCTCCATGAAGTGAAACTCATCTACACTATTGGTAGCACAAAGAAAATTGGCTTGGGAACTCCCTCAGAAAAGTCTCATATTACCATCTCCTTTGCCTCAAAGATACATGTGTGAGAAATTTTGATATTCCATTCATCACTGTGTATAATATTCTTTCACTCAATTGGTGATCATTTGGATGAAATGAAATGTTTCAAACAAACATGCTTCGAGCCACTTCCTTCTCTTGAAGAAATATATTTCGTAAGCATGAGTAATATTAGAGCAAGCAAAAGCAGCAGTAGCAGCAAAAAAAAAAAAAAAGAGAGAGCATATGGAATGAAATTATTTAGTGAACAGGCTTATGCTTACTTAAAGGCATTGGTTAACATTGTTATAATTTTCTAAAAACTCATTTTGCTACTTGAAAATGGGATAAGATAAGGGTATGGTGTAAAAAAATGCCAGCCTGAAAGTTTTCAAAGTTAATATCCACAGGAAATATTTTAAATATTAGAAATGCGAACCAATGTTTGAAAGTATATAAGGGTCGGTTGCACAGACTAGACGTAAGGAGTGCACAATGCGCGCATGGCTCACCAGATCATATTGTGTGTATTGGCGTATCATGTGGAGGGAGGCAGGATAACGGTTTTTTTTAACTCGTAGCAAAACGGTCCTCTTCTATTGTCTCTGAGACCAAAAATAATAAATCGCAGTTTGCGTCTTACTAACAGTTTTCATTCCAAATTATGGTTGTTCAGGGTTTTTGAGTAACAAGTACTCATACACATGTTTCATCTTAGTGTGATAATTTTTTAAATCGGCTGCTCACAAATTTAGCCAATGCCTTTAAGATTTGTGCTAGTACTAAGGCTCTTGTACTGATCTAATAGTCATTATGGTTTTTCACATAGTGAATGCTGATATCTAATATCTGTCTTTGCTATTCATCTGAGTGAAGAATTTACACAAATGCTTGTCAACAAAATGCTTAACATCTGCTGCATGAATATAAAGCTATGGGGGGGGGGGGGTAGGATTGAATGGTGATCATGGTTCCTTTCACTTCAAAACTTGAACTTGATCTTTGTTTTCCACTTGTAGGGGAACAAATATAAAAACAATACGACAACTGAACTTGGAGATGTACAAAGCATGGATATATTGAACAACTAAACAAACATCACAATTCAAAAAATTAAAAATCTCTTACATAATGAAAGAAGACATTACTCAATATGAATACAGTTGAAAGTGGACAGTATTCATAAAGTAATTATCAGAATCTGCCCTTTACAAGCTCATATAGGCATGCATTGTATTTATGTATCATTCCATTTCATTCTTGTTGCTGAAGGTTACTCTCTATAGGGGGTGGAGCTGATGAAGTAATGCTCTCTATCATCTGTAAATTCATGGGAACGGCTACCTAATAAATCAAAGGTAACTCCTTAATCTGGATGTACTCATGTCTAATTGTTTTGCAATCAGAGGGTTGTACTTGTGCTCCAGAGGCTATTGCCCACGGTCAATATTTACTCTATCCGCCTGACCCTCACCCTAAAACCTTACCTAAAACAGAATTACTTGTTCAAAGCTAACCCTAACCATAAACCTAAGTCTAATGGGGTGTTGCAAGAAGGTTGCAATCAATTGCAAATAATTGTCAATTTTGAAACAACCATTCTGATTGGCTCAGGGTCTGCCCTTTTAAGAAGACATGCATGCAACAATGATTTTGATTGGCCAGTGACCATCAGTTGCAACTTGCAATCGATTGCAACTTTCTTGCAACACCCAATAAGTCTCATTAGAGTTACAACTGTTCACTGACCAGAGACAATCAGTTGGTTGTCAGTGCACGTTCAAAGGTTTTTCATAGTCTTCTAAAGGTTGTTTGATCTGTGATTTTGGTCGGCTGAAGGTTACAATGTTTCATGGAAAACATCTTGCCAACCAAGCTGGTTTGCAGTTTTTTTTTCTGATCTGTTATTGATCGTCTGAAGGTATCAGGCTGGTCAGAGACTGGTCTTCAAAGGTTGCCAGTGGTAAATGAGCAGTTAACGGGTTGTCAGTGGTCTGTGGCCTTTAGTGGCCAATCGCCAACCTGTTAGCACATAGTTTGTGACTTGCAGACTAGTGGATCAATACAGACCATTGTGATTTTGTTTGTTTACTGATAGTAGAGTATGTGCAAAACTCTTAGGTGCAGTCATCAATTATCACTGATGAAAAGAGACTGTGACCAGCCAGTACCAGTAACCATTTTCGAACCTTCCCAGAAAAGGTTGCCCACAACTCTTTCCTGGTTTTGATAAATTGACAACCTGTCTGCTACTGCATGCAAAGATCTTTGTCCTCTTCAAAACTGATCTTCTTCCAGTTGCAGAGTAAAATTGAGACAGGAGCAAACATAACATCTGAAATTTGGATTAATATTTTTTCCTCTTTCAAATCAAGATACACCCTGCATGTTTTTTTAATTGCAGTAAACCATACTGTTGTTCTTTTTTGCTGTGCTACTTGCACCCCTTGAATCTTGCATCATATTGCGTATATTAGCTCTATGGAACCTTCATTTTTCTATGACTATTTGGTAATGCATGTTTTCATTTTCTGTTCACAAAGCTACCATCCTGCCTTAACTCATGCGTCTTTGTTCTCTCCCTTTATTTCCTTCAAAATAGTTTATCTACCTTTAAGATGCTTCAGACATTGTTTATGATGAGGGAAAGTAGTAAAATTAAAATATAGTAGTGTTGCATGAATAATGTATCAGAAATAGTTATGCCTTACTGTGTTGAAAAAAAAAATGGCTCATAAAATGATGATGATAATCTCTGAATATCTAGATCTCTTTCTTTTTACATGCAGACTTGCATCTATAGGTGGAGGGGCAGACGAAGTGATGTTATCCATCATCTGCAAGTTAATGGGAACATTGCCATCCAAGTGATTGTATCCAATGCCATCTCTTATCTATGAGAAAACAAAGACTTCTACAAAATCAGCCTGAGGTTTTTTTGCAAAGTTCATCAACTTTTTAAATATGCAGTCATAAAGGTTTGTTCATATATGCAGTAAACCTCCACTGTGAACTCACAATTTTTTGGGAAAATCAGTAGGATATCATGAGGCAGCAAAAAAAAAAAAAAACGACAACAAAATCCTGAGGCAAGAGATGTATATATATTTACCTCCTGGCAGCAAAAGGTGTGGACCAATCAGACTCTTGTAAAGTTAGTGCAACATATGGCGTCAGGAGTTTATCTGCAAACCCTGTTTTGGCAAAATCCTCTTTTACTTGAGCATGAACTATTTTTGAAACGTCTCATAAATATCTCATAAATGGCATGGCCAAAGAGAAAAAGAGTGGGTTTTCCCCCACGGGTTTGCATTCATATCTGAATGAGTCTTAACATTGACTTCTGTAATCTGTTCATGCTTTGTCTAAAGCCCAGCACACACTGTACGATCCGACTGAGACCCTATTTTCGAACAAATGGCATTTTGCATTAAATATGAATGTTTAAACAAGTAAAATTGTCTTATTTGAAGCTCGGCATAATGATAGGAATACTAAAATCGAAATTATGGTTAAATGCAAGCCTTTGTTGTTGGAGTAACGGCCAAATAGGCCTCAGATCTCAGCCGATCGCAAGATTATTATGACATCACTACTATTTGGAATTGAATTCGCTTTTATTCCTACAGGGAGGCTTGCAATAGCCCAGAATTTCGATAATAGTGTTCATACGACTATTCGGAACTTTGATTATGAAGATTTTACATGTTCCAATGTTCATGTAAAATGCTTTAACAAAGTTTTTCAAAATTGGATCGCAGCTGGATCGTGCAGTGTGCGCCGGGCTTAAGGGGTATAAGAAGGTATTTAATTTGCTCTTTGAGATAATTGCTTGAAGCCTGTGTGATTGTTTTTGGATGACTCCTTCAATCTGGTAGCAGTCACACAGAGATTCATATTGATGCCAGTGATGGTTGACATGAAGTGCTTTCATATAAATTGTATTGCTTACATATAGATGTATAAAATGAGGACTTAATTTTACTAAAATGAGAGTGTAGTTTGAATTCTATGACAATTTTGGTTATTTATGATTGATGTACATGTATCATTCAGTCACATCAAAACAGTTTGATATTTACACAGTAAGGTGCATCAATGTATGTGGTACATGTATGTTGACTGTACATTGTAATATTTTTAAGTTCTATTTTTATGGTGGAAGGAAACCAGAGTCAAACACTTCCGATGTTCCTTTCATCATCATTCTTTATAGCAGTTTGCTTTTTCATGTTACAACCTGTCTGATTCCTAGAAATTATGTTCTCTGCTGAAAGGTAAAGAGCATATTCTAAATTCTTGTCATAATCTACTGCAGTATTGAATGTAAGAATTGGGGGGCATTAGCATAGTTATGATTTTATCTTGTTTCTGCTGTGACTCGTTCAAAGCAGACTGTAGACATTCATTCAGGTAGCTTAGTGAAACCAGAGTGGTGTGAAAGATTCATAAAGAATGCAAAATGCATATTGTCGTCTGTATCGTTTGTATTCAAAGTATCTTTTTGCACCTGGTGTTTTGCTAAGCTACCTTACCCAGTTTCTACACGTATCTTGGAGCATAACCCGACACATATCAGCCTTTTCAAATTTCTCAGGGAATGTTAGATAGTAATTGGTATTTACCTTATTCTAAGATTCTAGGCCTCTGATTGGTCAAAGGGGTAGTCATGGCAACCGCTAGCTGACTGCTGGGCATATAGCAAAAAAACTATTGACTGGGCATGATAGTTCAGCCTCTGTGTACAATACAAAAGTACATGGTTTGTTACACGCTAGCTCTAAAGAAGTAGGCCGGGTGAGATGCGTGTAAGTATCTTGCGCATGTATCTTGCGCGCGTATCTATACATGCATATTGTACTTCGAGACTGTACTGTGCCCCTCGATTTCGTCTCGGGACATAGTGCAGTTTCGAGATCACCTTGGGCTATAGTTCCAACCATGCCCCTCAAAGCAGTCAATATTTGTATACTATTTGATGGTTTATTTGAAAGAATGATCCTAGTAGCGTACAAATGAAGATTCAAGATTCAAGATACTTTATTGGTCCATGTAAGTTATTACAAAGAAATTTTGCTTCCTTTGGCTTTCAACACAATACGGCACGAATAAACAAAACAAAAACTGTGAAAGAACATAAATGAATGAACAAGCAACATATATATTGAAGATTGATTTCATTTTCTTCAACAATGTACTTGAATTAAAATTCTGTGTGTATTCTCAGCATAACTGAAATACATGCATATATGTGATATGTAGGAAAGCCTGCAGCTTAATCTTATCTTGTTTCATCTCATGGCTCTTGGCAAACATTATGTAAGGAATCATTTAAAGGAAATGATTTATAGCAAATGGTCATACATTTTGTCTCAGAGAAATCATTTTCCAGATTTAAGGGTCATTATCGAAAGTTTAAAGGATCATTGGGAACTTAGACCCTCTTCGCGTTCAGCCATGATGTGCATCATTCATTGGTTGAAATTGATGATAGAAGTAGAAGAAAAAGAAAAAGGATTTTGATGTCTTTATGTGCAAAATCTTGAATGACTTGGCGATACATGTATATGTAAGTATGTTGGTAAATCATTGATACATGTCTGAAAAGTCTGAAAAAAGGAAGATACTGGAAAATTATCATTTACAGTTTTTAGATCATGTTATGGTATTCATGAATGTGTTATTTTTCCATTGTTAGAGGAGATAGATTTGAAAATTATATATATTTCTAATGTTTTAAATAGAATTTTATGAAAGCTACAGTATAAATATCATGCACATTGTGGTGCGTGCCATTTTATGCCATGTGTACATGTATATAGAGCTTACTAACTAAAATGCAGCTTGACTATGTGAAAATTGTATAGAGAAATATGAAAAGCAATAGGAGTGATGTGAAATTTAAAAAAAAAGAAAAAGAAAAAATGTAAGAGAGCAGTAAACTTCTCATTTTGCTTTGCTTTGCTTCTTGAGGTTTTTCTGTGATACCTCATAGGAAGGTGAAATTTGGAAGAACTGCTAGCCTAGGTCTTGCATATTGCTTTGATATTTGGTGAAATTTTATGCAGTTTGAAAAAGAAACATTTATATCAAGGTTTTGCCTATACCTTTGATGATAGAATGTTAGTCTAATTTCTCTATTCATTTTATTGCAGGGTAAATATTATCATTTTTTTTTTCTTTAAACATTGTCCATAATGGGATGGAGAATGTACATGAAGTTCATTGCATTTATGATTTTTTTTCTCATGACCTTAACTATTTTCTTATGATAGTGACAGTGGAATGTATGATAATTTTTGTCAATAATGAAAAAAATGAATATGCAATATAAAATTTAGGAAGTTTGCATTTGTTATGTGTATGATTTTATAAGACAGGCTAGAGGAAAGAAAAAACTTGAAAGATGAGGAGAGTGAGGGAAAGAGGGATGAATTTAAAGATAAATGAAAGGAAAGAAAGAAAATAATTAAAAGAAAGAAAAAAGAGAAAGAGGAGAGTGTATAATGCAAGATTAGGTACTTGATAACAAATTACAAATCAGGACAGGCTTACAGAAGAGAAAAGAGTGGGAGAGATGAAGGGGGAGAGAAAGAAAACAGATAAAATGAGAAATTAAGAAAGTGCTTCCAGATTCAATAAAATCCATGATACATTGAATCTAGCAGCTTCATCTCATCACTCACTCCCATAACATTCATCATCATGCTTTTCCAAGTGCATATATGTGTAATCCAGATGTGTAGACATCGTCAAGCCAAAAAGTGTGTATTGTTAAAATTGAATGAAAATAAAGAGTGTGGTTGTATAAAGCAGTACATTGTATTAATACCAACAATATTGTATGCCCACACATGATCATTAAATAGGTGATCCCCTAATGCACTTATCTTAATGATGCTTGATCGAGGTTGCCGATGAGAACCCGAGAACCCGGATAGTTCCTGCTTGTAAAGCCAAGAGGAATGACAGAATTTGGATGTCAGCAGATAGAGGGGTTTATACTCTGCCTTAATATATTGATAACATATTGAAACCTTCCACAGTTAAAGGGTTGGTGCACGTGGGCCCTTAAATTTTATCTGCACCACCCCCCCCCCCCCCACACCTCTCTTTATTTCCAACTTCATGTAGGGGCCCATGCAATCAGAAATTACCAATTTCAGTACAGATCCCCTGAGAAAAAACAAAATGACAATACAAGTCTAAAACCTTGTGTATAGTAGTAGTACTTGAAAAAGGGGGAAAAAAAAGAGACAAAATCATCCAAATCGTTGATTAAATGATCATAGTTTATTACAGAAAACATAACAATAACTATCATGAAAATTTCAGTAACACGCATTGTGACAAATCTGTTAAGAGTACATAGTCTGACATGTAAAAAAAGGTGTGGACCAATGAAATTCTGATAAGGTAAGCACAGGGAGTATTGTCTGCTCATCTTTTGGCAAAACTCCTTTTTTTCGAGTGTGAACTTTCATTGATGTGTACTGTATCTCATTTAGGTCGTTCTGTCTACCGCGTCATACATGAACACTAAATTAACATGAGGTTTGCCAATGAATAAGTAAATGAGCCTAAAAAATGTTTATTGAACAGATACCTCATTATTTATTTGACGTCACCTGGACCTGGGAAGGAAAAAGTGAACTTAATCACTGTGACCCTTGGGTCTATCCGCCCAATATAACTAAATAGGTGTACTACACTACACCAGGATTTCCCATTACTCCTCTTCGAACAGTGCAGTGGGTTCTTAATGTGCAAAGGTGGTGACTCTCCTCTACACAGGACCTCCAGTTAATATCCTATCCGAGGGACAGAATGTTTTCTACCGAAACAAGGGAGGGGCAAGTTAACACACAATGCAGGCTTCAGTCATCTGCCCGGGATGGACTCGAACCAACAATCTTCGATTCGACAGGCAGATGCTTTACTGACTGAGCCAGCTCACCTCCTAAACATCTCTAAAGACCACTTATCACAAAAATGTGTATATCTATCATATATAGCAGAAATTGTTTAAACATTTCATCAAAAAAATATAAACATATGTATCAATTCAATAACATTACTATGAAAGAATTATATCTATAGATATGTGATGATGTATGCTTATAGAGTTTTGTTATTGCAGTTATAACATATCTATAAGCAAGAGTATGAGATGGATGATGATATAATAAGATTTATAGGCTTTTAGAAATGAGCATACACCACCTTGACATTTTTTTCATACCTGAGACAACACGATTGTTTTAATCACGATCACATCTCTCAGTGAATGATTTTCTCTTGCATAAAACATTTTCCTGTAGTCACGATGACAAACTAAAACTAAACCTTACGCAGAATGTACCTACCTAATACGACAAACATTAACAAGCATAGATACACATACACTCTATCATACTTCATATAGGTGCAGCATTTTGTCATTTTCACAGTACCATAGTGCATTCTTAACCACCCTACAGCCAGGCACAATGGAACATTGAGAGCAGACAATAGATTGAGGGGGGGGGGGGGGGGGGGGGGGGGAGGGGCAAACTTTGTACACTTAACAAGTAAACCTCCCTCAATCCATTGTCTATTCTCTACATTGCTGTGTACCTGCCTAAATACTAGAACATGATCCACTGGCATTTTTTATGGAGATTAAGAGATTTCATATTTCACCTATTTCTTTTTAAAAATCAATATACGGAATGTACAGCACCATTGATTCTATAATTTACAACAGACTTATACATGTATAAATAAATAAAAATGTAATATTCAGATTTCAGACATGTATTGTAGAAACAAGAAATACACACCGTATCAATGACCTTTTTTAAAAAGTTCACTTGAAAGATTTTTCACTTCACAGGTGATATATAATTTCTGAGCTGCTATTTGATAAAAAACTAATTGCACAATTGTAGAAAATTTATGGCAATGATTTCAAACACAAATGCATATGCTAATCTTTACCCTATTGTTAACTGAGAACAATGAAAAATTGATCTGATCCTGTAAAGCATTTTATTTTTCATTCTCATCCTTTTCAAGAATGTTGAATGTCTTTCACGTTTCCATGAGCAAAGAAACTGTCCAAAATTTTGAGGCACATATATGTCATCTGGTTCCCAATAAAATTCCCACTGAAAATGGTTAAGAAAAGTGAGAGGTTGAAATACATCGATCTATCTAAAACTTAATATTAGAGGTCGTTATTGGTCGTTTTTGTGGTGGAAGGTCACAAATAATGATGCAAACACCTATCTTTAAAATTCTACTAGTATTTCAGCATATAAGTAGTGTCCATAACATGTGAAAAAAGCTATTCTTCATATCAAGCTTTTCAAAAGGGATTAAGAGATTGTATGCCACAGAAAGCTCATTAAATGTCTTAAATCTTAACAGATTCACATACAATGCATACATAAACACCAATGGTAAAGCCTTTAATCTTGACAGTATACCATGCAGTATACGAATGAAATGTAAGAAATATACTATTGGCACACAAATGATCATTAAACAGTGCACATTGAAATTTTCTCCTACTTGTTCCTGATAAAACACCCCAGGCTACCTTCAATTCCTATCTCAACACATGCATTTTCAATCAGTACAACATCTTAAGTGTGGAACGGATTTATCACGTAGTACACCAATACAAAGAACTTGTTCTTGTGTGTTAATTATCAAAATTCCATATATGCCTAGGAAAGTAAGGAAATGTTGCATTTTCACAAAATTATTTAAGCAAACCTTTTTGTGGCTTACTCAGAAAACCATTTGCATATTTTTTGTAATGAATTAAATTTATTATGAACTTTATCTACTTTACCATTCACCAAAAGACATTTTGCTCTGTATGTCACTGTATGTCACTGTACTATATGAGATGTAAATATACTTCTACAAAGAAATATTGCAAGTTCAAATATACCCTCAATTAACACATAAGGGACTGGTGAGGTAGACTATTTGACATAAGTGCACATGCAAGCATAAATCAGGGTTTTACAAAGTCGAAAAGCCATTTGATTCTGTAAGTGCCCTAATGGTGTAGTCTTTATCTTATCCTTTATTTTCCCCAAACTCCTTATTCCTTATCTAGCTGAACAAAATTTTTTTCAGGTCATTGTTACACTTTAATAATAAAAATGTCAAAACATAGATAGAAAAGAAAGGTTATACAAGAGATAAAGAGAGACAAAAAATAGACAGAGACAGAGACGGAGACACAAAGAGATTTACACCTGAAGGTCTCTTCCCAAGCGATCAATCTCATCAAGGACAAACGCCACACTCTCCTTCGTAGCTCGGGCATTGGAGAATATGATACGAAAGAAGTTAATGTAATCTCCATTAGGCTGGTAGCCAATCAGCATGGAGCCTTCTAATACCATGCCCTCCTTGATAGCAGGGGCAACCTGGGGGTCAGAGGTCAAAGATTAATACAGAATGCTAGTCAAAGTTTGGGTACACTCAGGATTTTGAATCAAGTGTTTACTTCACTTTGTACTTCCCACCTAATGACATTTTGATAAACATGCTATAAGTGTGGATACACATTGTATGAATAGTATAATTTGCTTTGATTACTTCTATGTCTTTTATTTACTTAAACTGCACTTGATTTGGAACCAATAAATGATGAAAAAGACATCAAGCAATATGAGAAAAAAAATCAAACACAATGAAAAAAAATGAAACAAGGTTTATTTCAAAAAGTCAATCACTCCCTCTCGATTCATCATGTAAAACCCTTTTATAATTAACAGTTTTATTCCTTTCCTATTTTCTCCCCATCTGCCATCAAAAAAATGGATTCTACCCATTAGTAGTAGATCAGCACACATTGCCAGGATGGTTAAATTTAACCTCTTGGGGTTACCAAATTTCCATATTCCCAATCGGTTTTATACAGCAACCACCTAATTCTAGTAGGCAATAAGTTAAATGAATAAATACAATAGAGGATGAAATAATATCTGACATCAGCTGTAGAATAGTGAATCAAGCAACTTTTTCAGCTGCTTTTTTTGTTCTTTCTTTTTCTTTTTTTGAACGTTATAGGTGTTTCTTTTCTCACCTTACTGAGTCTCTTCCAAAACTCTGGTGTTCGCTCCACATTCCTGAGGCATTCTGGGACATACCAGAAACATACATTTGTGCATTGTGGCTATAGAAACAAAGGAATAGGAAAGAGATACAATCACTGCCAAGAAAATACTGAAAAGTTTCAGTGTGATATCTTGAATTATGGATTGGTAATATCTGATTCATTATCATATATATATCCGTAACCACAGGTGTAATTATTAAATCAATTATACAATCATGTACATGTAAACACTTAATCCTAAAAAAACGGTAGAATTTCTATCCATGCTAACTCTGCTGAGTTTGGGAGTTAGTGTTAATAATGGAGTGCAATAATCACAAGTATTTCCACTGTGATGTTTACAATTGAGAGTAACCCTGTAGAGGGCATGTAGTATTCTACTTTATTAAAAACACAATTACTTACCTCTAGCAGGACTTCAAATCCTTCTCTCTCATGCAGAAGCTGTGCAAAGTACCTATTAACAGACGGAACAAATGAGGTCTATCAATTGGAATATCAACCAAGCTGATGAATTTCCTGAAAAATCATTCAGTTTTCTGTGTTGGTTACAAGCGTTCTAAGACTCCCAGTAAAACAGACCATTAGCCCTTCCAGTGCCTTTAAGTTTATAAAAATGCATCAGAGTGGTATTCGGGTAAAACAACAAATTTTTATTTTTATTACTTTTTTTCAACTTGATAACATCAGTGCTTTGAATGTCTCGCTTTACAATTCATACATTTATCTTGCATTCAATGAAAAAAGGCAAGCATATTCTGATCCAACTACATCAGAAAAAAGAATTTTCACAGTATGACTCACCTCCTCCTTTGAAAGGGTTATCTCAGATGAAATAAATTAATTCGGGTTACCATTTCACACTACGTTCAAATCTTCTTTCAGTTGATTAGACACTTCCACATTTTTCATTGTCATCATTATAACTGTTGTTATTGTATATTTATGTTACTTATTCTCTTCCCTATCCGTTTTTATGGTTTATTGTATTTTCATGGTATCTACTATATGTAAATCTATATTGTATAAGCAGTTTCATTTTTTTCCCCAAGCGCCTTGAGCATTATGCATAATGGATGTGGCGCTTTATAAATTGTCATCATTATTATCATTATTATTATGTCTATGGCTGTAAACAAAGCTAACTAAATGATGTCAACCTCAAAGAAAATAAATGATGGAAAAGTGAGAATGTTTAAGATGTAGTCACACATCAATATGTTTATATAAAACCAATACTGATAATATCATCCTATTGAGAAATCTGAATGGCCTCAAAGTTTAACTATGTTATCGAGCCTTCAGCAACCCTTTTCTAAGATTTGATACACTTCCTACAAAACATGGTGATATATGTAAGTGACAGACCCTTTTCAATTACCTTGATAATGCAAATTTGTGGTTGATCTCAGCCTCAAAACCCTTATTGCCTTTTGCCTTCCACATGAGCCAGAGACGAAAAGCATCTACTTTGCGGCCACACTGGAGGGACTTGTCCCCGGTGTCGTAACTCATGTCATAGAACTTGTCTTGCTGGAAGAGGTACTTGGCCTTAGCACTCATACATCTGTTCATCAGGGTTTCCTATTATTACAAACAGGAAGAAATATTTCTAAAATATTGGTTTTATTAAGTTATGACTTTACTACAGGTATGTCTTTTTTTTTTCTATGTTTCCTATTCTGCTCTTATAAATTTACGTTTCCACAGATTTAACTATTTTTACTATTCATTAATACTTCTGTAATACTGGCCATGGTAGCATGGTTACATTTTTATACACTTTTTACAATTACTATGTTATCAACAATGGTTACACATATAGGTGTATCTTTGAAAATAAACACAACAAAAAAGTAAGTCCCCTCTAATTCAAAATAGTAAAACTTTTTAACGAAAAAGTTTTGAGCAAAATAATTTGGCAGGAGTGTTTCTTCACTTATTGACTTACCTTTGTGTGAAAATGAGATTGATCTGTCAACTCATGCATGAGCGAGCAAACAATAAAGGCAAAAATGTCACTTTTCAAAAGTCACAAGAGTCATGGGGGGGGGGTTTGTGAAACCAGATTTTTCTGGTGTTTTTTTAAGTGTTGTTGATGTTTTTCGAGGTTGTGCCATGGTTGAGTGACAAAATTGCGAACAATGAAGCAAGAAATGCTGAAAATTTACTGTTTAATGCCGGGAAAAACGAATACCTGGTATTTTCACATAATGTGCTGACTCATGTTGGTCGCAGAGCCCCAATTTTTACCTCTGACATTTTTAACTCTGACATTTTTACCTCTGACATTTTTACCTCTGACATTTTTACCTCTGACATTTTTACCTCTGACATTTTTACCTCTGACATTTTTACCTCTGACATTTTTACCTCTGACATTTTTTCCTCTGACATTTTTACCTCTGACATTTTTACCTGGCACCGAACAAACACATTTCCCCCCTTTTATACATACTTCTTTATATATCAGAAGTGCAAGGTTTAGAATTTTTTATTAAGACAATTAAAAAAACAAAATCTTTGCTTCATATGATCACTGTTATAAATCTCTGAGGGGAGAGGGGGGGGGGGCAAAACAGAATTTTGCAACTTTGCAAGCAAGAAAATTCAGATTATTTTGTGCTGAAAACTTTCATTTCTCAACTCTAGAAAGCTATTTGTATTATACTCTAAATTATGGTGTTATGAATTAAGAGAGGGGGGCAAAGATGATTTGTTACCCCCCCCCCCCCGGAGAGAAAATCTCCCCCTTTCTTTTGCCACCACAGGTAGACAGAGGATACACTGCTCTAATATATATCTGCATGTGCATAATTATGTAAATAAATACAGAGACAATGTGATAAAATTTAAGTGTTAGAATTAACCTGCTCTTTTACACGAAAGCTGATCGCAATACCGCAAATTGTCGGGGGGGGGGGGCAAAAATAATCCCCCTAAATGAAGCAAGCATCTGCCCCTTTTTCATAGATAATAGACAGAATTTCTAAATACTGAGAAACATTACATCTATATGAGGGAGTGTTTTTTATTTTTGAATGCTGAAAGTTTGCATTTTAGAGCACTAATCACGCTAATATGCTTATTTTTACAGTTGTATAAATTTTCTCCTTTTTTGCAAGGGGGAGGGGCAAAAATTGAGTTTGCCCTTCCTCTTCAATCATCCCCCCCCCCCCCCCGCTTCCAATGCCTAGTACCCCAGCACAGTGGTTTAATCTAAAAATAATCTTCAATGTTAAAAAAAGAGAAAGTATACGTGTACCAGTAAAAACATCAAAGTCAATCTAAGATACAATGACACAATGTGTGTTCAGTATCAAAACCACACAATATGGCATCCAGTTTTACAAAATAATAAAACTTGCATTCAGAACCTACATACATGTACAAAAAAAAGACCCCCACCTTAAATGCACACTCTGATACACCACAGTTTCAAGATAGCTAGGTCTTACAGAAATCAAATTTTTGTTTTTCTTAAATCATATATTGAAGAAATTTATCATAAATTTGATTGAATTTGCATTTCACAATTTCAAAAATAAAAGAGAGATAAAATTTACTCTAATATCATATCAGATGAATTGTTTGTTTGAATTTTGTGAAATGCATGTCATTGAAATAACAGAAATATTCCTCTTAACGCACATATTCACTGATTTTAAAAACTTACTTAATTTTCATTATTGCGTAGGTGAAGCTTAGATTGGACAAGTTTGTCAAAAGTCAACGATTGGAAACATTCGAAGTAATGATTATTATCAATTTCAAGGCGCTAAAATACAGCCCCGACATAGCACCTGAAGAGCTCTCCGAACACCTCTGAGATGTGTGACGTCACAGGTGGGATGTTAATTGCACAAGCAGACAATGTCCCATAACATTTCACACACTTTCAGTGCCTGTTTTGTCACCTATCTTCAGTTATTTCTCTCACTTCGCTAACATCAGTCTCAATGTTTAATCTATTGTCTCACTCTAAACCCATAGTATTATTTGAATGGAAAATGAAGCGTTAACAGAATAAATGAATCAGTTTGCTTGTAAACAAAATAGACGCCATTGAATTTTCAGCTGTATACGCCATGGTATGTTCGGTGTTTCAAGAGGGAACGAATACCGTCCATGCAATCATTCAGCAGGCTTTTCAATTTGAAAGTGTGGTTTATTTAATTGTAAATATACAGGATAAGGGTTAATGATAAAACAAATGATTTCAGCCATCAGAATTAGTTTCATTTCCCTTTTAGAATGGTATGAAACATAGGCATGTTTGAATATATAAATTCTTTATAATTTGAGAAATCATTACATTGCAATTATGTTCATTCTTTATGGAACGTTGTCTGCTTGGGCAGGATTAGTGCCTTCAATGACATCATTAAAACATCGTTATTTTTCTGGCAAATCGCTTGTATATCAAAGATGCTAGGAGGTGGTTATATTTGTATTATTTGTTTAATTACCCGACACATAGTTGACGTAAAAGCTGATACGATCATTGCTATCTGTAAGCTTGCCAGTTTCTCGTGATATGTTATTTGCCATTTTTGTGATTTTCTTTGAATGTGACCTTTAATTGGTTGTTTTCACTGATACTATTTTGGATAAAATGGTCAGCATTCATTCTTATATACCAGTACCCTATGTTCAAAAAGATAAGCTAACTATTGAATTTCATAATAAATATTTGATGGTCTGACAATGGTCCAATGTATACATAAGGTACATCAAGGCATCTACTTCAACTAGATTGCTGGTATGCAACAAAAATTCTAGGAGAAAGAGTTGTTATTAAATGTAGATTAAATCCTCAGGAAAAAGATGTAAATGCATTGGCTAGACTTTGAATACGGCATCATTTGACTGACATTCTATAAACCCACTAATGACCGAATGTAGCTCTATTTGATCAGTCAAATTGGCAACAGAAGTATTTTTCTTTCGTTGATACATTTTCTTATAAAATGTCATGTATCTGAAATGAAACTGAAAGTATGTTGAAAAGTTAAAAAGCTGCCGATCTGCATGAAAAACAGTGATTTAGAACTTTAAATCTCATTACCAATTTAAGGATTTTAGTGCTTATTTTCCATTAAAGCATCAAGTAACAAACAATGATGCAACCAAAATAGCTACGGTATCCGTAGAATATTTTGCTCTTTCTCCTCATGTATATGGTATGCTTTATAAGCATTTGCATCAAAATTTTCGGGGCCAAACAACACAATACAGAATTCTGTCACAAATGGGTGAACTTATTCACTTTGACGTCTACTGACAATGTTGCTATCAATCAGCAAGCAATGATGATTCAGTTCATAAAGAGTAAATTGTATCAATTCACATGTCCCTTAAAAAGGAATTCTGATTAGAGATGCCACTTTTATTCTGACTAGTATCATAATTGTAAAATCCATATTGGGATTCACATATGCTGGATTTTGCAACATAATTTGAATAGAGATTAATTATGAGAATAGTCAGACAAAGAGCCTTTGCAATGCTGGGAATGAAGGAAGGCATACAATATGGCCTGAATTCACAAAGGTGGTTTTGAAACCATGGTTTATGCAGATTTCACGCATTAAGAGCGCTTAATTTAGCGCTTATATTGAGAAAGGTCCAATAATGAATGCACGCTTTTAGCAAAGGGCGCTAAATTCATGCCTGTTGCCATGGTTTGAAACCACATTTTATTTAAATTAGCCAACAGTTTATGTAAATTAATTTGTATAAACTGTGGCTTCAAACCATGGCAACAGGTATGAATTTAGCACCCTTTGACAAAAGCATGCATTCATTATTGGACCTCTCCCAATATATGCACTAAATCAAGCACTAATAACCTGCATAAACTATGGTTTCAAAACCACAGTTTCAAAACCATCTTAGTGAATTCGGGCCTATGAGTTTCATTGTTTTCTACAAGTCCCACAATTTCTTTCAGGGGCTTCCATAAAGGATTTGTACAAGTATGGTTTCCTACCATATTGGTAGATTGCATGTATTTTCCAGTGACTTCAGCTCTGGGATCTATTTCATCAAACTGGGGTTAAGGTTGGAACTGTCTTTTTTTTCAAAGGTTAGTTGTTGGCTGAGATTTACAGTAAGGTATAGGCCTTGGATCATGTTGTCAGAACACCTGTTGTACAACTACTTGCACATGTACATATTTCACAACAGTAACAACTGTCCTTTGCAAAAGTTTGTAACGGCCTGCACAAAAATGATACACTTTAAAAACCAAACAAGCAATTCAGTATAAGCTCTCTTGAGGATGGGTCATGTGACTTTTTTTCTTTTGCCTAGCTGAATTATGAAAAATGTCACAAAAGACCTGCCTTCACAAGTAATGTATAATTCGGATTGAATCATTGCACTACAATAATGATATGAGGCAATGTGAAATACTGTGTGTCAAAATTCACTGGAAAAATGTAATGCAAGTTGACAAATACAGATATATGAACAAATTTCCAGGTGGTCTTTCTGGAAATGACTGCACATAATTGGTAGGACTGGTAAGCTACTTACATTGCCATTCAGGAGGAAAGCAGAGCACTGGAGGGGAACCCCCATCATCTTGTGCTGACACCATGTGACCGAGTTAGATCGGTGGATGCCCTGAAGGTAGTGTCGATGGGTAGCTGACAAAAGAGCACTTCCACCCCAGGCAGCCTGTAAATATGCAGAGAAGGGGATGGTGGTAAGTAATGAGATGAGAAAGGTCTTTACAGGCAAATGTACAGCTAAGTACAGCTTCCTCGCACAGGTTTCAATCAGAAATACTGCTTAGGGGAAACCTCAAAATGAGTATTCCTATAGAAATTGCGCAATATAAATTTATAATTATCATCATTATTTTGAGGGGGATTTTTTTATCTTTACTTGATAATAGCTATTTTGCAATATATACACTGCTCTGCCTTCGTTCACTTGCAAAAATACTAAGTATTTTTGCTGAAAGCCATGATATTTGCAGTATATTTAGAGTGGCCAATAATGATAAAAGCAAACCGCAATAATCACATATTAAAAGGGCCATTATTTTAAAGTGTAAAAGGTGCACTTCTCAGAAGCTCAGAAGGGAACAGCATGCTACTAAAATGGGAAAAGGACACTAATCAAGCAAAAAAAAAAGGAGCACTTCTAGGTTTTAAGAAGGGCAACTTATTTGAAATGAAAAGGGGTACGCAATGAACTGGTTTGAAAGGGGGCATTCTTCTTGGGTAAAAAGGGGCACTTTTTGGGTGCCTCGAAAAGTGGGGGCACATGTTCCCCCCTCCCCTCATTAATTTTTTTTTTTTTTTTTGCAATTTCACTTGAAGAAAATACCCAGTAATGAGGTTGGTCACTGTTGGATGTTAATCTGCACTACTGCACTAACATCAATAGAAAGTTGGACAGTAACACGAAAGACCAAAGGTAAATGTTTCATTGAAGATGATCATCAGAGTCCAATTGTATGAAAAAAAACTATATCATGATAACAATTTTGTGTTCTAAATTGTTTTGATTTCATACTTACATCGACATGGAACCAGATACCATATTTGGAACAGATATCTGCTATCTCCTCCAAAGGATCATAGGCTCCTAACACTGTAGTCCCACTTGTAGCGTTTACCATTAGGGGTATAGCACCCTATCACAAGATGAATACCACAAATGGATAATGATGCTATATCAATCATGTGAGTGTAAAAATAATCAAATTGTCAAGTGGTGGGACCTACATGTATTACACAGACATATTCTCTTGATCTTCAAAATTTTCCACACAATTCAGTTAAATTCAAATTACATTTTTTAAAGAATCCTTCATAGCAGTTCTATAGGGCCTCTGCTTAATCTTTTGTTTTCACATTCAGTATTCATGAACAAATGAAAAGAAATACAACAATAACAACAATAATAAATAATAATAGCAATTACAACACCAAAAATCATAATAATAATAACAATAACAACATTATTATCATTATCATTCTTGAATAATAATCAAAAACAGCATTTATAACTATGGACCACATACAGAATACTCACATTCGAATTTGATAAAGAAATTGCTTCATCTAGTGCTTCTGGTATCATTCTACCACTGGAGATAAAAGAAATGAAAAGAGGAATCATGAAAATTGTTGTAATAATCGGAGTTCTACCTAATTCGGTGGATAGTATGTATCATCATAATCATCAGGATTGACCATTAAATCCTACTCATCAATAGTTACATATTCATCAAGTTTGCATGTTTGAGGAGAACAGAAAGAGGGCTGGTGATGTGTGGTATGTCCGATAAAAAGAATACCAGAGTGAGTTCATGGAAAGGCTGGGTCTAGAAGAAACTATGGTGGAAGTGGTATGGAAGTGGATTGAGATGGATTGGTTAATTATGTGTTGAGAAGGGAAGATGACGAAACTGTGAAAAGGGTGGGATATGGAAGTGGATGGCACAAAAGGATAAGACTGACTAAGATTATATGGAAAGACATGGTGCCGAAAGGCCACAGTATAAGGCTGTTAAGTAATAGCGTGACAAATCCCAGCAACATATTTAGTGTTCAGACAAGCTGTGAAAAACCGTCCTACTATAATGTCAATGAGCGTGCATTAATGCATCAACTCTCAATAAAAGAGAGTTTTGTCAAAATTTGAGCAGACAAACCTTATGATGTTGCTTCGAGAATGGGCTTTCAACCCGGGGGGGGGGGGGGGGGGGGGGGGGGCACTGTCATTTAATACAAGATGGACACCATGCTCCTACATGGACTTTCAAAATGGACCCTATACACAAGTAATATCCTTTGATCTCAGAATACCCTAAACAAGTATTTTGTCATGATTTTTCCACCCTAAACAAGTACATGTATTTTCAAATCAAGCTGGGTTGTAAAAGTATTACCCTATTTTCCTGATTTTTGCTATTTTGATACCCTTTTTTACTGTACGTGCGTACATTGTCCGTCCGTAAGAAAACAAACCTTTTTACGCGTGTTTATGTATGAGCATGGTGTCCACCTTGTAATGGTAGTGCCCCCCCCCTCCCACCTGGGCTTTCAAATGGCATGTAACATGTTACAATGGTTGAGGAAAGCCCAATGATGTATTTCAACAAAAGAGCACATGTTGTAAAAGGCAATTTTAGGAAACAGGCATAGATGATCTACAATGTAAGTATTTTTCTCTCTGATAGAAGATGTATTACAAAATGATATAAAACAATTATATAATTTCTGAAGGCAAAGTAGGCCCCTATCCTATCACCTTCCCGCTTTTTGGGGCACCCGGTATAGATCTCAGGCCAGGAAAAAGGTCGGACGCAAATTTTTATAAGGGCTATCATACAAAGTATATACAACATTCCAATCTTTTCTTGCTCACAAATCTAGAAATAAACAAAATGTTGTCTCTCTAACAGTTCTGGTGCTTCTGCTGTTCTGCATGAAAGCCGTAACCACTCATATGGAGAAAATGCTGATTTCAATCAATTATGATGATGATAAGGTTCCCTTGGAGCTGGAGGTGCTGCAACAACCCCAGATTTTTATGAGCAGGGCTTAAATTAATCGAAGGCCACCAAGGCCATGGCCGTGGATGCCCTTTTGAATGGCCTCAATGCCCCTCTTATTGGCCTTGGAGATTTTTGGTGCCCTTTCTAATTCTTCCTATTTATGCTGTAATATAGGAATATGCCCTACAGAAAAATGGCCTTGCCCTGAAATTGTTGAAATTTAAGGCCTGTATGAGGGATATCATTATACAAAATTCCAAACTTTTTCTCACTCATAAATCTAGAAATAAACAAAATGATGTCTCTCTAACAGTTCCAATGCTTCTGCTGTTCTGCATGAAAGCAGTGACCACTCTTATGGAGGCAATGCAGATTTCAATCATTTATGATGATGATCAGGCCCCTGGGAGCTGGGGGTGTTGCAGCAACCCCAGATTTTTATGAGAGGTATCATTATATAAAATTCCAATCTTTTACTCGCTCATAAATCTAGAAAAAAAAACCAAAATGTTTTCAGGCAACAAGCACTCTATTCCACTGCATCAAGATGCCCAAATATCATAATATTTGGGAAGTGAGGTAATCCGACTATCCTGGACTGCTGCAGGAAGATGTACATTATAGAAGTCATCTATTGTATTTCGGTGACAAATCTACTTTTTAAAGAAAATTTAGCTTTTGTCAGACTAGTATAGCTTGCTTCACTCGCTTGTTGAAACAAAATAGTTTTGGATGACAAGCTAGGTGCTCAAATAGATTCATATTCGACAGATAGGTGATGGAATGTATTATCAGGCGCGTAGCCGGGGGGGGGGGGGTGGGGGTGGTCGCGACCACCCCCATCCCCCCCACGTCAAAATTTTAAAAAAGAAAACAGAAAGAAAAAAGAAGAAAAAAAAGCATGAGCGAGAAAAGAAAAAGGTAAGAGAATGTACGAAGAGTGGGAGCAGACAAGAAACAATGAAAGAGAAACGTCGGAGCGCACTTTGGGTGCTCAGTAAGTGATTCGCACACTTTGCGTGTTCACTCCCCCCTAAAATGAAATCCTAGCTATGCCACTGTGTATTATTTAGATATCTTATAGAGGATTATATCGCATTTTGACGACGACCCTGAAAAAGAGTTGTTGTTTTTTCCCTCGCTTGCTGTGCTCGCTTGTATGATACTTAGAAACAGGATGACTGGGAAAGCAAATGAATTAGGTAAGTGGGGTGACCGAATTTAGATATCTTATAGGCCCATAGTGTATTTTGATGACAAATTATCATCTCTAATTACAAATAGTGTACTTTTTCCTCGCTTGTTGCGCTCGCTCCTATAATATACATTTTCTAAACATGTCTAGTGTATTTCCATGACAAATTGATACTTCTATTGTCAAAGGAATGTGTTTTTTCCTCACTCACTTGTAATATCTATAAACAGGGTTATTTTGTGAGAAAGCAAACAACTGGACCAGCAAGGTGCCAAAATAATGTCATATTTGGCAGCAAAGTAACCATATCATTCAGATATCT
The DNA here is from genome assembly GCA_029962745.1 of Echinometra lucunter. Lineage (NCBI taxonomy): Eukaryota > Metazoa > Echinodermata > Echinoidea > Camarodonta > Echinometridae > Echinometra > Echinometra lucunter. Next base: position 10,091,243 of record CM057151.1, read on the forward strand.
CATAAGCCCACAATGTATTTTGATGACAAAATAACACTTCGATCTTTCTTAACAAAAGTTTTCGGCTTGCTCGCAAAATTTAAAAACAGGATGGTTCATAATCTAGATAGAAGTGTCATTCCCCCCCCCCCCCAGAAAAATACAAAAATGAAAATGCTTAATTCACAGCCTCTAAATCATGTAAATGTTCCATTAAAATAATAATATCTGCAATATTGTTTGAAAATAATTTCTTGTGTTCTGTGTGAGAGGGAGGGGGTACTTAGATTAGACTTAGAAAGCAGCATAACTGGGGTCAGCAAATTTTAATCCTACAACCCCCCCCCCCCTCCAGTTCATGTATACTTAAACACTGCTTGCTTTATTAGGTGTGATAACCTTACATATGGTTCAGGGGCTCAGCATCTCTTGTGCAAAAATGGTTCCCAGGAGCCTGATGATGATGATGATTCAATAATGTAACAAAAATAGACTACTAACAATTACATTGTGCTGAACTTTGTACTTTATTCCAGAAAAAAAGTCTACATCTGTACAGGCATAGGGGTTCAGATACAAATTTGCCAGAGGTAAAAGTCAATATAAGCCCTAATAAAGGCAAAAATGCTGACTTTAACCCGTTGAACATGAAGCCCAAGATAACTCGGGGTGGAGTCTATGGAAAATGTGTGTTATACCGAAATCAAATCGTGTCCAAATAATGATATGATGAATCAGTAACATATAAAAAGTAGAATAGCTAATATGCTCAAATTTGCTCTTTATTCTAAATAAAAGGTCTGCCAAGGGAGACTTTGTAGGCGGAAAAATGCCGACTTTAAAGGGAAAGTCCACCCCAGAAGTTTCACTATTTCAATAAAAGGAAATGAATTTGAACAGCATTTAAAAAAACAAATGAGCAAAATCGGTCAAAGAATAAGAAAGTACACTCAATTACATTTTCTAGTAAATTACTCTTGGCTCTGCAAATTGGCAACACTGATGACATCATATGCGAGCAGCTCTCCATTCACTTTGTACATGAAATTTCACATTTTCTCAGTTTTCTTGGAAGTTACACATTCTCTCACCCCATAGTCAAAGTATATTATGTAAAAAAAAACAATTCTTCTGAACATACATCGACTATGGGGGTTAGAAATGTGTAACTTCCAAGAAAATTGAGAAAATGTGAAATTTCATGTACAAAGTGAATGGAGACTTGCTCGTATATGATGTCATCAGTGTTGCCAATTTGCAGAGCCAAGAGTAATTTACTAGAAAATGTAAATGAGTGTAATTTTCTTATTCTTTGACCGATTTTGCTCATTTCTTTTTTTAAAATGCTCTTCAAATTTAACTCCTTTTATTGAAACAGTCAAACTTCTGGGACGGACTTTGCCTTTAATAAATGATGACAATGAAGAATCAATAACGCAATGAAAAGGCTACAATATATGAGCTGAACCTTGCTCTTAATTCTAAAAAAATGTTTCTAAATAAAAATCTATACAGGCTTAGAGATACAGACACAAATCAGGCAGATAATGCCTCTCATATGAATGCAAACAGTTTGAGTCTAAGTTGCTTGAAAATGTAGAGGTTGTTGCAAAAATATTGTGGATAGCTTTTATGTGACTGCATCAAACTTTTAAAGGCTTCATGAATAAGCCCTAATTTCTAGAATTTTACAACCTGCAATATGCTTAAAACTACTCACACACTCTGTCAGATGAGCCATCATAACTAACATTTCATCAATATCTTTCTCACATAAAGCTTTTCATACACAGGTGCATGTAGCTCCATGTATACAGGCTATCATCTGGAAGGTGTAAAAGCATATTTTTTTCCTGTCAACCCTTTTAAACCAATAATGAAAAGCTGGGGATGGATCCTTTCCTTTGTTTTATTTATCATTCATTCTTTTTTTTTGGGGGGGGGGGGGGGGGGAAGGGGGTTGTGGTGGTGAAGGGAAGCACTCAAGATGGAGTATAGATCAAGTGCATGTAAATTTTACCAAATTTGTGCACTTACTTCTTGTCAGTTTTCACCTTGATGATATTTTTGGTCCCTATCCCTAAGAATGCTGCACCTTTCAACAGTGAATAGTGACTCTGTATTGAAAGCAAACAAACAAAAAATGAGATACGATTTAGAAAAAAAAAAAGATAAGATCTTAAAAGTTAATTTTGATTCAAAAGATCTGATGCATATAGTCTCCTCTTCTCTCACCTATCTCCACCCTGCTCCATTTGCTTTACTTTGCATTGTTTCTCCATTCACATTTACCGATGTGTTGGCTCAGTAGGTAGAGTGTCTGCCTCACAATCGGAAGGTCGCGGGTTCGAACCCCGGCCGCGTCATACCAAAAGACGTTAAAAGATGGGAGTTGCTGCTACCTTCTTTGGCGTTCATGAATTGAAAAGGATAGAGCAACGTCGATCTGGTGCTGCTCAGTGGCTGCCGGGCCCAAGATCAATTGGGCAAAATGAATTTCCTTTCACGGACAATAAAATTTGGAGAGAGAGATTCACATTTTTGGGGGTCCAATTTAACTACTGTCTTATGGACGGTGGTTATAGGTTTAATACCTATATTCCTTAAAGCATAATTATGGGAATATGAGAATTCAGTATTCAATGGTTTTAACCAGGCCCCTAAAGCTCCGCGATTTTGTCCAGATTTATTAGAAGGCCGACCTAAGCACCTATCAATATTCATGATAAAAAATGAATAGATCCTTTTGTAAGATGATTCCAAGGAGTAGCATGCGTTTGTGCATGTTTTAAATAATCATGCCCATCAGCTAAAAACATGCGCAATAAATGCATAATAAATGCGCAACAAATACGCATTAAGTCAAATGTCACAATAAAATTGATACACACAATGGATATGAATAATGCAACAGTGTTGTATCAATATCATGGCGATAACATGTGCTTATCGGCTCCTTCAAATGATCTGAAAGAGGTGGGGGCTAATGCCATTCACGTAATGATATCCGCGCGTGCTGCTTTTCATCTAGTAAATTCATTATATGTCTATGGTTTTAACCCTCTCATTGTCAATTCCCCTAAGTCTGATTTTGTATCATAAATCACCATCATTACTCAAATTATAATTAAAGTATATTATAAAATGGGTTCAAGGATGTAGCCAATAGCGAGTGCGTATGCATGTCATGTGTTCATGATTTAATTCTACGCAACATTCCAGCTGTGCATTTTGGATGCATCACTTTACCTCTAGCGTGTAAAAACTGAGACGCACGCCATGAAATACGCGTTCTTTCTAGAAGTCTATCACAAGGATTTTGATGCGCTTACTCAGGGGCGCATCACACTGGCTACGCTTGTGATGTCATAATAGAAAGCAAATGTTGCCTCTTTGTCTGTGCGATCCAAGGAAATTTGGAGGAGTTTTAACAAATATTCCCGTTTTATAAAACAAATAATGCGCAGATTTAAATTTGTGATGTTAGTGGCGATGCTAGGCATCTCGGGTATTCACAATATTATGCAAAAGCACTCGACGCAAGCGCCTCATGCTTGTCGCACATTGTAAATACCTTTGAGTGCGCTGCATCGCCACTAACACACTCACATCTGTGCATTAGTTGTATACTAATCACCAAAAGGCTGTTTGCTCCATATTTTAGGATACTCCACCATATACGGAAAATATGGGCTTCAAAACTAACTTCTGAAAGCTCAAATATACTCTCAATTAACACAGAAGCGACACCTGCGTATAAGTCAACGTACCGGTCTGCTCACTAATGAAACAGGACATTGACAGAATCCAACAGCTATATGATTCTGAGCGTTGAGGTCGTATGTTTTCCTTTATTTTCTTCAAACTTCTTTACCACTAACCTCGAGAATGCAGGGTAAAGTTTACTTGGGGTTTATTTCATACGTACAAGCTGTACACAATTTATTTTTTCTTCAGGAGATTGGTATACTAGTTTAATTCATCTGCATTCTAAATAATACAGAATACATACTAAAATATTTGCAGACTGAATCACAGAACCCCCCTCCCCCCCCCCCCCAAAAAAAAGGAAAAAACAAAACAAAACAAGAACAAAACAAAAAAAAAATACAAAGCAAAACAAAAAAAGAAAAAAAAACAATTAACAACTAACAACAAACAAAACAAATCTCTCCAAAATCACACATTACAGGAATTGTATGATCAAACATAAATTAAATACATTTCTAATCTGTTTTTTTTTTCTCTAAAATCCTAGTGATGAATTCAGGCTTAGCAATTCCCATATATGTACCTTAAGCTCAATGAAATTATAACAACATTTTGTGAACTTTTGACAATAATAATCCACAAATGTTAGGAAATTTAAAAATAGCTTCACAAATTGAAACTGCAGAACAGTGACCTACAATGTTTCTAATCTTTATTTCTATTTCTTTTAGTAGATAAACATTATGCAAAAACAGTAACTCTCTCATATAGAGTTTAACCCATAGCAGTACAGAGCTTTCTTGAGGTCTAAATTACATGTAATCATCTTAATTGGCAGCAACAATTTTTTTCCCACTCTTACATAGTTTGAAAAAAAAATAAATATGGATATAACATGAACCAAAAGGAATTATAATTGTAAAATTTAATCAGAAATTGCCAATCTGAACACAGAAATAGTGATTATATATTATTCACTGCATTGCCAATTTGAAGAGTTTAATGACTGGTTACAATTAAACTGCTCTAATTTGAGAATGCCACACCATACGGTGTTGGGAATGGACTCAAATTTTTCAGTGAATGTTTCTCTTTCTGCTCATACATAATATGTACTGCCCAGCATTATGGACAAACATATACTGCAAAAGTGTCTCCTATTAAAGGAGACCTGTACCTCTATGGGTTAAAGTTCATGATCATTCTCTTTTTATTTGACTACTCAAACTTTTCTCTAATCTTTATAACAGAAATGACTCAACTGCTTACCTGATCAGAAGTAAAAATCTGCAGAGGTTTGGTATTGAAGTTACCACTCTCTTTATACTCTTCATTCATCAGAAACCTGGCATGATTGATAGCATACATGTTGGCAAGGGAACCACCTGGTTGTAATCAAAATTAAACTGATCAGCCAAATCATACTCGAGAGTTGAAACAGTGAAGGACGTAGCTGAATCCCACTTTTTATTTTTCCCCGAGCGAGCAGGAATCACTGAGTCACAACCCACAACTCAAGCAGAACCCTTGGAAGAGATCTTCCAACCTGGAAGCTCTGGAAAAATACATGTATAAAGTGGGATTCAGCTACATCCTTCACTTTCTTGAATATTTTCATTTCTACATTTTGTCCAAGAAAAAACAAAACCGAGACCTAATGAAGTTTAATCATATCTTAATCACAATTATGATTAATTACTAATTATATATTCGTAAAGCTTAGACCCTCGTCTTTCATCAGATACCATTCATATGATACGTACTTCATGCATGAGTGAATAAGAACAATATGAAGCAGGGCTACCAAAAAGTCATTTGCACAGTACAGCAATACCTGAAATTCAAAGAGATAGATTGGAAAAAAATTTTGTTAATGTGATATGAAAATAATACTTCTCAGCAATTCATTTTCTGCTCTTTAGTATGACTCCTCAATGGATAAAAATTAATGAGCCAGGGATGACCAAGCTCCATTGATGCAATGTGATGCTTGCATGTCCATGATTTATTAAATTAATCCGTTTGTACTCACTGCCTGTCCTAGCAGTGAACAAAAAGATAAATGACTTCATGCATGATTCATTGTGAACAAAACGGAGTGGTGAGTACAAATCTTCACCAAAACTAGAAGTATCGCGATCTCCGTTGCCACACAACGGAAACCTCCAGCTCATTGTGAAATCTCTACCATACAATATAACCTCCCATAAAGAAGAAGGGTTATTCCATGAAATACTACCCGTCTCCAACCCCCCCCCCCCCACCAAGCCCTAACAGATAAAACAAACAGAATGAAATTCAGCTGCAAAATAGAGAATCAGCATTTTTTGTGATTTTGTGAAATTTGCATATTTCATGATTTACACATTTCCAAGTACAAGTTGTCAACCCCTCCCCTAGCTTTGCCAATCAGAGCAATCAGGATCAAAATCAGTCAAGAAATGGCAGAGAAGAAGCACATTAATTGTTCTGAGCACTTTTGACCTTTGACCTACATACATGACCTTTGACCCCCAAATAACATTGAGGTCCCTGTAAGGCATACATCATTCAAGTCAGGTTACAAATGGGCTAACGGTTTAAAAGTAACCAACTCCAGTAGAAACTTGCAGGTAAATTTTAACATTTAACCTCATTTGACCATTGACCTGCATATGTGATCTTTGAGCCTAAGACCTCACCTAGCTTTATCAGCCAGAGCAATCCCAGAATCAAAATTGGCCAAAGAAATGAATGAGAAGAAAATTTTTTTAAAAAGGCCAATAGCCATAATGTGTCTTGGCACATCCGTGTGCAATCATTCTTGCAGGTAAATTATAATTTGACTGCATTTGACCTTTGACCTACAAATATGAACTTTGACCACAACTAACATGAAAGTCTCTATTAGCCATCTGCCATCCAAGCCCGGGGGGGGGGGGGGGGGGATATGTCTCATTGAAGAATTACAGGGACCGGTGGGTGAAGATCAACAAGAAAAGTAAGCTGTCCAGCTTACTAGCTACTAGTGACAAATGGATAAAGGACAACTTTGCATTTGTAGAACCTCACATCAGAAGGATTGCATCGGTGACCAGTCAGTCAGTGAGTTTAACTTAATGAAAAATGAAATGGCCACAGAGTAACCAACTAGTCAATCAGTCAGTTAGTATTTTTCCAAAATGTGATGTTAAGTGCAATCAGTCAGCATGTATGTACCATAAAAAAAATCAATTGCCAATCACTAGCCAATTAGTCACTCACCATGTATACAGAGTGTATTAAAGGAGAATGCAACCTTGACATCAATGTGCTTCCAGTGAATGAAGAACAAGAAGAATAAACAGTGAAAGTTTGAGCAAAATCGGACAATCTGTTCAAGAGTTATGAACTTTGAATATTTATGTAAATCCTTATTATGGGATCCTTGAATTGGCAACTTTGCCAGGATCTGTGATGTCATCGTGGACAACTCTTCATTCATTTTGTACACAGAATTTAACATTTTTTTTATTTTCAAGAAAAATACAAATTCTTTTGATTTATTGTTTGAGTATGACATGGCTATACCCGGTATATCAATTCTGCAAGCATTTTGTGAAGAATTACGTTGATTCCTGACTTGAAATTTCATATAAATCAATTTTTTAGAAAAATTATGTACAAAATGAATTGAGAGTTGTCCATGATGACATCACAGATGCTGGCAAAGTTGCCAACTCAAGGATCCCCATAATAGGGATTTAATGAAATTTTCAAAATTATTAACTCTTGAATAGACTGTCCAATTTTGCTCAAACTTTCAATGTTTACTCTTTTTGATCATCTTTATTCACTTGGAGCACATTGATGCCAGGGTTGCATTCTCCTTTAATTTCACTTTAATGACCAGTGTATGCAATCAGTTCGGTTAGTCAGGCAAACATTCATCGTGTTGTTGTTGTTGTTTGTTGTTGTTGTTTGCTGTTGTTGGTTGTTGTTGTTGGTTGTTGTTGTTTGTTGTTGGTTGTTGTTGTTGTTGGTTGTTGTTGGTTGTTGTTGTTGTTGGTTGTTGTTGGTTGTTGGTTGTTGTTGGTTGTTGGTTATTGTTGGTTGTTGTTGTTGTTGGTTGTTGTTGGTGGTTGTGGGTGGTTGTTGTTGGTGGTTGTTGGTGGTTGTTGTTGGTAGTTGTTGGTTGTTGGGTTTTGGTTGTTGGTTGTTGGTTGTTGGTTGTTGGTTGCTGGTTGTTGGTTGTTGGTTGTTGTTGTTGTTGTTGTTAATTGAACAACTTACTTCCATTGTCTTTTCTAGTTCGGTGGTGTGAAAAAAAGGTCGAGGAGATCTGCAGCAACGACAGTGATGCCCAAGCACCTGATGGGAAGGGGAAAGGGAGAGGGAAGGGCTGCTCGAGGGATGACTCCTCCTCTTCCAGGGAAACATCTGCTGCCTCCGTACTACGGCAACAAAGATCAACGGGCAGTCACTCTGAGTCAGAGGCCATGATGAGCCAGGTAATACATCATTTGGTCATTTTTTTTTGAGTAATGAAAATTGCAGTTCCTCCTGGCTGTGTGAGTAACCCGAATATAGATCAATTATATAATTATTTTTTTTAATATGCATAACCTGTACATAATTTAAAACCAAACAGGTTTTTCTTGTATTTTAGTTGAACTGTACTTTGCATCATTTAGTTATCTTTCTGAAGAAATGTAACGTTCACAATTTTTTTTCCTATTTCATGAATAATCAATATGCAGGAAGTTTAACGATGATAGTAGTACCACCTCCAGCTTTGTGGATGTGCTTTTGCTTATTACTGACGGTAAATTTGTTTGACGTTTTAAAGGTGATGAACCGACTGGATGACTTGGTTGACTACAGGAAATCCAAGGAACACTCCATGTCCGGACATGGGGTCGCTGTTCAGAGTTTTGCTCAGTACCTGCAGACCACGATGCAGCACATCCCCGAGGGGGAGATCTGGGATCAATACTAACTTTAGGTGATCCAACTTAGCTATAAGACAGCTATTCGTGATTTTAATCTGACACTACGAATAGCTATAACTGGCTGACATAGGCCCCTGTGTAGAAGCTATCTTGACAGAAATATTATGCCTCCAAATCACACTTCCTCATGCCCGGCTAGCACTGCAAACTACCTTCAGAATTCGCCAGTGGGCCAGTAGATCTGACTGTAATATCAGAACCTAAAATTTATTTTTCAAACTCAAAATATCGACTTTTGATTGATACGAGGTCCTACCTTCTAGGCGATTTCGCCACTTGATTAATTTTCCATGTCAATAGCGCGACCTCCGACATCTACACCCGCTGGTCTCGTCCACAGGTGCTGGGCGAAGAGCGGTACATGCAGCGTACACTCTCGCACATATCGGCGTGTTCGCCCCCGCTGCAGTCCACACCGGTGAATTCTTTCAGCGGTAAGTCAAGTAATGATGATTCGGAGTTTACCCTTTCGGGGTTCAGCAACGTCTCCACCTTGTCATCTCTGGTGAGAGCTGCTACAGAGACCTGTGACCAGGGAAATTACAACACAACCACCCCCGGGACAACCACCTTGATTGGCCAGGCCTCAGGCCTCAAGGACTCCACAACTCGATGACTTTCTATCGTTGTTTTTTTTTGTGTATTGTTGTAGACCTGATCTACAGTGACTTTTTCAAACTTTTTTTTCTCATTTTGCACTTCCACATAGTTATTTAAAAAGTGAACGACAATGGTGTTGCTAGTTGGCTATGGAGATTGCAACGAAATTTGACTTTGATAGGGGCCGTATCGTTGGCATACAGTAGTTGCTCCGACAAATCATTTCTTTATAGTCTCCCTAGCTCTGTTACTTGTTATGTATTATCTTTATATGAAATTCTGTGATGTTGGGTTTTTACTGTTGCATGATAGGTGTCCTATCAGTTGTACAAAAGTGTTGGCAAGTAATAAAGTTCTATCCGCTTCTTACCTTCAGCTACTTTCCCCTGTTTTGTTTGTGTGGTACCATCTCACACCATCAACACATTAGTGTTACGCTCAGGAGGCCAGCTTTACGCACACACACACACACACACAAACACTTATTTAAAATATTATTGTGTGGAATATTCCACTGTGGTGCCCTTTATTTATACTTTCTTTAGAAAAAAAGAAATCCACAGTTCTGATTAAAGTATGAAGTTAGTCCAATTTTTTTTTGTAAGAACTGCTTTTTTTACACAGCAATATAGATGCATAGGGCAAGGAGACAATATTTCTCATCGTGACCGGACTCTTTACAAGGGCTAAAACTACAGATTTGTATTAGGTATGTATTATTGAAGTAGTTTATTTACAGAATGTTTGTGATAGATCCGCGAACCTCCCTGATGAGAACTGTATTCATGTTTTGTCAGATTCAAAGAGGTCAGATATATTCCATTCACTACTTTATTTAGGATACGTATTGAAGTTTGTAAAAATGAAATATGAGCTTAAGATGATATGATCCCGAAAAAATGAGACAAAAGAAAAGAATGAGTACAGAATAAAGTGCAGTATTTTTACCAAAAAAATCACATTGTTTTCTCAGATTTCAGACATTCCTGATTTCCATTTGGTTTATCTACACAATCCATACATGGCACACAGAAAGATCCAACTCTGAAAAGTTTTATACATGTTTTCTGAACATTGCAACCACATTCCTCACCAACGTTCACCCACCATTTGCTGCTTTAGAGATGATTCATTTCAACAGTGAACAAAAACTGATTTGCTGGGAGAAGTGTGGTATAATCTGGTGCGTTTTGGAGTTTAGGATATGCACTTTTAAGCTAAATAGGTGGCTTTTAGTATTTCAGAAATTTAAATTTGAATCCCGTTTTCTTTTCAGTATGTGTTTAGAGTGTCCCCTTTCCTCTTTGTGAATGACCTATATTGTCAATACTTCAATTGTCTTTATTCACTCGTGCATGAATTATGTATCATATGAGTGGCATACATGTAGCATGGAAGAAGAGGGTCTAACTAAGCTTTACAAATATGTGCCACTTATTACCAGTAATCACAATTGTGATTAAGATAAGATTAAACACCTATCAATCTCAGTTTTGTTTTTTCTGGGATGCAATGTTTAAAAAAACCTATTCATGTTGAAAGGTGAAATTGATTTTACGTAATGAACAATGTACTGGAATAAAATTTGAAGAGTACTCTCAATACAGCAATGTGCAAGAAAGTTCTACATTTCTTGGCATATTGCCACTTTGCATGAATTTCAAAGCCAATTTGTTTGAATCTTTAAGTGGTCATTCTAACGTGTTTATACTGAGCCAATTCTAATGAATGCATCATTCTAGTATGGAAAGTAGATCTTAGGAAATACAAATTCAACAGAGTCAACACCTTGACATATGTGAACCTCTCTATGAACAAATACACATGAATTTTGAAAGGAGGCAAGAAAAAATTTGGAACAAAGTTTTTGATATCACATTGCTTTGAGGAATAGAGAAGCACAAAATAACAATAACAAAGGAACAAACACAAATAAAACAAACAAAACACAGCAGTCAAATTTTTTGCTCTAATAAATATCATGAGGCAAGATTTTGGATGAAAAACAAACAAACAAAATATCTTAATGTAACAAAGCCTGCCTAAATGTATTTTCTTATCTGCCTGTCATAAGATGAAGAAACTGGAAGAGCACTATGACTAATTTGTACACTGTACACAGAAGTTTTTTGGGTTTTTTTCCTGTTAACCCATTCGTGACAGGAATTATTTAAAGCCTAATTTGATCAGCTTTTATTCTTAAAATCGGCAACACCAACATTTTTATTTTATTGCTACATTTTTCTTATAAAACGTCATGTATCTGAAATGAATATACATTGACAGAAATTATGATGAGAAGTCAAAAAGTTGCCAATTTGCAGGGGAAAATGGTAATTTTAAACTTTCTATCACATTACCAATTTAAGGATTTTAATGCTTATTTTCCTTTAAAAAATTTTGAGCATCAAACAACGAATATTGACGCAACCAAAATGGGCACAGTTTGTGTAGAATTTTTCGCTCTTTCTGCTCATGTATTTGGTATGATTTTTAAGGCTTTGCATCAAAAGATATTAGGCCAAACCACAAAATGTGGACCTCTGTCACAAATGGGTTAAGACAGAAGGTGGTTTACCACCTCTATGTACAATAGGTATATAGGTGGGCCTTCAGGATTGATAACAGTAAGGATAATTTCAGTGCATACATTACTATTTATGAGGAACAAAGGTCTAAAAGAATTTCCAGAAAAGATCATAGTAGAGGTATACTGATAAATAATAAATGCATTTCATACAATGCAAATAGTTTTGTACATCTTCATAAAATATCTTTTATTTCAAACTTTGGAATGCATAAAATAATCAGTTTACAGGCACCTACATATAAAGTAAATATTACAAAAAAAATCAAACCAACAACTGAAGTATAACATAACATGCAAGAATATTACACTGTTTGGGTGGCACTCATACATGTACATTACACTGTAGGTATTTAGATTTTTAGATTCTCAGCCATTCTACAAGTTGTAATCTAAACTTATTGTTGGAAATACTCTGCCCTTTTCATAAATGATTTTCAAATACACCCTACAAAAAAAAAAGCATTACAGACATAAATGCTTAGCAAGAACCCACTATTTTCATGTTCATTACTATTTCAAACATAATACTATGGAATGCCATGAAAATCATTATACAAATGATGCGTGCACATGAGTTCATAATATGATCTATCCGCACTTGAGTTGAGGCTCTGTGAATATATCCGCACAAAGCCTAACAGATGCAAACATCCTCAACGAGAGTGGATAGATCTTATAATGAACAAATGAAGACATGCATCATTTTTTTAATGCAACAGCTCTTTTAGATCCTGTTATTTAATTGATAAAAATAAAAACAAAAATAGATCTATCCCTCAAACTTTTCTCTCAACTTATCCCAAAGATTCGCACAGTCATGGAAGCCGCCATTTGCTTTCTTGTGTGACATACATTACGTACAATAAGCGTGTGTGCAATCAGCTTAAGTGTAATGCGCTTCCTAGTACTACGCGCATCAATGTCCTTGCCATATAAAACAATACAAAAGATTAAAAGAAAGATAAAAAAAACATTGGATAGGACTGTAAACTACTGCACACTTTTCAGGAAAAAATGTGGGATAGGCTCAAAAACTGAATCACAGGTGACTGCACTCAACCAATAGTTTGATTAGGATCTAGAAGTGAGTTGTACAGTGTGTCCCAGAATTAACGAAACCGAGATCGATCGATGTTTAATCATATCTAGTTAATCACAGTTATGATTAATAAGTGGCACATATTTGTAAAACTTAGACCCTCTTCTTTCAAGCGATGTCACTCATATGACATATATTTCACGCATGAGTGAATAAAGACAGTCTGAAGTTGGGTAACCAAAAATTTGTTTGGCCAACGATGTTTGAATTTCAAAGAGATAATCACATTTCTAGAAAGTTCATATTCTGCCCTTTCTTTTGACACCTCAATCAGGAAAAATGAAACAGGGATGACAGAGATAACTTAAATTGAAATATTGATTGCATTTCCTTGATTTTTAAAATCATTTGTTTCTTAACTTCTCATCAATTGTTCGCACCAATTATCGCATGAATGGATGCGGAGATGGTCATGCGTGATCTGAAAACTTTCATGTAAAGACTCCTCCTATCCCAACCTCCTCATCCCCAATGCCCATCACTACCTCACCGCATCCCATTCCCAATCCCTCCCAGATCCAAAACTCTACCTCTCCCTCCCTCGTTATGTGTGTGTGTGATGGTGTGTATTGTGTTATGGTCGTTTGTTCATCAAATGGAGAGATTTAGTGAAACAACACTGCATAACCGATAAATTGCATGTTAAAACCCATCCCTCCCACCCTCCTCCTCATCCCCACCCTATCCTTAACCCATTAACTCTTCACCCCCTCACACTTCCTCTCGCCCCCTCTGTATGCATGATGTCTGTTGATGTTATGGTCGTTTGTTCATCTAAAAAATTTATTTAGTCAAACGCCACTGCATAGCTGTCATCGCTTAGATAATCTTTTTTTTTTTACATAAAAGCTATTCATAAATATTACTGAACCTGAAATGACACTGCTAGACAGAGATCAGCAATTTGCTGAAGTCTCTCGACCTCAGAATGTCCCTACTTTGTTACTATAGAAACACTCATTGATCAGTCTGTTAACTGCAAGGTGAATTATGTTAATTAAAACATACTTCATTATTAATTGACTGTTACTCACCACTCCATTTTCTTGATGATCAACCATGCATGAAGTCTTTTGTCTTCTTTGCTAGGACAGGCAGCGAATGCAAACAGATTCACGTAATAAATCATAGAAATGCAAGCATCACTTTACACAAACAGAGCTTAGCCATCTCCAACTCATTTTCATCCATTGAGGAGTCATATTAAAGAGCAGAAAATGAACTATTCAGAAGTATTATTTTCATATCACAGTAACAGAAATATTTTCGTATCTATCTCTTTGAATTTGAGGTATGGTTGTGCAAAGGACTTTTTGGTAGCCCTTCTTCATATTGTTCTCATTCACTCATGCGTGAAGTATGTATCAAATGAGTGGTATCTAATGAAAGAAGAGGGTCTAAGCTTAACAAATATTTATTAGTTATTAATCATAATTGTAATTAAGATTTGAATAAACCTTGATACATCTCGGTTTCATTTTTTTCTGGGACACACTGTATAATCATAAATGAATGATGTAAATCTACATATTGCTTCTCGATTCATCATCATCACCAGAGTAGTGATGTTAGATTAAAAACCAAGATAATCCTATAAGGCAGCCATAACTGGAACACTTCAAAGGCATGTCAGACTGTTTGACTAAATTCTTCACAACACTACTTGAAATAATGAAGAGAAAGTGAAGGGGAAAAGGTGAGGAAAGATCATAATTCTATCTTTTGTATGGAATTACTGAAATAAAATTCCCACTTGCACATGAGTTTAGGAATAGTCGTATGAAAAACTGTGAACCTAATATGGTGCGAGGCAAACTGTTTCCTACACTGCACATGCACGTGTATTTCCCTATATAGGCTACATTAAATTGTAAAATGATTGTCGATTTGCAAAGTTACAAGCAACAAGCAGTAGAAGCAGATCATAGGTATTCACCAAAATGAAGAACTAGTAACACTCCATCATTCTAGAGCAAAAAGAAATATTCAAACTGTGGAATTACATGACAGTCAGTCATTTATTATGCAAGCCATTCAGGCTGTCAAGACTTATTCCCACTTAACTGTCGAAGGTAGGAGGGAAATATTTATTAGATTATTAGATACTCTGCCTGATATTTCCGAGACATGCATTCAATCAAGCCTGGGACCACTTCCAGTCAATTAAAGAATTTGAAGTGAATTATTTTATTACGCTATTGTCTCCTGAACTTGAACAGGTATAGTATGAAGATAGAGATCAAATTAAAGAGACCTTTATTAGATTGTGTCCATTTAATATATTATGTTAACCCACTGGATAAAGACTCTAGCCAGAGTTATCTCGGGCTTATAGTACTCAACAGATATTTCTGTGGAAGCTTTTCTTCACGAGCTTTACAGAAATAACACTAAGAGCTGCTGTAAGAAAAGGCATTACAATGTCCACACTCCACAGTAATAAGATTACCCTTTGGAATCAATTAAATTACCAACGGAACTTTGTAATTGTTAATATTGGATTAGAATGATTGCTCTGTAGAGCTATACTCCGTACTGAGCAGGGCAAAGAACACATTGCTCTACTGATTAAATAAAAGAATTTATGACTTATGTGAAATATTTTACTCCATTGCTTCTTGGTTGCATTGTAGCTTCCACCAGCACTATTGTCATTTCATATAGCTCATTGGTATAGATAACAAACAGCAGTTTTGCTGCTGGTATATATCTCAGTCTTGCTGGGGCTAATTATTGCAATGATGCCCTAGCATCATTGCATTGTTTTCGTTCCTGGAGCATTTCATCAACATTTGTTGTCTGATAAGTTGTCAAATCTGACATCTTTCCTTGATTTTGATTGGCTGAGAAGTATCGTTACTATGGCAACTGTCGGATAAAACAGACTGTGTCTGATAAAACATCCGAAAAGTCCTTTCATGCAACGCTCCCCAGAATTCCTATTCTTCTTCCTTCTTCTTCTGACCAAAATCCCATTCATTTAACCTGTGCTTTTTGTTCCCTCTCTTTAGGTCACTTCCTCATGTCCATTTCATTTCAAATTTCATAGGCATATTCATAGCCATCTCTTCTTGTGCACCTGACTCTTCATTTGTCAAAATCACTCATGCATGACCATCCAGGCGCCAGTTTGTCCATTTTCAGCCCATTTTCATGCCTTTCTCTCTTCCTCTTTATCTTCGTCATACTTCATGCTACAGACTTCTAACAAAATGCTGTAGATAGTCTAAGAGTTGTTCTTTCTTATGCATCCAAAATATGACCTTCAAAATATCATCTTCATTTTCATAATCCAAATCCAAAATCGTCTCCATTCAAAAATATGAAATTTCATAGAATGCTGAGCCATACAAACAAAAAAGTAGTATAACTTTGCTGTTTCAATTTCTTTCAAACTCACATTTTCAGGAAATGTTTCGATTACGATTCCACACATTTGTGCCGATTTTCACGCATCAGTAATTACGCTTCATAGAAATAGCACCCTCTAAAGTTCTGAAAATGCTTGTCTTTCCATGGCTGTCATTCCGTCATGCATGGGTACACCCATACCCTTTTCTGGATTTAAGTAGTTCAAGAGATGCCCTTTCGAGGCAATTAAAAAAATATGTACCTCATCACTGACAAAATTGGTCAAAATGGCAGTCCTATATCATGATACTTACGAAAATGGAGGAATAACTTCAAATTGCTCTCAATTCTTGAATCTTGTAGGTAGGCGTTCAGAACTTGGCAGGTTTTTGTATAAATGTATTTGATGACTGTCTGCCAGGTTTGGTAAAAACAGCTGACGTCAGCGCGAAATCATCGTGAAAAACCCTCATTTTCCAATCCCTTACAATATGGCGCCTTATTTCTTGTATTACACTGCGTGCCAAAATGCACCCAAAATGACTGCAATGAAATTCTCTTTTCATAGATGCCAAATAAAAATAATCTTGTATTACACTGCGCGCCAAAATGCACCCAAAATGACTGCAATGAAATTCTCTTTTCATAGATGCCAAATAAAACCCATGCTGTCACAGAAAATTTCGAGTAAATTCTAATAGAACACCGGGTAGAATACAGATTCCACACAGCTTCCGCCGAAAAGTTGTACATAATGTCTATGGCGGACATCGGTAACCCGTAAATGACCCATTCATTGTTGAACAATCATCTTTAAAAGTGGCAGGCACATTCTTGGTGGTCAAATACATGTCATGTCGAAGCTGGATTTTCAAATTTTGCGTTTATTTAACTGTAAAACATTATTTTCACTTGTTTAACATCAAAGAGCATAACTTCTTTAATTCACATTATCTGCAATTGAGAGTAGTCTCAAAATGAACGCAATAAAATTGTCTTTCCACTGATACCAAACATGGCATATAACCTCCTCATACTTTTAAGATATATATCGATTTAAGGCTGAAAAACAGTTGCACGTTATGTCTATGATGGAAATCGGAAACTTGCATTGGTTTCCTATGGATGGCCATTTGGGCCATAATTGTAAAACTTAGCTTTAAACTATGCACATAGTTGGCATGCTTGCGATCTATTTTTTTGTCCCTTTCACTATTCCAATTCCTACCAAATTTTGTATGGATATTCCTTAACACCACATTTTCGTCACTCGGCTCTTGACTTTCCGATATATCTCTTGCGTACCGGCAAGCCGCCATTCTGTTCATTTTCGGTCCTTTTCATGCCTTAATTTCTCTCTTCCTCTCTTTACTTATAGTCCCTCCCTCTCTTTAAAGGCATTGGCTAACTTTGTGAGTAGCTGATTTAAAAAATTCTCAAACTAAGATGAAACATGTGTATGAGTACTTGTATTTGTACTCAAAAACCCTGAAACCAACCATAATTTGGAATGTAAAAGTGTAAGTTAGACGCAAACGGCGATTTTATTATCCTTCATCTCATGAGACAATCACAAAGAGGACCACTTTGCTTGAATTTGAAAATGCCGTTATGTGCCTCCCGCCGCATGATATGCCGATACACACAGTACGGTAAGGTGAGTCATACGCGCATGCACACTCTTTATGTCTCTTCTATGCAACCGACCCTCGTATATAACCCTTATGTTTATCCCATTTTCAAGTAACAAAACAAGATTTTTTTAAAATCATAACAATGTTAACCAATGTCTTTAATTATGGTCCCATATTTTTCTTCTAACAACATCTCTTGTGTTCCTTGGTCATCGCGGTCATCTCCTCACAGCATCACTGCATGCACATTGTTCCAATACGATTGCAATTCTAGTTATTATTTTCACATAATAAAAGGCAAGTAAAAGTTTTTTTTTTAAAAGGCATCTCATAACAAGATCCATTCATTGAATCTATAAAGACACTGAACTTTTCATTTCAAGTGTGATAGATCTGGCAAGAAGAGACATTGGATTCAATGATTGGTAGTCATATTTATTACATGGCTCCTTTTTGACATCTCTAATACTATTTCCTATAAAAAAAAAAAGAACAACAAAAACAAACGAAGCAAACAGACTAAGACAAAACAAACAAAACAAATGAAACAAACAGATGAAAACAAAAAATACAATAGAAAAAATATTTACCTTCAACAATGTGTTCCTAACATATTCATGTATGTATGTAAAAATAAAATGTACTTCTGAAATGGTTTATGTCACTATCTCTGAATTTTGATGAAATTTTTCTCACCTGGACAAAAGATTCCATCTCCTGTCTTGTAACCACACAGTTCTCTCAGCTTAGAAAGAACTTCTTGTTCCATCAGCGTGAAGACAGGTGCAACTTCATAAGTGTACCTATTGTATACCGTAAATAGAATTATCACTTATTTTTACTTCCATGGACTATGATGAGCAAGGGGATAGTTTCTCTTGAAAGATAAATACTTGAATGAAAATCAACTAAAGAAATTAACATGGACAAATAAATTAGTAATGGTGTTAGTTCTAATACAAATATTAGAAAAGCAGAACATCTTAACCTATGCTGAGTTCTTCATGCATAGTCTTCCTTTCTCTCTCTATCTCTTTCTCTCTCTCTCCTGCACATATCAATCTGCATTGTACCTACAGTGTACATCTTGTTTATAATCCAAATGGCATGGGTAGATTAAGTGTTTAAAAAACTCAGAAACATAAAATAAAAAGGATAAATAGGCATCTTTAATCCATTGTTAACAATAAAGAGTTTTAAGTGAAAAATACCAAAAGAATATCATAAAGACTGGCAGCTTCACTTTTGTATTTACATGAGGATTTTCAGAGTTCTATAACACACATGCAAAAAAAAAAAAAAAAAAAAAAAAAAAACCCTAGGCAGATTCTGAAGCAGCCAGGCTTTCACTGTTTTCACTATTTTCACTGTATTTATGCTATAATTAGAATCTCATTATAAGATACACCATTGATTGAAGACAAAAAAATAAACTGCGCACTATTTTTAAGGGCAGGTCAGACATGATAGATAATAACAACAACTAAAGCCCAGCGCACACTATACGATCTGACTGCGACCCGATTTTCGAACAAATGGCATTTTGCATTAAATATGAAAGTTTAAACAAGTAAAATTCTCATTTTTTATGTTCGCCATGATGATAGGAAAATTAAAATAAAAATTTTGATGAACTGTAAGTCTTGTGTTCAGAGTAAAGGCCGAATCGGCTTCAAATCTTAGCCGACTGAAAGATTGCTATGATAATATGATATCACTACGTTTTGGAATTGAATTCACTTCTATTCATACAGGCAGGCTTGCAATAGCCCGGAATTTCGATATTAGTGTTCATACGACTATTCGGAACTTTGGTCATGAAAGTTTTACATGTTTGAATGTTAAATGCTATAACAAATTTTTCCAAAATCGGATCGCAGTCGGATTGTGTAGTGTGCGCTGGGCTTAAACCTAACTAATTCTTGCCAAATGATGATGATGATTCACAGCATTTGTATGGCACCATATATGTTTAAAAACATTCAAAGGCGCCAAATCAATCAACCATTTCACAAGTATGTGGAACATGAATAGAAAATTGTTATGGTAGATCGCTGATTTAGACAGCAGTTCACGGCGGTTCTCAAACCACTGTGAACTGTGTCAAAGCACTGGCGGAACTCTTTAAACATGTTTTGAATAGTATAATATAATAATAATATACTATTATAAAAATAATTAATGTTTATGAGTGCAATGGACAATATTTCATGGGGTGAAAGATGAAATGATTCATTCAATCAGGCGCAGCCACGTTGAATGAACTAATAATTTCATCTTTCACCGAATGAAATATTCTGTCCATTGCATGAATGAAAAAAAAAATCATTATTTGTTTTATTTGACACCTATGACATGCTGTCCGTCAATATGCTTGATCGCATGCACACTGCACACGCAAGCGTTTTACGTACGTAGTGTGCCGGGCTCTCTGCATGCGTGCAAATGAAGCAAATAGCATGGATCCAAGATTGCACGGTAAATGGAGCCACAATTGCATGAATGATGACATAATAGTAAAATGGGACAAATGATCAATATCAAACAACCAATCAAATGACAAGGATCTATTTAGGTGTGATATTATACATATAGTGCATGCTCTGGAGTTGAATATACCATAATATGTGCATCCATAGTTTTAGATTTCTCAAGTGCATTATATGTCACCGAGTCCTACGGCCTCGGTGAGATCTTTATCGATGGATGCACATTTTATGGTATATTTAACGACAATGAGCATGTACTATGAGTTACCGTATATAAGATGGGAAACTGCTCTTGGGATCAGAGCTCAACGAACTATTCACTGCAACATACATTGACAAAGTGCAACGAACTGCGTATTATCGATAATTTGTAAGTTATCGATACCTTTGCCTATGGGATTTTGTACACAAATAACCGTGCAATATAATAGCATGGTCGTGGCCATATAACAATTACGCAATGGCAAGAAGAGCGAATCCGACCAATCAGAAACCTTGTTTTATGTAACCCATCTTATATAAAATGTAATATCACATAATATAATATAATATTATACAAATAATGCACAGATGTGAGTGTGTTAGTGGCGATGCAGCGCACTCGAGGGTATTTACAATGTGTGACAAGCACGAGGCGCTTGTGCTGAGTGCTTTTGCATAATATTGTGAATACACAAGATGCCTGCATCGCCACTTAACATCATGAATTTATATCTGTGCATTATTTGTTTTATAAAACTGGTCGGCAGAATGACTTTATAGTGGAATATTTGTTAAAACTCCTTCAAATTTCCTTGGATCGCACAGACAAAGAGACAACATCTGCTTTCTATTATGACATCACAAGCGTAGCCAGTGTAATGCGCCCCTGAGTAAGCGCATCAAAATCCTTGTGATAGACTTCTAGAAAGAACGCGTGTTTCGTGGCGTGCGTCTCACTTTTTACGCGCTAGAGGTAAAGTGATGCATCCAAAATGCACAGTGCTGCACAAAAAATGCACGGCTGGAAGGTTGCGTAGAATTAAAGCATGAACACGTGACATGCATACGCACTCGCTATTGGCTACATTCCTGAACCCATTTTATAAAATATAATATAATATGACATAATGTAATATGATATAATATATCATATAATAATATACAACATATTTTTATCCATATAAGGCATTTTAGCGGTGCATTAAAAACGCATATTTTTTGTGCAATATCAGAGCATATTGCATATAATGCCGAATTCCCAATAGGCCCACGCACAAAATTTGCCATGCAATAACATGCGATACTGCAGGGTTCTTCGCGTGTGCGCAGTAAAACAAACAGGCGCAAAAAGGATTACAATGCGTGGATATGCAATACACACAATGCACAAAGGACACTTTGATGACGTCATAAAGAGGTAAGTCAAACTTGTGTTATCAGAATAAAGGTACATGTATGATGGGGGGGGGGGCCCTTTTTAGTTGCTGAAATGACTTTTATTGAATTTTAAATCTCTTTCCTGTTGGGTATAGATAATAATGATTATATTGGATGGCTTTATTTCATGGAATACCAGGAATATTCCACTCTTTAGGGCCAATATTCTCTGGTATCCCATTCAGAGCCATCTAATAAAATATAAATAAAATGTTTCAATATTGTACAAAAAAATGTCAAACAACTGACTTAAGGACATAAGCATCCAGCAAACTGAATCTAAAATTTTAAGCAAAGTAACCATCAAGACAAAAACCTAGAAAGGAAAACAATGTGAAATTTGACCCCAGATTATTTTAGAGGTGCCAAATGATCTCTCATCTTACCTCCATCCATGTGACAGAAAAACCCACCATACATTGTAGACTGAGTCAGTTCCAAGACTTGTCACCCAGAACGTCCTACGAACTTTGGTCAATTAAACTTGAAAAAAACTGTATTTCCTCCCAAATGTTACTGTAATTAAAGTTAACAGCAAACTATAACTCGATACTCACTGGCTTTCATTGAGACTCTCTGTCATCCAGGCAGCAGCCAGACCATATGTGTCTTGTCCAGCAAACAGTTGATTGTAAAACTGAGGGTGACCTAACAGTTAAAGACATAAAGCTATGATTGAACAGAGGTATATTCACAGAGAACCAACCTCAAAAAGACTATATTGCCTTACTGATAGATGTTTTGGGAAAGCTTTACAGACACTGCTCTCACGATGTCTTGTCTTCTACAAAAATCTACACTAACATAGGGGTAGGGGTGACGGGGGGGGGGGGGGGTAGAATATCATGGTATTGACACTGAGATGAAAGCAAAATTCACATTACTGATCTTGTCATCCCGGTGAAACATTATCGTTATTTATATCAGGCCTTCCAGTAGTTCAATTAATTACACATACAGTATTCTGTTTCCTCTAGGTGAGAATGGGCAATATCTCCCAATGTAGTGTTTTCTTTTTTAAAAATCCCCAATTTCCCAACCACACAAACAAAAAAAATCCCATATTTTGTCTCAGCTAACATCCAGGAACTTGGAAAATTCCTAATAAGTGGAGTAAAAGAGAGTATGTGTGCATTGTATTGATCTCCATTTAAAGGCTAATGATGTTACACTATGGATACACTCAGTGAAAGTTTACTTCATAATTGCTGGGAATTCTGGGATTTGTTTACATGCTTGATTTCAATGAGATGAAACCAGAACGAGAGATGAGAATGTGGGCTTGTACTAAAATAATGTCTATTTCTTGATAATCAATAATCTACAATTATTTCCTTTCTTTTGAAATCTAAAATTAACCAAATGTAGCACCTATCCACTTTCTGACAGAGCAACCTTAGACTGTCTGAAATTGGCTATGCGAAGGTAAATTGATCACATGCTTGGTGTCAAATGAACAGAAAAAGAGAAAATGAGTTTTTCAATGATGTGAACATCAGTACAAAAATAATATGGAATCTTTTAGTAATTTACCCATAAACTCAGTTTGTTTTTCCAGGGACATCCCATATGGTTTAGCCAATTAGCCATAATCTTCAGACAACAAAAGCTATAATAATTTTCAAAATATTTAGGTACAAGCACAAGCATTCCTTTTCAACAAAAGTTAATAACATCATTATCATTCTTTATCATATGTTTGGCAAAGAGTACAAATAGATGAGCAGGCAATGGATGTCATGGTCAAAAAATGCCTGCTACAGCTTTGATAGTTCTATGACTACCCTGCAACACATTTTAGGTAATGGTAAACACATTTTTAAGATTCTTTAATGGTAATATCACTTCCTGAGTTAAAATTACACCATCAAGAAATCTGACAAAAAGTTGCCTCTATCTTCTGCTATGCAAAACAAAATAGCAAAAACCAAACTTTGATCATTTACCTGTTAACAGAATTCCTGAGAAAATTATCAAAGGAAATAAGTGTGATATAAAAATGAAAGCATCTAAAAGGGGTTCAAACTGATTAAAATTCATTCAAACTAGATGAATCCTCGACCGCGCGCGGTCGAAATTTATGCCTCTGCAATTGCCAGATCGGAAATATATGGCACATTTATGTTGATTTTTTTTATTTTCATGTATAAAATGACATTTTTGACCTTGTGACTCCCAAATCTAATGAGACAATTATGAGACTTCAATATGCATACATGAGCCAAGTTTGGAGATGAACCGTCACAGAGTTGTTGAGTTATCGCAAGAAGAAGCAATTTTCATATATATAATGACCTCTATGACCTTTGACCTTTAACCTTGAGACCCAAAAATGTAATCACATCATTATCCCTCCCATACATGTATGCATACATGTGCCAAGTTTGAAGCTGCTCCGTCAAATGGTTGTTGAGTTATCGCGAGAACGGACCATTTCTATGTACATAATGACCTCTATGACCTTTGACCTTCAGACCCCAAAATCTAATTAGATCATTGTCCCTCCCATATGCATACATGAATCAAGTTTGAAGTTGATCCATCAAATGGTTGTTGAGTTATTGCGATAACGAACCATTTCTATGTACATAATGACCTCTATGACCTTTGACCTTCAGACCCCAAAATCTAATCAGATCATTGTCCCTCCCATATGCATACATGTGCTAAGTTTGAGGTTGATTGATCAAATGGTTGTTGAGTTATGGTGAAAAGAACCATTTCTATGTACATAATGACCTCTATGACCTTTGACCTTTGACCTTGTGACCCCAAAATCTAATCAGATCATTTTTCCTTCCATGTACATACATGAGCCAAGTTTGAAGCCGATCTGTCAAATGGTTCTTAAGTTATCGCGAGAACGAACCATTTTTATGTGTATTATTACCTCTATGATCTTGACCTTTGACCTTGTGACTCCAAAATCTAATCAGATCATTGTCCCTCCCATATGCATACACAAGCCAAGTTTGAAGTTGATCTGTCAAACGGTTCTTAAGTTATCTCGAAAACGAAAACGGGACGGACGGATGGACAGACGGACGGACGACCCGAAAATATAATGCCTCCGGCAACCACCTACGGTGGGTGGAGGCATAAAAATGAAATAATTTCTGTACAAGTTGTAGACCCTTTGAACAGTATTAAGCCAACCAAAGTTATCATTTTCATGGTGTATTAAACAAATAAACAAAACAACAATCAAAATAAAAACAACAGTAACTTACTGACTTTGACGCTGTGGTCATAGGTCTGCTTGCAGAGAGCAAGGAGCTTTTCATTTGATTCAGGTTCATCCTTGATTGCAAAGTCTATCTGATCCTTCAGATCATGAGGATGTTTAAAATCAATCACTGAGGAAAACAATTTTGAGAAATAAAGCATTCTAAAAAGGTCTATTTTTCCAGTTATTCAGACATGAACTCATTTGCACACACAAATGGAGGGGGGGGGGGGGGGGGGGGGCTAGCCACCCGGGAATTTTTTTTCTGATATTCAGTTAATCACCTTTATACAGAAATATTGGGGAAGAGGTAACAAAGAAGTCTCATATGACCACTTGAATGTAATTTGGGTGTTTTTTTTTTTTTTTTTTTTTTTTTTCACAATGTGTGCTTACTTTCATGCACAATAAATTTCCATGATGATGATCATTATGATGATGATGATGGTGATGATGATGATGATTATAATTATTATTAGGCCAATTATCATTATCATTGTTATTGGTGCATATTATTACATGCATCATTATCATCATTGTTATTATTTTTATCATTTTTATAACTTGCTTTATTAATATCATTATTATTGTTGCAATTATAATCTTCATTATTATTCATATTATGCTTATTAATATATTATCATGATTACTAATGTCATAATTATCATTATTTTATATCATTATTATAATTACTTTCATCATTACTGATATCAAAGAATTGAAGTGAAAAGGTTTTATTTATAATGCATTTCGCAGCCAAAAGACTGAATTGTGTACAATTTACAGGGTTTAAGAAATGTATTCATGATATGTAGAACTGGCTTAAAAACATCAAACTTGGAAACTAATATGTACAAAAGGCAAATCATAATAATGACTCAACATAAAATATATATGTAAACTAAAAGGAAAAGATAAAATGATGCACTAGTGTTATCTTTTTATATTGTACTAGTGTACATGATGCGAAATGTCAAGCTCACCTTTGCATTTGCCACTGAGAGGTTTGGAGATACCCTCTGACAACATCAACTCAAAGAAATTCCTCAAGAAGTTCTCCTCCTGTTCTCTCAGTCCAAAACCCTCTTTCCACTCCTCTGTAGCCGGCGGATCATTGGCATCACAATCCTTGGCGCCATTCATAGCACCTCCAAGATGCTCGCTATTAGGAAGGGAAGAGGCTTTCGATGCAGTTGCCTGGGGTGCGGTTGAGGTGTTGATTTCGCTGTTGTTTTGCATTATGGTACTTGGGTCAGGTCCAAAGGGTGCTTTATTAGAGTAGAGTCGTTGAGACAGACTGAAGAGTGCTCTTATGCAAAAGTTGTGGCTCCTTATGGACAAGAAACCTGCATATTTCATGAGGTGAGTTCAAATAAAGAGTGAATAAAAACAAAATCAATTTGTTTATTTCAAACTCAAAATAATTTTCATACACAGCAATAAAGCTAGCAAAATTTTATCCCATGAAATGCATTTTCGGGGAGCTTGGAAGTTAACTACACACTGTAAAGTAGTAATTACACATCATGAATTAAGACTGGAAAACTATTCATTAATAAAACAGATTTCAATGTCTTGCTCAGCAAGAAAAGCAAACCAAATCATCATCATCATGACTCTTCATGAGGCACATTAACATCCGATACCTGCAAGATTTGGTGACAATGTAGAAATTATACGTATTGTTTTGAATGTTGAATATTTCCTTATGATCTATACACAAGTGAATGAAGGATTTGTGATTTTCCTTTCAGGATGTCTTCTGCCTCAAAATTGTGCAGCTTAGCCTTACATAATAAGAATGGAAGCAAGAATGGATGCATGAGCACAGTATAATATTATAAATACATTTCTTTGAAACTTCATGATCTAAATAATACAAATATCAGATTTTAAACAAAACATGTTGTGGTCATGGGTCCTAATCAAGCTACGTGGGTCCTAAAGCTATGCATCCTGCAAATAGGTGCAAAATGTCACATTCAATACGCCAAACTTCCAATGTGACCGAGCAACTAGATTATCATCAAGGTTCGCTAAAAAAGAATCAGTACTTTTTTTTTTGAATTCACATCAGTCAGTTTCAAAATCAACATATGCATTATTTGCTTAATGCGTGTGCATGGTGACATGACATATGCTCCGCCGACAACTGCTCTGAAAATTCCGACAAGTGCTCCGCGACAATTGCTCCACGACAGTTGCTCCGCCGACATTTGCTCCGCCGACATATGCTCCACCGACATTTGCTCTGTTGACATTTGCTCCGCCGATATTTGCTCCGCCGACATATGCTCTGCCGACATATGCTCCTCCGACATTTGCTCCGCCGACATTTGCTCCGCCAACATATGCTCCGAAACGACATTTGCTCCGCCGACATATGCTCCGAAATGACATTTGCTCCGCAGACATATGCTCCGCCCACAATTCCTCCGACTGGATATTTGCTCCTCCGAATTATTTTGACAATAATGTGACTACTGCCTCTCCGACAATTTCTCTGCCGAATTAATTTCGTTGACAGTCCATGGGCGTTAATCCGGGGGGGGGGGGGGGGACAGGGGGACACATCCCCTCAAAATATTGGAGGGTGGGGGACACAATAGGGCATATCCCCCCCAAAAAAAAATCACGATCGCTGTTGATAAGTGAGAGAGGGAGAGAGAGAGAGAGAAAGGAGAGGGAAAAGGAAGGAGGGGAAAAAGAAAAAAAAGAAGGAGTAAGGTGCCCATATGAAGTCATATTCGGCTTATTTGCTTGTGTATTTTGACAGTGAAATAACACTGGTACAAAGAAAGAGAGTGTATATTTTTCCTCGCTGGCTGCACTCACTCGTATAATATTTAGATGTAGGATGTTTTCGGAAAGCAAACACATTTGGCAAGTGAGATGAACAAATTATAGTTCAGATACCTTAAGGCCCATCATGCATTTGATGAAGAATTATCACTTCTACCATAAAAAAACAGTATATAAATTTTTTCCTCTCTCGCTGCGCTCGCTCGGTTGATATCTAGATACAGGATAGTCTTTGAAAGGAAATGAATTAGGTAGGAGAGGTGACCAAATATATCAAAATAGATATCCTAAAGGCCATCGTGTATTTTGATAAAGAACTTTCACTTTTACAATGAAAAGAAGTGTGTAAGTATTTTCCTCACTCGCTATTCTCGATCGTAGGCTATAATATTCAGATACAGGATGGATTCAGGATAGCAAACGAATTCAGCAAGCGAGGCCCATCATGTATTTTGATGAAGAATTATCATCTTACATAAAAACAGTATATATATTTTCCTAGCTCGCTGCGCTCGCTCGTATAATAGGCCTATTAAGATTTAGGATGGCCTTTGAAAGCGAATGAATCAGGCGAGGGAGGTGACCAAAATATATAATTTAGATATCTTTAAACCCATCATGTAATTTTGAGGAAGAACTATCACTTTTACAAAAGAGAGTTCATATTTTTTCCTTTGTTTTCCTCGCTGCGCTTGCTAGTATTATATTTAAATACAGGATATTTGGGGAGAGCAAACACATTCGGCAAGCGAGATGACCAAATATACATGTATAAGTTGGATATCTCATAGATAATACCATCGTGATTTGGATGAAGAAATGCCACTTCTACCATTAAAAATAGTATATAATTTTTTTCCTCGCTCGCTGCGCTTGCTTGATAGTTAGGGAAAGCAAACGAATTCGGCAAGCGAGGTGACCAAATGTGCATGTATAAGTTAGATGTCTTATAGTTAATTCCATCGTGTATTTGGATGAAGAATTATCACTTCTACCGTGAAAAAGTATGTATGTTTTTTCCTCGGTCGTATTAAGATTTAGGATGGCCTTTGAAAGCGAATGAATCAGGTGAGAGAGGTATCTTTAAGCCCATCATGTAGTTTTGATGAAAACTATCACTTCTACGAAAGAGAGTGTAAATTTCTTCCTCGCTCGCTGCGCTCGCTCGTATTATATTTATATATAGCATATTTTGGGAGAGCAAACATATAATTATGGCAAATGAGGTGAACAAATATATAATTCAGAAGGAAATATGACATGGTACGTACGCAACTGAACATGTCTCGTGGGCTTTAAACGGTTGAATTTATCGACATTGGTCGTCGGTAATCGGCAGCATTGTTTGTCCGCAATCTGACCTCTACAGCCCCCCCCCCTTGAAAAAAGTCTAGCGACGCCCTTGCTCCTAAAAGAGACACCTGATTTTTTTTTTTTCGCTTCTCAGCAAATTTCTGGACTGTGTCTCCCCCCCCCCCCCAAAAAAACTGGAAAACGGATTGATGCCCATGGTTGACACGACATTTGAAATGGTTACAATTGCTCCCTCGGCACCATGAAATGAATTGGAGAGCATACTCTCTGACGTAACCAAGAATTTTCAACAGGGGGGCAAGGCCAGGGGGGGGGGAGCTGTTGGAGAGGGTTATTCCCCCCCCCCCACGGTAGGGAGATTTTTTTAGATTCGTGAATACAAAAGATATTCAGTATAAGGGGAAACTGATGAGCGTCATATGGGGGGGGGGGGGGGGGCACGGCGATTATGTTACAAGGGGTATCCCCCTCCCACGGTAGAGAGATTCTTTGTAAATTCGTGCGTAAAACAGCAGCACACACGTCTACTTGCGACGCTCCACAACATTTTAAAGTTTTTAACGCATAATGTTCCTCTTTTTGTTGATTCTTGCCTTTGAACAATCTACATTATCAATTCAATTTAAATTCAGTTCAATTAGTTCAATTTCAGCTTTATTGTAAAGGAAATAATTGGTACATGACGAAAGTCCGAAGACTCATGTTATCATTTACAAGATATATATTCATATGATATTAACAGTTCAAAGGAAACTGAAATGAGATACATGCAAGGAACAATGCTAGATGTGAAAAATTAATTATGAAAATTGTTAGATTGGAATTTTAATTGTACGGAAGATGCTGGTAAAATATTTAAAAAAAAAAAAAAAAAAATCAAATAAGTTTGAGAAAATCCAAATGATTGTAGAAAATTCTACCTGAAAATGGAAAAAAAAAAATTATTTAACATATCGGAAGTATATGGCACATTCATATTCTATTTGTTTATTTTCACGTATACAATGACATTTTTGACCTTGTGACCCCAAATGTAATCAGACCATTGTCCCTCCCATATTCACACATGAGCAAAGTTTGAAGCTATACTGTCACAGAGTCGCAAGATCCCAAGCAATTTTTATGTATATAATGACCTCTATGACCTTTGACCTCGAGACCCCAAATCTAATCGGATCATTGTCCCTCCCATATGCATATGAGCCAAGTTTAAGGTTGATCCGTCAAACAGTTCCGTTATCATGAGAAAGCGGACGGACGGGCAGACGGACGGACAAACCAATAACATAATGCCTCCGGCACCTACCTTAGGTGGGCGGAGGCATTCCTACTTTCCATTCTCTTTAAAACACCTATGAGGGGCAATTTTGACATACCGCTGTATTTTTATCTCAATGCATACTACTTTGCAGTTTAGATCTGCTCTGATTTACTATGAATACTCTGATTACATAGATTTATTTAGATTGATAATTACAAAAGCAAGCCCTGAAATCCATTGAATGGTGTCGATGGAGCAATACATGTACAGTCACCGGTTCAAGTGTCGTGGTTTCCGAATATATTTCGGCGGAGAAATTGTCAGCGAGGCAACTGTCACAATCATGATCAATTGTCGCAGCAGAGTAGAATTATCATTAATTTATTGGTGATTATGATTAATTCAGAGGAGCAAATGTCGGCGGAGCAAATGTCGTACTTTCGGACCATATGTTTGGGGAGCAAATGTTGGCAGAGCAGATGTCATTTCGGAGCATAATGTCGGCGGAGCAATTGTCGCCGGAGCAAATGTCGTCGTTTCGGAGCAAATGTCGGCGGAGCATATGTCGGCGGAGCAAATGTCGGCGGAGCATATGTCGGTGGAGCAAATGTCGGTGGAGCAAATATCGGCGGAGCATATGTCGGCAGAGTAAATGTCTGCAGAGCAATTGTCCTGGAGCAATTGGCGCGGAGCACTTGTCGGAACTTTCGGAGCAGTTGTCGGCGGAGCAAATGTCGGCAGAGCATACATCATGGAACCGTGTGCATAGCTTTAGGACCCGTCCCCTTCATTTTGCTGGACAAATTTGACACTGGTATTTACATGAAAATTTACATGAAAAGATATGCTATTGACATTCATCCATAGTAATTTTCACAACAAATTAACTTTAGAATATGTAGAACCATATCGTGAAATTTGTCACCAGTCCATTCACTGCCATTTATTTCGTCAGTCCTGATGACAGCTTTCCACTCCCATAGACTCCCATATATATGCGAGCGCACAGCAGGAAGAGAGCTAGGTGACAAATTTCATGATTAGGCTGAACCAAGATATGTAAGAGAAATTTGCTCAAACCAATGATTTTGTGAGTTAATAGCTGCTGAAAACAAAGTGTGTAACTTAGGTCCCCCATCATACATGCCGAGAGCTGGCTGAAAGTCGGTAGTGGAACATATCCCTGTCTAACTTTAGTAGGATCTACAGGCTACGCTAGCTGTAACCCCGTGGGCCTTCTCGGGCCGCCACCCCGAAAGCAAAGGCGGAGCTCGAGGAATTGCTTCGTTTGCTAAACATTACTGACCAGTGCATTTTATAAATGTGAATATCATCTCCACGAACAATAATTCGTGTGTATATCATACTCATAGAATAGGTAAACTTACAACTTAATTTCGCCATGATGTCACCGCCGATGTACGATGATTAGGCATGCTGTGTAGGATAGTTCAAACATATTCCCGGCCCTGGCCTTACTTTGCAAATATACAAAGGTTTACAATCGATGACAAGTACTATACGTACGTCCCGGCGCCGGGCCGGGGAACGTCATGTGCACACAAACAGAAATCACGTGAATTATCTAAACAAAACAGGGCCATGCAGATCTCATCTTTGACCTTAATTGATAATGTCTCTTGTAGATTCTAATCCTAATCTATATCTACGTTTTTCACTTTTCAGTTAATACAATTTATTTGCTATTCTTTTTTTTTTTTTTGGGGGGGGGGGGGGGGGGATGGCAGTGCAAATGGTGGCGGGTCTTGAGGCATTTACAAGCATTTGTTTGTAAACACCGATGGCGAACGTTCCGAGAAAGGGTATTTCCCTTCAAAGTGCAGCGATACGCGCTTTGTCTTATCTGCAGGCACAGACCCTAATTGACACTTTATTTAATTGCATTGCATCTTGAGAAAAGCCTAGCAAGACTACCTACTGGCTGTGTCCATATCTGGAGCACATCGCTGGAGCAGCTATAGTACATGCGAGAGTACATGGTCCCCACTGACCTCCTAAATAGTCTCCTACTCGGACCTCTATATAGTGTTTCGACAGACCAGGGTTTGTGCCTACAAACTATACGGTTATTGGTCGGCATGGCACAGGTGATCGCTGGGGCCGGCCGGCCGGCCCGCCCAGGGTGCCGCTGCACAAAACTTGCTCTTCATGGAATACTGGATTTTGATTGGCTGTTGAGCAACGTTACCATGGTAGTTAGTTACCATTGATGGCAAAGTTACTATAATAGCAAGTCTGCTTTATGCAACGGCACCCAGAATCTCCCAGATTGTCTGCAGGCCATTGGCGTAAATCGGGGGGGGGGGGGGGGGGGGGGGGGAACCGGGTGCTCCAGAAAAAGCGGAACGGTGGATTTTCAGTACTTTACTCTCAAAAAGTAGATAACTTTTGACGTCAGTGGGTAAAGCATTGTCTACCGAAGAAAATGATACCAAGATCATTGAATTTGGTGAATTTTGCTCTGGGTGTGCGCATGCGTTAAGTTACGGGTCGAGTAGAACATATCGCTCCCTTTTTCTCTTTTATTTTCACTAAATTTATTTTACTTGTTTTATTTCTTGTTTGGTGAATTTGATTATTTCCAAATTACTCGATATTTTGAGCTACTATTTGCACAATATTTTTTGTCGGATCAACCTGAATTTTGAAGCTCAAAATCTTCATTTCATCGTCACACTGTGGCGGCACCAAGGGGGGGGGGGCATGGGGGGACATTTGCCCCCCCCCCCCACTCAGAAGCTTTGCCCCCCCCCAGTTGCCCCCCAAAAAATTTTGAGGACTGAAAGAAAAATTATACAGTAATTTGTATTAATAAGTAGATGTTGTCATAAGCATCATATTCAAGCTGTGAAGTGCTCTAAAATACCATTTTCCGCTCTTCAGAACTTGAAAATTTTCTCACTCAGTCGCTGTTGGCTTCCTCGCACACGATTAGTTTGTAATGTAAATGTTCACTTCATGATCTAGTTTTGATCAATATCTTTGCTCCATTAAGCATTACCTGATTTTACAAAAATTTCTCTCTATATCAAGTGTAACAGAAAAATGGGGGGATGGGGGATATATCTTATCCCCCCCCCCACTTTTTGGAGGGGGGATGGTGTGTACAAATATCCCCCTTACTTTTTAAGGAGGAAAATATATTTTGATTGATCAGTTAGTAAAAATTTTGAATATCTATCATAAAACAGCCATGATATTTTAGAATTTCTTTTTGAAAATACGATTGAAAACCAAAAAAAGGGGTTACTTTTGGCTCGCTCACTTTGCTTCCTCGTCATATTTTATAATTTCTTTTCTAAAATGCGATTAAAGACAAGAAAAGTGGCCATTTTTGGCTTGCTCGCTTTGCTCACTCGTCATATTTCAGAACATTTATTTGAAAATGTGATTAAAAACAAAAAAAGCGGTTATTTTTCGTTCGCTCGCTCGCTCACTCGCAAAATTGGTATTGATCAAAATGTGTGTAAGAGGGAAAAAAAAATTGTCCAAAAATTCAAATATTCCCCCCCCCCCCCTCCTCACTCCTCAAAGTGGATTTACGCCGGCGACTAAAACTCGCGCTTCACGCTCGATTTTTCCATACACGCAAAAAAATATTGACTGCCCCTGCCCCCCAACATTTTCTTTTGCCCTCCATTTGCCCCCCCCCCCCCACTTTAACAATCCTGGTGCCGCCACTGTCGCCACATGGCCGGTATTCTGGAAATCGTGTTATCTTTTCTCTTATCTTCACTGTGTTAATTGTCATAACAAATTTAAAACGCGTAGGGCCTACTTATGGTTGGTATAAACTGCGGAAATGACCAGCACATGACAATGACAATGACAATGACAATGACAATGACAATGATTTTATTCGACTCATGTCACCCTCATTCGGGTATTGGGGACGCCAGCTGTCATGAGAACGTAGCAATAAGTCATTTTCTTTTCTTTCTTTTTTTTGGCACACAAGTATTGCACGCCATAAGGGAATCAAATTAAAATATATTTCACTTGAACAAATATATGTTTCTTTTTCACTAAACCATTTCACTCCAGCAAATTTATATTTCACTTCTAAAAAAAAAAGCATTCCACTTTTCACAAAAATTCGTTTCACAGTTTCCACAAAAATATTATTTCACTATTCACAAAAATACATTCCACTTTCTTCCAAAATACATTCCACTTTTTCCCAGAAATATATTTTACTCTTCACAAAAATATATTTCACTTTTTTCCAAAATTCGTTCCACTTTTCACAGGAATACATTTCACATTCATTAATACATCCCATTTATTCAGGGATATATGCAGGGTGAACAAGGAATGCTACCTCTACAGGCGAACTTTGGTTTTGCTTGTTTTGCCTCTTGGGGCTTTGTGGGGGTTTGGAGTCTTCTGCACATGATTTTGAAGTATGCAAATTTATCAAGGTTTATGCAGGGTAAATGATGGATGCTGCTTCTCCCGTTGGTCTGGCGAGGCTATATAGCTGAGGGAGGGGGGTAAGTTTCTGCACATGATTTTGAATATTCTGCATTAATGTAGCGCCTAAGCTTTCTCTCTGAAATGTGTCTAAGCGCTTTACAGAAATATTATTACCCCGGTCATCGGATTCATGCAAGCTTGCCCGCACACAATGTATGCACTTTCTGCACTCCCAAGGAAGCATTAATTCCGGCCAGTCGCACTCACAATGCTAAACAAATCATCACCACGGAGAGTGCCAAATTTTGGTGCAGCTCAGGAATGGAGGGGGGGGGGGGGGTGGGTACGTTGGACATACATGTAATATGAAGGTTAGGAATAGGGCCGCATTAGCGTAAGGTCACTGGGTTTTGTTTACACGATTTCTTTTATTCTGTTTATGTTACTTTCAGTTCAATTTGTGGTAATGTCATGTTTGTTTGTTCATTACTTTTTCTTTCTTTCTCTGGACCTCTAGGAAGAACAGAGCCATTTGAATAATGGCTCTGAATAGAGTTTCCTGCCATCAATACTAATTTTGATTAATTAAAATTTATAATAATTTGATATATTGATTTGCATGTATTTTTGTATTGCTTTTCATATGGAAAATAAAACCAACCAACCAAAGGACACTAGTGCCTCAGCAGGGATTCGAACCCCCGACCTTGTTGTTCAAAGTCAGGAGACTTATTCACTGGGTCACAGCACCTCTACTATGCAAATTTTGTTGGCTGAATTCTCATGAAGTAAAACTTTATGCAAGCTATAATGATAATAATAATGTACAGATTTTATATAGCGCATATGTATGTCCCTATGCGCTCTAAGAGAGAGAAAAGGGAAAGACATGATTAAAAGATAGGTCACTAAGGTTACATTGTTAGGCTAAGATATGTTTTGAATGTTAAGTGCAGATTTAAACTTCTCTATCGTGTTGATGTTTCTTAGAGAGTTTGGGAGGTTATTCCATAAAACTGATGCAGCATGCGCAAATGAACGTTCGCCATATGTTTTTGTTTGAATAGGAGGTATGATAAACAAATTCTCTTTGCATGATCGAAGTTATCTTGTTGGTTTGTATACAGTTGGAAGAAGGGGGTGGTTGTGTGCAACATGGAATGCAAGTCGTAAGGGGAAATATAAGTAGATAACTTTCAGTAGTTATTCTAGCCTAATTTCTGCGTTTTATTTTCGTACAGGTTGTTATGTACATGCATTTCTCAGATATTCATCATGTTTTGTTATGCATCACAATCTGTATGATCTGTGCCATATCTTCATTATAAATACATGTATGTGTAAAGAGTCCGAAGACAGTTTGTTTTATTATATTCTAAATCGGCTCGTGCAGGTCGTGGGTGTTTCTCTCTCTCTCTCTCTCTCTCTCTCTCTCTCTCTCTCTCTCTCTCAATCGTGCTATTCTTGGAATGTAATTAGAAATGCATTCTCATTTTCTGTTTTGTTCAGTGTTTATGTTTTACGTCCGTTTTTTGTTATTATGTTCTGTTATGTTTTTAGATTGGGAATGTTCCTGAAGGGTTGGATTTAAAGCAGTTAATTTTAATTTTAAATTTAAATTTTGAATTTAAATTCATTGCGATCCCTGAAGCTGCCAGTTTACTCCCCTACCCCAATTTAGAAAATATCACAGAACCGCGTCTGGGCCACTGCCACAATAAAATAGACATTTGAACTGGAGTAGAACTGGAAGCAATCGACAAGTTCAAGTTGCAACACTCATGGTCGGGGGAACCGGGGCCGGGGGCCCGGCCCCCCAATATTTGGCAGGAAAAAAAAGGAAAAATGGGAAAGAAAAGAAAAGACAGAGAAAGAAAAGGAAAGATGTAAGAAAGGACAAAATGGAAGCGCTCGCTCGCATTGTTGGCCTTATTGTATATGCCATCTATTATAGGCCTACACATTTTAACAAAACAAAACAATTGGTTTGCATCTTGCGTCTCCATCTGATGTTAAACCAATTCTATTCATGAATATAATCATAATTATGGTAGTGATATTATTGCATTTAATGAATCGGGCGGCAAGTTTTGCGAGGAATTACAATACCCTGCACATTTTGGTAACAATAATATGCCGTGACACCCCTCCCTGCCTCTTCCTCCAATTGGCTTGCATAGAGTTTTACTTTATGAGAATTCAAGCCCCCCCCCCCCCCCAAAAAAAAAAAAAAAAAAAAATGCATAGAAGAGATGCTGTGGTCCAGTGGATAAGTATCCTTACTTGAGCCACAATGTCCGGGGAGTCCTTCTGCAAGATATGAATTTACGTACATTTGCCACTCTTCACCCATTAAGTGGTATACCCGGTAAGATGCGACGGCCATTGTGATTTGTTTAGCATTGTGAGTGCGACTGGCCGGAATTAATGCTGTGCAGAAAGTGCATACATTGTGTGCGAGCAAGCTTGCATGAATCCGATGACCGGGGTAATAATATTTCTGTAAAGCGCTTAGACACATTTCAGAGAGAAAGCTTATAGGCACTAAATTAATGCAGAATATTCAAAATCATGTGCAGAAACTTACCCCCCTCCCTCAGCTATATAGCCTCGCCAGACCAACGGGAGAAGCAGCATCCATCATTCACCCTGCATAAACCTTGATAAATTTGCATACTTCAAAATCATGTGCAGAAGACTCCAAACCCCCACCAAGCCCCAAGAGGCAAAACAAGCAAAACCAAAGTTCGCCTGTAGAGGTAGCATCTCTTGTTCACCCTGCATATATCCCTGCATAAATTGGATGTATTAATGAACTTCAAAATCAAGTGCAGAAGCCTCAAAGCCGCCCCCCCTTCAGCCCCATCAGACCAAACAGAATAACAAAACATTAATACCGATGCTGAACAAGCAAATGACAAAAGATATAGCCCGCGCCAAGCTAACAAGCTAGCAAAACTCGTCAATAGCGCCTCCTTTAGGCCGAGAAAAAAGAGGAACGTATTTTTTTGGCAGAGTGAAATAGATTTCGTGAGAGAAAGTGAAATGGTTTGGGTGAAAGAAGAGGAATGGATTTTAGGTACACCATCGTATATGAGCTAGCTAGCTAAGCCAGAGATAAGCTCGCCAAGGCCGTTAAGCTCACCCAGGTCGATAAGATCGCTTTAGGCCGAGATAAAAGAGGAACATATTTTTGGCAGAAAGTGAAAAGGTTTTGGTATGAAAGAGGAATAATTTTTTTTTCTTAAAAGTGAAATGTTTTTTGAAAAGTGAAATGTATTCCTGTGAAAAGTGGAACGAATTTTGGAAAAAAGTGAAATATATTTTTGTGAAGAGTAAAATATATTTTTGTGAAAAAGTGGAATGTATTTTGGAAGAAAGTGGAATGTATTTTTGTGAATAGTGAAATAATATTTTTGTGGAAACTGTGAAACGATTTTTTGTGAAAAGTGGAATGCTTTTTTTTCAGAAGTGAAATATAAATTTGCTGGAGTGAAATGGTTTAGTGAAAAAGAAACATATATTTGTTCAAGTGAAATATATTTTAATTTGATTCCCTTATGGCGTGCCATACACAAGACAAAAGTGCGTGATGTGAGCCAATGGCGTACGCTATTTCTGATTGCAAAGATAACACGATTTTCAGATCAGAATACCGGCCCGTACTCACGTCGTATAGTGCATGTTAGTGGGCTTTTACTAAATACTTGGGTCGCGTCGCGGCGTGGCGCGCTGGAAAACACTCGGGTCGCGGCCATGTGGCACAGAAATAGAATACGTCTTCTATTTCTGTGCCATGTGGTCGCGGCTCGCTGAGCCAAAATTTCTTTTTAATGGTGTCTTCAAATCGGCCTACACGATGGGAAAATTTTATTGAAAATTCTCGATTTCTTTACAACCCTTTTCATTGTTGTCTTCAAGGCGGGTTCGAGGGGAAAATCTACTATAAAAAACAGGAAAGTTGGAAGTTGCTCTTCATTAAACTGACAGAAAAATAAGAAGAAAAGAATTAGGATTGACAATACGAAAGAAAGAATACTAGGTAGATAAACTGAACTTTAAAGAAAGTGTAAGACTGCAAGGAAGGGAGTATGACAGAATGGAAACGAGGAAGAATGAAACGAGTACAAAGATGAACTGTGGGAAATTAATAAGAGAGGAATACAAAACAATGAAAGAAAGGAACAATATGGAATGATAGGAGTAAAAGTGTAAAATTGAAAGAATTTATTGGCCAGGTTTAACAGTGATAAAGATTTTTTCTAAATCACATGATAGAAAAACAGAAGGTAAATAAAGGGATAGAATAAAATGTAGAATTTTGTTGTTAAAGACTGACATATGAAAATAAAGTTAATAAAACTGAATAGGACAGAAATTACAAGGATGGATGGAAATAGAAAAAAAAAGAAGATGAATTGTGGGAAACAAAGAACACATTATATAAGGGTAAAAAACGAAAAGAAAAACAGAAACAGAGAATAAATTATTATCATTGGTCTTATGGAAACTGTGGTAAAATGCACCAGACAAATGAGGATAGATGGGGAAGAGATGAATCGCAGAAGAATATAGAATCCCAATGAAGAGAAATGAAGGCGGAAATGAAGGGAGAGAAATATCTAAGATGTACATACACAGGCATGTAGGCATGATAAGCAATGTTTCAAAATTGTTGATAATTTCAAATCTGTCGTAAAGAAATCGAGAATTTTCAATAAAATTTTCCCATCGTGTGGGCCGATTTGAAGACACCATAAAAATAAAAAAAATTGGCTCAGCGTCCTCAGTGAGCCGCGACCCGAGTGTTTAGTAAAAGCCTGTTAGTGTGGATTGACACGTCACATGTGACACGGACAAGTGCAGCATGTCTCGTCTGGTTTGTGAGTTGGTATATGAACGCTTGTTTTTCAATTCAACACTGTAAGGAACTGAAAATAAAGGTAACTTACATAGGCGGATCCAGCTAGGGGGGGCCGAAGCGGCCGCGCCCCCCCCCCCCCCTTATTGGCGGAGTAAAAAAAAAGAGAGAGAGAAAAGAAAAGAAAAGAAGAAGAAAGAAAAAAAAAGAAGTAAAAAAGTAAAAAAAAAAAAAAAAAAAGAAGAAGAAGAAGAAGAAGAAGAGGAAGAAGAAAGAAAATGAAAGGGCTATGGCAAAATTACCGCTTGCGCTCCACGCTCGCATGCTTTCATCTTGAGAGTTATAAGAAAGAATTACAAAGAAGCATGATTCATTTTATGTGGCTTTCACTTCTACCATGAAAGGGAGTACATAATTATGTATTTTCCTCGCTCGCTATGCTCGTTCGTACAATACTCAGATACAAGATTTGGGAAAGCAAACGAATTCGGCAAGCGAGGTGACCAAATGCATACCTGCACACATACTAATAAAGGTAAGTTATCTCAAAATTAATACCATCGTGTATTTGGATGAAAAATTAACACTTCTACCATGAAAAATAGTATATTGATTTTTTTCCTCGCTCGCTGCGCTCGCTCGGATTAAATTCAACTCGTGACTAATACCATCTGTATTTGGATGAAGAATTATCACTTCTACCATTAAAAAATAGTATATAGATTTTTTCCTCGCTCGCTGCGCTGGCTCGGATTAAATTGCAAGATGGTATAGAAAAGCAAACGAATTTGGCAAGAGAGATGACCAAATGTACCTGTATACATAAAAGTCACATATCTCATGATTTTCACCATCGTGTATTGGGATGAATAATTATCACTTCGACCATGAAAAAATGTATACAGATTTTTTCCTCGCTCGCTCCGCTCGCTCGGATTAAATTTAAATACAAGATGGCATGGAAAAGCTAACGAATGCGGCAAGCGAGATGACAAAATATACCTGTATACATATGAAAAAGTCAGATATCTCATGATTATAATACCATCGTGCATTGGGATGAAGAATTATCAATGCTACATAAAATAAAATAGAAATTTTCCTCGCTCGCTGCGCTCGCTCGGATTAAATTATAATACAAGATGCTTTGTAAAAGCAATCGAATTCAGCAAGCGAGGTGACCAAAATATGTATATGTATAAGTAAGATATCTCATAGCTAATTCTTCAGTGTATTTGGATGAAGAATTATCACTTCTACTATGGGAAAGGTGTATTTTTTCCTCGCTCGCTGCGCTTGCTGGTATAATATCAAGATTTGGGATGGTCTTTGAAAGCGTATCAGGCAAAAGAGGTGACCAAATAGGCCTATAAGCCCATCATGTACTTTGATGAAGAACTATCACTTCTACGAAAGAGAGTGTATATTTTTCCTCGCTCGCTACGCTCGCTCGTATTATATTTAGACACAGGGTGTTTCCGGAAAGCAAACACATTCGGCAAGTGAGATGAACAGTTATATCATTTAGAAGAAAATGCGATAGAGGCACACAATGCCTCGTGGGCTTTATACTGTTGAATTTATCGGCATCCCCCCCCCCTCCCCACTGAAAAAAAAGTCTAGCGACGCCATTGACGATTTTCTTCATTTGGAATCTCAAAAATTTTCAGCTCGCGCTTGGCGCTCGTATTATCCATCATATGCTTTGTACTCAGAAGGATTTTTATAATTCCTCAATAAACATAACTATTTCAAGATAGGCGCATCTACCTCTGTGTGTGTGTTGGGGG
This sequence comes from Echinometra lucunter, assembly GCA_029962745.1. Taxonomy (NCBI): domain Eukaryota; kingdom Metazoa; phylum Echinodermata; class Echinoidea; order Camarodonta; family Echinometridae; genus Echinometra; species Echinometra lucunter. Next base: position 10,132,776 of record CM057151.1, read on the forward strand.
GGGGACCCACAAAATATTTTCATTTATTACGCCACTGAGTGCAGCCTTAAACCATATACCCAGTTGTTGGATGTCCGGACAGGTTGAGTATCCGGACAGTCGATTTTAAACAGCCAAATGAAAAAGGTCACAAGCAAATCTCTTAAATGTTTTAGCACAAACTGTTAGACAATATTATAGAGAACAAATATTGGTGATGATTAGCACAAATCAATGCACCGTGTTTGTTTAATCCAAAGACAAAAAAGAAGGCTTCAGTTTTGTTATGTGTCCGGACATCCAACCCCCCATCCTACGTTAATCGGTTCGAGCGGTTTTTAAAAATTTTGCCCCCCCCCCCCCCCAGTGCATGGCGAATGCTTGATCCGCCCCTGACTTATGCTTATAACCATTCTCCATCACGTCTAAAACTTCACTATTGGCCCCGATACTGACTCTTCCTCAATTTACAAACAGGAGATGGCACTTTACAACTAGCCTTATCCTTACTCTCTGAACAGATATCATGATTAAATGAAAATTCACTTAGCTTAGGAGTTGGTGTGACGAAGTTAGAGCCCGATGCTTCCCTGCACTCTGCTCTCCAATGACCTGTACCGGCTGCACAGAAACGCTGTTAATAGGGTCTGTTATATAGCGCTAACAAGTCACTAACAAATCAGTCACTAAAAAAGATAACAACACGGGTAAAATGACCGCACAGAAAACGCTGACAATGACCATGACCGACCATGCATGACAATGACGATGAGAATGAGTTTTTATTTTCCATGTCACCCTTTTCAACTCTGTTAGAGCGCCGAACATTAGACACGCGCGCTGTTACAGCGCAAGCTGTTAGTGGATTTGAGCCATAGAGTTAGGTGAAATCTATGATTTGTGCGTAGTAATCTATTTATAGATTGATGAATCTTGTTGATGCAGCACTACACAGTGCGTTGTCTTCGTGAGTGACGGATTAACGAACCTTCGGAATAACGAGCTGTAACCTACATAAAGTAGAGGATGGGAGGGGGGGGGGGGGGTATTGTGATCATGTATTGCAAGTCACCGACCCCCGTTATACCCTCACTGGAAATTTAGAAAACTATTGTTGAATATGGAAACATTAAAAGAAATTAAATTAAATTTAAAATGTTAAATCAAAATAATTTGCATCTAAGAAAATATATGCATGCTCTAGAATCTATATGAAGTATGATACATTGTAGTTTGACCCCCCCCCAGAAGTATAGTTCGTCACCCGCAATTAATCCCACTTGTGTGATAGACCCCTTTTACACCAAGCGGCCACATGAACCCCCCTTTTTTAATGTGTTCACCCCTTCAGTAGGCATTCCTCTACAACTTTGCAAATTTTCATGAAAATGACATGGATTGTGAATAAAGTGCATTAAAAGAGTGGGGTCCATGTGCTTGTTTTTGAACTATCGTCGCCCCAGTAGTTGCGGATTGGCTTGAAAACCACAAAAACGCGCCAAAAACATGCAAAAGGCTGAGAATCTAATCCAAAATACGGCCGATTCAATTTTATGGTCCCAAACATTCAAAACCCATATCATATTCGTCTTTCTCTCTAGAATTGTAGAGGAAAGTAAAGTGAAGAGATTAAAACATTAAAAGAGTGGGGTCCATGTGCTTGTTTTTGAACTATCGTCGCCCCAATAGTTGCGGATTGGCTTGAAAACCACAAAACGCGCCAAAAACATGCAAAAGGCTGATGCAACACCGAGCCTGCCAAAGGGCCCCCCTCGGAAGAAAAAAGAAAAAAAAAATTGGATCATATACAACCATGTAAAATAAGCATATTGAATAGTGCTCTAAAATGGAAACTTTCATTCAAAATCAAAATTTTCTTACTCGGTCACTACGCACCCTCGTATAGTAATTAGAAGCAACGTTTCTCAGTATTTAGAAATTCTATCTGTGAAAAAGGGGCAGATGCTTGCTTTATTCGGGGGATTATTTTGCCCTCCCCCCCCCCCCCTTCCTCCTCAGTATCCTCATATATTGGCATAAGGGCGCCCGTATTTTTTTTCATATTTGGGCAATGCCGGAATATGAAATTTCTGTAAATTTTCACCACCAAAATTTTTGTACAAAATTTGCGCGCTTGCTTCGCTCGCGCGAACAAAGTTATGAAACTGAATAGTTGGATTTTCGGGCAGAGGGTGTCGGCCCCAACGCCAAAATTTACCAGTATGCCATGCATAACCATCCCATTGCCATGCCCGGTCTCCTGAGTCTCTTACGCCATCCTAACATGCTAGAAGCGGTGAAAAATAATCATGTTTCAAGTACTAATGTTGAGAGAAAATGGGAAACATTTTTGATAACAGTATATTTTTTTTAATTAAAAAAAAACCCACTAAAGTTGTCCTATTATATTATATAAAGAAATAAATGTATAAAAACGGGGGGGGGGGTGTATATGGGGTACGTTATATGCTGGTAGTAAGCATTTGAGGTGGGCCCCCATGAAGGTCTGGGGGTGGGCCCCCAAGAGTGTTTGCCCCCCCCCCCCAAAAAAAAAAAATAATAATAATAAAAGCTGGGACCCTTCCGGCGCGCCTGGTTACTCACCGTAGTGTTCTTCTTTCCAATGCAGGACCTACATTGTCAAAAAGGTCTTCAAACACTGCTTTGGAAAACCGATATTTCCTGTCATTTTCATGTTCTTCTTGAAAAGGATCATAATTTTCTTGGTCTCCTCGTCAGTGGCGGCACCAAGGGGGGCATGGGGGCATTTGCCCCCTCCCCCACTCAGAAGCTTCCCCCCCAGTTGCCCCCCCCCCCAGAAATTTTGAGGACTGAAAAGAAAAATTATACAGTAATTCAGTAGATGTTGTCATTAGCATCATATTCAAGCTGTGAAATGCTCTAAAATACCATTTTCCGCTCTTCAAAACTTGAAAATTTTCCCACTCAGTCGCTGTTGGCTTCCTCGCACACTTTTAGTTTGTAATGTAAATGTTCACTTCATGATCTAGTTTTGATCAATATCTTTGCTCCATTAAGCATTACCTGATTTTACAAAGATTTCTCTCTATATCATGTGTAACAGAAAAATGTTTATTGGGGCCACTAAAAGCATTGGCGTAAATCCCGGGGGGGGGGGGGGAGGAGTGGGGGATATATCCCCCCCTTTTGGAGAGGGGGGATATACAAGGCGTGTACAAATATCCCCCCTCACTTTTTAAGGAGGAAAATATATTTTGATTTATCAGTTAGTAAAAAATTTTGAATATCTATCATAAACGACCATCATATTTTAGAATCTCTATTTGAAAATGCGATTGAAAACCAGAAAAAAGTGGTTATTTTTGGCTCGCTTGCTTCGCTTGCTCATATTTTATAATTTCTTTTCTAAAATGCGATTAAAAAAAAAAAGAAAAGTGGCCATTTTTGGCTCGCTCGCTTTGCTCGCTCGTCATATTTTAGAATATTTATTCAAAAATGCGATCAAAAACCAAATAAGCGGTTATTTTTTGTTCGCTCGCTCTCAAAATTGATATCAAAATGTGTGTAAGAGGAAAAAAAAAATCGTTAAAAAATTCATTTATCCCCCCCCCCCACTCCTCAAACACAAAGTGGATTTACGCCGGCGACTAAAACTCGCGCTTCACGCTCGATTTTTCGATACACGCATAAAAAAAAAAATCGACTGCCCCTGCCCCCAACATTTTCTTTTGCCCCCCATTTGCCCCCCCCCCCCTTTAACAATCCTGGTGCCACCATTGCTCCTCGTGCCGTTATCAGCAAATTCTATGTCGCCCCCTATACCCGCCACATTCTTAATTAGGTCTAGGTCTATTTTGAAGTAATTGGTGTAAAAAAAAATGGGAGGCAAGTTATAGTGCACGACAAGAAATAAACATTGCCACTATAGGTGCCCCTGGCACTGTTAGTGAGTTGTTAAAACATTACAACTACTGTTGACTTCTGTGCGGCCTTGAAATGTTAGGCTAACAGTGCTGTTAGTGAATTCGACTAACATTACGCTTAGAAGGTAAGCACTATATAGGTACCAATCCTGCAGACGCAAGCTCATAAATATTCTTAAATATTCATAGGATTAGGCTTAGGATTAGGATTAGGGTTAGGATTAGGGTTAGGATTAGGGTTAGGGTTAGGGTTAGGGTTATGGTTAGGATTAGGGTTAGGATTAGGGTTAGGGTTTCAGCTTGCGTCTGCAGGATTGGTACCTATATAGTGCTTACCCGCTTAGAACTGTGCGGCCAAACCATCGCCATCGCATCGGCTTTGGCCATCGGTACTGTTAGTGCGCTGTTAGCGCTAACAACGTTTCTGTGCTTCACTGAAGTTTCTTGCTTGCGTAGCCCTTTAAAGACTCCGATGTGTTAGACATTGGTCCCCACGTCGTTGTGTTGGGAACTCGCTTTGTCATTGCAGAGTTATATGGATCAAATCTGTCAAGAAACCGCTTTTTCTTCATGGACGCCTCTTTACTTTTCTTCTTTCGTTGAGCCCTTGATTCTGCTCGTAGAATCCTCTTCTCATCCAGGTCATCGTCGGAATCGTCGGCCAGTGAATTTCTTTAGTATTCGTCGACGGTGTTCCGGCCCCCTTCAGAACTGTCTATTTTTTTATTTTTTTTATTTAGCTCTTCAGTCTTGGCGATTTGTACGTCGCTCAACTCCCGCTGGTTATCGTTAATGCGTAGCTGGAAATTTCCTGACTTGGATGATATCAAAGCGTATAATTGTCCCAAAAGCCCTGCTTGGAAGTGAAAAGCTCGGCTACGGCGAATGGCTCCATGTTGTCGTGATGGAAGTGGCAAGCTAGAATGACTCTCTGTACATTCTGTACCATACATTACATTACACATACGTTCCTGCGTTAGATGTGACTCCAGCTGAAAGCCGCCCAAGTGCATCCATGCATGCCTGCCATATTAAACTCTTCTTTTGGGTTTGCTCAACAATAATACGAAAAGTTTTAAAATAACAATTTTACTTCACATTCATGCCTTTATTCAAATTCCAAAATATTATTCTCAAGTTTTAAACCATATAGTCACGCCCCTAGATTACAGCTAAAGCACGACGTGTGATCGAAGGCTCTTCCTTTTTCATTCTTTCTATTCATAGACCGATGATAATGCAAATCAACTTTGTACTTTGATTTTAACATGCACTGCATACACCTTCATGTAAAGCATTCCTTTATAACCTACATTTTTGACCTCCGAAAATAATTTCCACGTCAATTCCAAGCATGTAAGAATTTTTGGAAACAAAAATGTGGGTACATAACTGTATAGTATGCAAAAAGAGTAATTCACCATAACATAAATGGTTTTAAACGTAGGCCTATATATTTAAACCTTCTTTTAGACAAGAGAATTTCGATTAAAGGCCTAATCCGAAATAAGATCATATTAATTTCAAAACGAAAGGACTAAAACTCCAAAGCACAACAATGAAAACCTCAGTGGAAGTCGGACGAAAAAAAAAGAACCAACCAAACAAACGAGGAAGTTACAACCCCGAAACTCCGGCAAACTCCCCCCCCCCCCCCCTAATTAGCCCTCGAACAGCTTCTACCTTTCTTATTCTCTTAAAGCATATCAGGAGTTCTTCAGCGCAGAAGAATATATGTACATAAGTTCTCATGCGCTCTATAAACTGATATATTATTATTATTACTATTATCATTATTATTATTATTATTATTATTATTATTATTATTATCATTATTATTATTATTATTGTTTTTATTATTATTATTATTATTATTATTATTATTACTCCCGAAAGGCCTCTACTAATACCCACCAAGTGAGTCAGTGATGCCACACCTTCATAATCCCCCATACGTTCGTATACAGAAAAGACAGGAAAATTTCATATCTCATCAGCAAAAATATATAGGTAATCCCAGTACATATCCAATATGACGAGACACGAGGGATGCAGATTTTATCTTTTAAAAATAAAAATTATCAAATTTTCCAATATTCTGTACATAATCATGTGCGACAATATAGTGAGGCGATGACACCATCAACCAACCCCATGAACTCCGCGCGCATCGACCGCCCAAGAACCACTCCAGGAGAAAAAAAAACAACAACAACAACAAAAATCAAAACTCCCACAATCCCCAACCGACTCCACCAAAACCCCAGTACAACACCTGAAAATCTCCACTTCTGCTAATAAATCCAACTTGAACCCTTGCGGGGTTTATTGAATAAGATTTCAGTTCAGTTGCATTACGCCCTTTGCTTTATAAACATTAACCTCACTGTATTCTAAATCCATTACAAAACCGTGGATAAGATTTCCATTTTATTTTGTGTTCAACGTCTTACGAACCTTGAAAGCTTAACGTTACTGTATTTATAATATCCTTTCCACCTTTGACATTGTAGAAAGTAATTAAATTCACTCAGGTTTGGTTATCTCTTAAAGTCGATTCTTCTTGTCACTGAGCCTATTACCTCACAAAACTTAATTTCAAGTTACAAACTTCTTAATTCTGATTACACATAATAAACAACCACTTCGACTTCTGACGCATTCTTTGATTTTGGACAACAAACAAACATGAGAAACAACCTCAAACTATATCAAGACGCAATAGGGTATGTGCTTGCAGACTGAGAGCAACAGAGCATGGATGCTATACTCCATGAACAGATCCAGACAGGTGTTAAAAAAGGCGCCACATTAAAGGTCACTCATGGTGGAGGGTCACAATGGCAAAATCATACATTATCAAAAAAAAAACAAAGAAGAATTTTAACGATCAATGGGCAGCAGAACAGAGGTGAAGAAAATGCGAGGAAGAGATGGATGGATGATAATATCAAGGAGGATAGAGTCAAAGTGAGAGCTTAAATGGAGGGCGGTGACGAGAAGACCCCCTCCCACTGAGGGGATTCACGGCTGATGATGGTGATGGTGATGATGATGATGATGATGATGATGATATTATTTTTAACCTTTAACAAAAATAATAAATGTAAATTATAATGTGCCAAATCCACTCTAATTATTGATCAAGGCGAATGTATGATTTTAGCGACTTTTGAGCAGTGGTGAACATGTTGATCGAAGTATATAGTTGTATCGGTTTGTTTGATCTTATTTCTGGCTGTTTTTAAATCCTACAATCCCATTAAACATGTTACATGTGACCCAGAGTCTCCCATGAACCTATGGGAACCGTCGCGTCCATGCCACTCACCTGGACTTGCCTGCTTTTAGTACCAGAGAGAAATGACCCATGGACGTACGGCGCCATCAGAACATTGTATAAGAGCTGTTACAGACACACAGCAAGAAGGGTGCAGCAAGACAATTACGTGTCAAAAAAAAAAGGACAACGTCCACCGCTCCCAGTCCTGACTCTATTCGATTTAAGTTCAGTAAGAAATGAAATTGAAGAGATTCGAGCTAGTTGTATATTAAAACCTGGCTATCAGAACTGATGACATGAATCTTATCGATGTCTTATCGATGCATGGATAGTCTAATGGTATAAGAAATGGTACCAAAACTTTCAGATTAAGAAAAATATATTCCACGCTTAGTTCGCTAACAGTAAACTCATGTGAGTGTCGAAATTCACAATGGCGCACTTTTAAGGAACAAGTTAGGTTTTCTTCCTCTGATCTCATTGTTCGATTGCATGCATGTAGTGGTAATAGCATCCGACTTTTTTTCACTGACTTTAGGATGTTACATTCGAGTTGTACAGGAATAAAATAACACATTTTCATGAAAATTTGAAATCGAATTGATTCCATATCGACTAATGATCAGGAAGAGCTACTTTACAAATGTTCTCATCTTATTATTGATTAAGAGTAATATACTCTTCACTTGTAAATTCCATATACACCGTCTCATTCTACCCTCTACCCCCTTTTCTATCTCTCTCTCTCTCTTTCTCTCTCTCTCACTCTCACTCTCTCTCTCTCTCTCCTCTTTCCCTCTCTCACCCCTCTCCTCAGCTACAATGTCCTTGTATTTCCATTTTGTTTACATGTAAATTCATGTTTTGGGTTCTCCATTTTGTTTATAATGTTCTTTGTTATAATTATTTGGAGATATTTGATTGTAATGCAATTATATATATTCGATTGTAAATTGACCCCTTCAGCCTTGTGCTGCTGGTCAATATTTGATTCTATACCAATAAATAAATAAATAAATAAATAAATAAATAATAATGGTTGTAGCCTAAAATGCAAAATTTTGCTGGTGTGCCGCCCTACTATGGAAATTCCACTCCCCTCCTGCTTGCACGACCGGAAATCTGTGTTGAAATGATTATGAGGGCCACGTCTGAAATTTGTTGAATAGCAAGAAAAGTTGTTACTCCGCAATTCTCTGACAAGCAAGCATGCAAGAAGAAAACTGTAAAAACTATTGGGTAAGATTTGAACTAATAAGAGGTTAATTTATGTCCAACCAACTTTGGGCAATATTTTTACCCAATCCGGGAAGCATATTATCCAGTTAGGGTTAAAATAAGCAATAATTACTTTAGAATCCGCAAAATTTCCATCCAACTGGATAAAAAGAAATGCCCAAAGAAATGCCTAAAGTTGGTTGAAAATTACCCTCATGGCATAGTTTTACCCAATATTTTTTTTTAATATTTATAGTGAAGGAGAAAAAGGTAACATGATTAGTGTCTTTTTACTCCCAAATTCTAGGTTGCAATTTGTGCGGGGGGGGGGGGGGTGGGGGGGGGTCGCCGCCCCTCCGAATCTTGTGGGAACACGTCCCTCCGACGTCCCCCATCCCCCCCCCCCAATGATTTTCCTTCAATACCCTGTTAGCCTGAACACAAGCTCTTTATCTTCTATCTTGAAAAAATAGTACAAAAATGTCATGTTCTATGAAGTTTATTAACGATATCAGATCATGAAATAGTTACAAAGTGTATTATTATTTTCAATCGTTCCTTTCGGGGGGGGGGGGGTCGTTACCCCATCACACAGTGGTAATATTTCATATCTTATTTTCTTGAAAATGAAATTAAAACTTTATAGTAGATTTTGAGACAATTTTCTCACTGTGATGAATGATGGAATAATTCTGGAACTTTTAAAATAAAGAGATAAAGACCGATAACGCTTTGATAGCAATTCATTCTACTCTAAAATGCTCTTCTTTTTTTTTTTAACCTACCGGTACTAGGATGTAAAGTGAATGTCTTCTGTATCCAAGGTTTGAAGCTCTGTCTATAACGTGATGTACAAGCTGATGAGTTCCAGACATAACAAAAATAATTCACCCGTTCAAAAGTCAATCTCTAACAGCGATACATCGACATGACACTCTGACGCATCACACTCTGTTGAAGATTAATTTTTTAACGATCATGTCGATATATATTATATCGATGGTGGCGCCTCAACGAACTATACCCATATTCCTAAAGTTAATATTCATCTGCTGAATAAGCCAATGGAAACAGGTAAAATTATTCCTCTCCCTCCTCCCTCCCTCCTATCTTCCCTCCCTCCTTCCCTCCCCTCTCTCGCTCTCGCTCTCTCTCTCCCTTCTCTCTCTCTCTCTCCTCTCTCTCTCTCTCTCTCTCTCTCTCTCTCTCTCTCTCTCTCTCTCTCTCTCAGTAAAGCCTATTCTTTGCAGAAATGCGAAATGCTCTAATGCGTGGGAAGATTAATTTTGTTCTCGTGTTGATTAATGGAGATCTGTTTTGTCGTTTCTGTTGCCTTTGTTGCTGTTGTAAGATACAGCCACAATACATTGTCAATTTTCGCCCTCACCATGCTCAAAGCTAACTAATACACTGCGAGATAGTTCTGGTAATAGAAAATAACTGTATACATATTGCGGTGTTAATTTCTCTACAGGTTTACTTGAATATAACGTTATGAAAGAGTTTCATGTTTGATATTTTATACCCTCCTTACAGTTCTGTAAAAAGGTAGACCAGGGGAGCGTTTCATGAAGAGTTTTGTCAGTGATTTTCACTGACTAATTTGCTTTCAGCCAATCAGATGCGAGGATTTTCAGTAGCTTATAACATTTGTCGGTGATTTTCACCGACAAAACTCTTCATGAAACGTTCCCCAGTTCCGGGGGGGGGGGGGGTATATGAACATTGCCAATTCCATTTTGTGGAAGTACAAATCAAGAGCTATATCAAAATATGGGTACTACTCATCAAGACAATTACCCGTATTACCCCAGGACAATTCCCACTAGGCCAGGGTAACTACCTCCAGGACAAATTCCTTCGAATGAATTTCCCCAGAAATTTACCCCTCCCTTAGTTCCCCTCAGAAGGAAATGTATATATATCAAACAACAACAACAAATGCAAAATGAAAGTCCCACGAGACTGAAGGCCCACGAGACCGCAAAATCGCAAATCGCAATCAATACACGGCTCTGACCGGTTCCAATCCCCCGAGTTTAAAAATGTAATGTTAAACCGACTGATCGATATTGAAATGAGGGTTTTATCAAATATTTTCCACCTGCATGCACAAACCGACATATATATTCTTTGCTCTGGGGAAAAAAACCGTTCACAATTCTGTATAAATGACTCTTCATTCTCCTATCTACTTAACTATCATGTAGTCCCCTAAACTCCCCCTCTTCACATCGGCTGCTATCGACTCAAGGATTATTACTTTTGTGTAGTAGTCGGTTTGACAATTGTTTGCAAACCTAGAAAAGTTCTTTCCGTTGAAGTTTTTTCATTGATTTAGGTTCCTATGTGGTTTATGAACATTTTCAGCTTTGAGCAATTTGCATAATTTGCATAAATTTATATGAATACAGGATATGCCAAGAAAGACAATTCTTACACATAATGTGTCAACTGAACTCCGTACTAATTGTGTATGTGCGGTGATCAATACGGAACTTCAGTTTGAACATTCTGTGTAAGTTGTCTTTGTGTTGTACAACCTGTGTATGCATACTTATGCAAATTATGCAAATTGCTCAAAGTTTCTGTTTGGGTAATTAAGCTGAAAATGTTCATAGACCACACAGGATCATAAATCAGCATAAAAACTTCAACGGAAAGAACTTTTCTAGGTTACACTGTTAGCTAAATAGGACTATATCCAACCGGTCGAAGCTTTGGCTGAAGCTTTGGCTGAAGCTTTGGCTGAAGCTTTCCCCATTGCATCCCGCTACTTGATTTCGATGTAAATTTGCGATGATTATGAACATGTAGGGTCACTCATCTATAAAGTTTTTATTATGATAATATGATCAAATAACATATACAACAGCCTTGGCAATTCTCGTGGAAATAAATACATGTGAGATTGAGAGACCACGGAGACGGGCCAGGGGAGTCGCCGAAACCACTGGCCCGACTCCGTGGTCTAGTGGTTGAGGCATTGGCGTTCATAGCTAAAGGCCCGGGTTCGATTCCCGGCGGAGACATTTTTTCAACTTTGCAAAAATTAAAAAATGGTAGGACAGCTCTGGGGAACTTTGATTCATGCTACGCTATTATTCTCTCAATTATGTATATACACAAAAATTAATATTTTAAATATTCACACATGTAGCAGGGGCACTGACATAAATTATTTACACAAAGCCATGCAGAGAAAGGATAATAAATCTGGGGGGGGGGGCTTATTTTAAAATTTTCAAAGTCCGTTAGGTTTGTACATCTTGTGGACGGTCTTGTGGACTTTCGGTCTCGTGGTCCTTCGGTCAAGTGAGCAGACCCCACCAGGCTAGTATAGTACTTATGTCAAACTTCCAGTAATGGTGTAATAAACACTTCCTATGTCCTACGCATATGATTACAAAAGGAGCTGCATGGTCTAATTTTTCCAGGGCTGTATTCACTTGAATATTATTTTGAATATACTTATTTTGGGATGCATCGGTTCAGTTATAGATTGAAAAAAAAAAAAATTACAGAAAGGCCACCAGGGGCGGCCTGGCCGAGGGAGTTTAACGAGTACAATGTATGTCTCCATCGGTGGCACTTTTGTTTCTAATAGTAGGTGATATGAGGTGGTCACTTCAAAAGTACCTACTGAATTTCATTATGAGTCCGCCACTGCATACAACAATTTGTGTTTAAATAACACATCTTATTTTTCATTTGGAATTTATCCATCGAAACTTATAAACTGTCTTCAGATCGAACATAGAGAGGGCAGGTTTCATTTCCGATCAAACGCAAAGTTTGAGGCGGTTTTACACAACAGTCGGGTAACCTCCCATCGCGTTGTCCCCAAATTTGCAGAAATATTCTTTCCGAGTGTCTCAAAACGATTATGCATTTTGCAGACAAAAATTGCATTCAAGCATCTTCCTCGATAAATTTTGCGAGGTCCCGTGGCGATCAAGCAAGAAAGCCTTAACTGGCAAGACTTCATAATTTTGTCCATCTCGGCACAAATTTCCCAATTGTTAAGGCTTTCTTATCATGATTATTAATGTTATTATTCATTATTACGTTTTATTTAAAAACAGGGTAAGTCTTTTGAGAGCCTAAAGGCCTATTTTAAAAAGAGCCCTGTGAACAGCACATATAAAGAAAGTTAACGATGATAAAACACAAACATAAGACTATACAAATCAAAATAGAGATAAACATAGGTACTAAATACTAAAATGAGCAAGAATAAAAACTAGATGAATCTTCGACCACGCGTGGTCGAACTTTATGCCTCCGCCATTACCAAATCAGAAATAAATGGCACTTCATGTTGATTTATTTTCATTTATACAATGACATCTTTGACCTTGAACTTTGACCTTGTGACCCCCAAATCTAATGAGAGCATTGCCCTTTCCATATGCATACATGAGCCAAGTCTGTTGAACCGTCAAATTGGTTACTGAGTTATCACAAGAACGAACCATTTCTATGATGACCTCTATGACCTTTGACCTTTGAACTTGAGACCCCTAAATCTAATCAGATCATTGTCCCTCCCATATGCATACTTGTGCCAAGTTTGAGGTTGATCGGTCAAATGGTTGTTGAGTTATGGTGAAAACGAACCATTTCTATGTACATAATGACCTCTATGACCTTTGACCTTTGACCTTGTGACCCCAAAATCTAGTCAGATCATTGTCCCTTCCATGTGCATACATGAGCCAAGTTTGAAGCCAATCTGTCAAATGGTTCTTAAGTTATTGCGAGAACGATCCATTTTTATGTGTATTATTACCTCTATGACCGTGACCTTTGACTTGAGACTCCAAAATCTAATCAGATCATTGTTCCTCCATATGCATACACGAGCCAAGTTTGAAGTTGATCTGTCAAACGGTTCTTAAGTTATCGCGAGAACGAAAACGGGACGGACGGACGGACGGACGACCCGAAAACATAATGCCTCCGTCAACCACCTACGGTGGGCGGAGGCATAAAGATAACATGAGACAGTATTTAAAAAAATAGGTATGACAAGCTAACGAAACAAAACTAAAGACAAAACAAAAACAAAAACAAAATAAACACACACACACACACACAAAAAAAAAACCCCAAACAAACAGAAACATTGATCATTTTTATATAACGCAATCTATACCAGTGTATGGATTAATAAAGAACGAATCTGATGTTTGAAGCTTTGAAGTGAGTGGAGAGTTTTAATATTGTAGGCAATTTGTTGTAGATAGAGGGAGCTATGTTATGAAAAGGATCGGTTTTTTTTTTTTTTTCAAATTCCTCAGTGTTTGGTTTCGGAGTTAAAAGAGAATTTAGAATTGAATGACGAGTGACAAAATAAATGGACGTTTATACAAACAACTTTAGTTACTAAGTAAAATAGTAGAAAATTGGATGAAAGAGGCAAGTCTGAAAATTCAAACGTTGTGAATTTACTTCTTGCACACCCAGTTCCTATAGACCTAGTCACAAGACCTAGTCATTCACCTAATTAGCCAATGACCAAGTAATAAAAAAATCAATTTACCAATCAAACATTTTAATCAATCAGTTAATCATACAAACAATCAATCAGTCAAACAATCAATCAAATGGTCAACCGATCAGTCAATCACTCAATCAATCGATCATTATTATCAGGCAAATCATCTATTCAGTTAATATTATCAACCAACCAATAATTCAATTTTACCCATTGACTACTGAATTCTTATATTCCAATAGACTTAATACATGGGTGACCCGGTTCCAGTATCCCATGGGTTAAGCAATCATTCGACTAATCGACTCGAAAACCACTCAACTCCTTATTATCACTGATGCCATACAAGGATCACACATGTTGACAAATTCAGTTTTCTTGGACAATATAATTTTTTTCTTCAAATGTCGTCTACAGTTATTTGCTATATTGTTATGTAAACATAATGGATAATATATAGGTGTATACTACAACCTTATAGAAAATCTGAATAATTTTTTGTAAAATAATACAACAAAATGCATGATTTGAAAAGGCCCCAGTTGAAAACTTTTAACGAAAATAGCTAAATACCTCAAAATGCAAGACCTGCAGAAAGTAAAAAATTCATTTGAATTTAGAATGGCATAATTTAGCTTATTGCATCATTCTAGCATAATCCTCTAAAACCGGTATCCCAATAATGAATATTTTCTTCCTCTGTATGAGAATATGACACTATATCAAACTAAATTTAGAAGTAGGACATCTCTACCTTCTATGAATTAAGATGCGCGTACGTACATTATGAGGAACAAATAAAACGTCCGCCTTCAGGCTACCTTATTCAGCAGTTTTAGAATACCGGTACGGTTATGCAATGTATTGTGTACAATTAAAATTCAGAAACATTATGTACATTAAAAAGCAAGAAAATTAAAAAGTAAAACCATCTAAAGATATACTCTTAGTCTTAAGTACATGAAATTAAGAATAAGTGGTTGTAGTACTTCCAAAGCCACGATAATCTAGAATTATCTTCTTAAAATCATTAAGTAGCTTCACTGAATCAAGTAATACTTTCTTGATTCATTAAAAAATAAGACCGTTCAAAACACCAATAGTGTTATATGTACTGCAATTGCTATCAAGTACAAAATCGACGCAATAAAATTCATTTGAACTCTGATATGTATATTAAAACTTTTTTCATAAAATCATTGTAACTACATATTTTGTTGATCTTCCTTGATGGACGAGAGTAAACATGTGAGATTTTAAGGTGATTTGATCACGGAAAGACAATCATCATGATGTGATATCAGTGTTAATTATAACTGACACAACTATGATTTAGTAAGAACTGAATCATTTCAGTGAATTGAACAAAGTCATATTGCATCTAAACCCAAACTGTACGTGGTCAAAACACAATATCTACCATGTGCTCATATCGATATGTGCGCTTAAGCAACCAATATTCAAGTACGCATACCCAGTCCTCGTCTGAAAATCATTTATTTGCTTCATCGTGCTTGTCTCCAATATAATTGAAAAACCTACATCTCAATAACTTATCAACATATAGGCCTGAAGCGAACAGTAAGAACACGAATGATAAATCAGTGCTTGCTCCCATAATAAAAAACAATAATTTATATCAGTCATTGAACGCCGGGAAGAAGGTGATAACTGAGGTGAATACAAACTGCAAACCTTTCCAAATCTAAAGTCTATTGGTTGAGATTAAAGCTGCCTATGCAGATTTATGCGGAAAGTATACAGCACGAAAGGCATCAGAATGGAGGGCCATAATCATCATATGGAAAGACAATTTATGAGTGCTTTATAAATTTGGTTAAGGTCATCATTCTTTGCAGCAAAAAACACTGCTGCAATTTGTATTTGTTTTAAAGAGTATTAATTAAAAAAAATAATCTAGATGATTTATTATGATTAAATTGATTATCTTGTACGATCACACTAAGAAAGGAAAAGAAAAGAACTAAAGAAGTAACAGAACTAAGGAGAAAATAATGTTACAAGGGCATCGCGAATGACAGGATGAACGTTGCCATATTTCTCCAAGCCAATCCGTAATTTGTAGGCATTATGTTTTTTCCATCATTTGAAACCTCTTAGCAAAAACATATAACCCCCCCCCCCCCGTTATGTCTGTTTATGGACTGCAGATTCTAAAGGGCATCTTCACAAAACTTTGTCAGCAAATTAGGTCTGACCTGGCCCTCCATATCTTCACAAATGTATATTTTAGGGAGAAACAAGGAGAAAAAAATATGCGACCATCTACATACTTCTACTTCAGTCAATATATTTTACATTTTTCTTTGAAAAAAAAGAAGAAATTACTACAAACAAGATCACTATCCGCATTATGGACAGTATTAAGTAATAATGTTGCATTCTTGTGGCGCGGTATTTAAACCTTCTCATAACGGCTTCGCTCTCGGGGTGGGTCGGGGTTCGACAGGGGAGCCCTCTCCTCTTGAATGCTCATTTCACCCATAGGACTCTACATTATGCAGGAGTACAGACAGAGAAAGAGGGTTGGGTTGTGGTTGGAAGAAGAAGAAGAAAAAGAAGGAGAAGAAGAAAAAGAAGAGGCAGAAGAAGAAGAAGAAGAAAAAGAAGAAGAAGAAGAAGAAGAAGAAGAAGAAGAAGAAGAAGAAGAAGAAGAAGAAGAAGAAGAGAAGAGAGGAAGAGAGAAGAAGAAGAAGAAGAAGAAGAAGAAGAAGAAGAAGAAGAAGAAGAAGAAGAAGAAGAAGAGAAGCAGGGGTGGGGGGGGGGGAGGTGGGGGTGGGGGGGGAATGGGAATGTATCCCATGGAAATAGAGAATGGGAGATCATAAAGTTGTCACAGAGCGGGAGATATTGATAAGTTAACAGAGAGAGAGAGAAAGAGAGAGGGGGACAGGGGAGGGAAAGAGAGAGAGAGAGAGAGAATGTAATGAATGGGAAGCAGGAATATCAGGAGAAAAGAGATACAAGAATTGAAGGAATAAGTGAAAACAGAATGGAAAGAAAGTGAGAGAGTTGACAAAATACAAACAGAAAGAGAACACACATGATTATTAAAGATCGTTAATGAGATGGATGATGGAAAACACTGCAACCCTCGGAGGCGTTTCTATACATGTACAAAGGTGTTTCCATAGACTATAGGTAACGCATCTCGATGGAATCACAAGTTTATACATGTTCATAGATCCCTTTTACTCAAGTAAGCTCACTTGAGGATGTTTCACATGACTTGGGAAGGGATGAAGCGGGAACTTACATGTACCTTCAATCGTTTAACGTTGAGATTCACGTCATCGGACCAACCTGTGAGTAATGGATGGTGATTGTGATGATAGCATGCAGAGGGAGGAGGAAAGGAAGATGTAAGGGAGAGGGGGTGAGAGAATATAAAGGAAGAGCATGCTTGCAGATAATGTATTAAAACAGATAAATTATTGAAGCAGTGGGGTAAACGGGGAGAAGGAATGGCAACATGTTAACGGGTCTCACATAAATAGCAATTTTTATTAAACATACAAAAATTAACACATGAAATAGCATACAGTAGGCCTGTCATTGCAACAGAAAAGAATAATGTATATCTCCTACTCCGTTTCTTAAATGTAATTTGTACAAAGTAATTCACAAGTTCAAATCCCAAATCAGTTTCTTTAACAATGATAATCACAACTAATTTGTATATTGCTGTGCAAAAAAGGAGAAATGTACAGTAGGAATAACCTGTTTTGGTTGACTGTATTAATTTGAAATATTTGGCACCATGTATGTGCTTGACTTTACTGTTCTGCTTTTGTACATTCAATTGCATAGTTATTTTCATTAAAGAGACAAAGACAAGTTTTAGAGGAACTGAATTTTAAGGCAATGATTTTCATTCAAAATTAATAATGACAATTAGAAGGGTTTATGTTTTAACAAAATACACGAGTTTTAAAAACAAAAAGCACTTGGTTTGTAAACAAACTTGTG
>CM057151.1:10151150-10315965 GCA_029962745.1 Echinometra lucunter
AAACTTGTGCTTAATTACCGCTTAATTATGATGAACTGTAAGCGTAATGTTCATTCGTCAGATCTATATGTACTTGGATACCACGAAATAAATTATATTCCGGCCTCTTACACTTTTGCCAAAAATTATCTCTATAAGGGAAAGTAAGTTCATTTTCATCGTATAAACTTACCTTGTAGTTCCTGCCCCGTCCCTTGTTGTTCTTAATCTCCTCACAGAGATCCTATCAATTCAAAATGAGTAAAGGGTAAATTTCAGAATGGTTTTAATAAAATCATTTTGTATCACTTATATCATCAAAATGACTTTTAACATGAAACTATGACCTTTAAAATATCGTGTCTGATATCTAGAAGACACTATTTCATAAATAATGGGTAAAAAGCAAGAAGAAACTTACATTGTATTTGTTGGTGGCTTCTTGCATCTGGTGACCAACTTTGCGGGACTAAAGGGAGAAAGAGAATTGTGATCAAAAAAGAGATATTAACGTAATAGTGAGGATCATGTAACAAAAAATTGGATGATCAAACCGCTAAATCAAACCCCCAAATTCCCAAATGTTCCCTTACATATCTGTCAGGTCAATTTTTTTAAAATATTAAGTTCTGAGCCCTAACATTATCACGTTAATCTTTCAGGTTGTTAAGGCATGTGAAAGTTTAATACGATGTTATGCAATTTAAGCTTGTAATGTTATGTTTTATTTCTACTACGAGAATTTGGAAGGTATGTAAACAATATTGTTGACTAGTTGCCCTTGTGGAACACCAGTAAAAGGCACTATACACATCATATGATGTATAATTATCCAAATGAGTAGATTAGAGATCAGTTACGTTGTTACTGTCTCTGGTTACTGTCAAAGCCAAGAACAGCACCAGCTTGTGACGTCTGATTAATAATTTGTTTGGCACCGTTATGCATTGTGCAGTTCTGTGCTGTTCAGAGGTGGCGAGGAATATAGCTCTATATATATCTTCTCAGGCTCTGATTTGTGTTTTAATTAAAAAAAAAGTCTACTCAGACTGTCGTGTTGTTTTTAACCCAGAGCAGAATGCTTCCTTGTAATGCCGTTTTCGCATAATATTTTGATCCAGAATGCTCGACTTAAGCAGATAGATCGAAAATCACACAAACAAAATAGTCCATCAGAAATGCAGTACACTGTGCCTTTCTCAAAAAAGAGCGATTGAATAGTTCCATTCAAGTCTCTCAAATGGAAACACAATGTAGAATACAAGAATATATTTCATGTACGAATTGACAATCTTTCTGTTATATTAGGAAATTTCCATTCGCATTTGATAAACATTTTCATTTATCAGTTTATGTAGCAGTGTAAAATAAGAATATTTGTTGCCAGTTGAGGAGGGACTGTTGATTTATTTCGACCGAAGGAAAACTGTGAAGTGATATGAGGTAATTTCCTATAGGGGCAGCGGTGGGATATGCTCTCATCTAATGGGTCACAGCGTACAAGATCAGCGACCCATGAGCCCAACAGCCAGCCAGACTGACAGCCCGTGAGACCAGTAACATAGATCCTATAATGAACCTCAAGAGAAGTTGTCACAAGACATGAGAGACCGACATATTGGTCTAGTAGGCTCTTCGTATGATGGTCTATTCTTATTTTCTTCAAGCTTGAAGAAAATAACCCCAAAACACAAACAGGCCAGAACGAATAATTTTTTCTAAATCGACCCCCAAAAAACAACAAACAAACAAACAAACAAACAAACAAACATGCATGCATACATATAAACAAAGGCAGCTTACATCCTTCATTCTTCGTAAAAGCAGACAATCAAAATACCTTGAACTAAAATATGCATCTTCAATTATTGGAATGTTTGGATCAAAGTTTAGGATCGGCAAGTTTTATTGTCTTTCACATTTATGGATCATGGAAGCTAAGATACGAGGTTGTCAAACCAACTCACCTTCCAGCATGCCATGACGATGAAGATAAAATTGATTAGAACAGTTAGACCACCAAGGATGCAGAGAGTTGGTAAGTCAAACTTCTCCCAAACTTCGTCGACTGGGAAGAGAGAAGCCACAGCATTCTGGACTACAACAAGGCACAAGAACGTCATGGACCATAGCACATAGTAATCCTAGGAAGGAATGCGAACATTAAAATAACAAAGAAGAAGGAGAAGAAGAAGAAGAAGAAATATATATATATATATATATATATATATATATATAACATTTTAACATTCTTTTAAATAATTCTCAAATTTTCTCTTTTTCCCTTTTGTCTTCCCCCCCCCCCCCCCCCCTCTCTCTCTCTCTCCCTTCTTTGAAGTTCTTTCTCTGTGCAAGTTTTTCCCCCGGGTCTTTCCATTCCATCGGTTCTGGGATGCTTTTTAATGAGAATGTCATGTCATGGATCTCGATATCATCTTAGCACAGTAGTTAATCATAAAATCAGTTTAAGCCCATCGCACACTATACGATCCGACTGCGACCCGATTTTCCAACAAATGGCATTTTGCATTAAATATCAAAGTTTACACAAGTAAAATTATCTTATTTGAGGTTCGGAATTAAGAAAGGAATGCTAAAATCGAAATTAAGATTAACTGCAAGCCTTGTGGTCCGAGTAAAAGCAAAATCGGCTTCAAATCGTAGCCGATCGCAAAACTGCTATGACGTCACTACGATTCGGAATAGAGTTCGCTTTTATCCTATACTGGGAGCCTCGCAATAGCCCAGAATTGCGATTTTAGTATTCATATGACTATATTCGGAACTTCGATCTTTAAGATTTTACATGTTTGAATGTTCATAAATGCTATAACAAATTTATCCAAAATCGGATCGCAGACCGATGGTATAGTGTGCGGTGGGCTTTAGATTGTCAGATCCATCAATGAAACGTTGACTACTGAATTCTTACAATCAACATAGGCTTTGTATAGGGACAATGGGTTAATAAAGAAAACAAAAACAAAACAGCACATCAACGGATCAAACATTCGCTTGTAGTCATATACCGGTATTTTCAAATCAAAACCATGGTCGATCAAGCTTATACATTGAAATCATTTAAATAATACTGTGTAACTACACCGTCGTCGTTGTCCTTCAGGTGCCACCTGCATGCTTGGTCGAATCTCTTTCTTATTCTTATCAAGCTATACGTCGCCTCGTGGCGTACCCTAACTTCAACAAGATACAACCACTGATCTCTGCAATTTTGGAGAGCTTAGTAAATACAACTTACAAGGAGCGTCTGGTAGGAAGTGTTGGGTAGACTCTGTGATACAACAAACTTGAAGGCTACAGCAGTGAGAAGTAGTGTTAACGTTACACTCAATCTGTCTTCGGGTGCGTCCGAACCGACAGCAAAAGATGTGAACGCCAGTGGTGTGATCAGGAACTGCAACAGCAAAAAAAATATATATATATATATAGGAAGTGAAAGTAGAACGATTTTGACGTATCCAAGAGGTTTTAATGGATGGAGTGAAACAGAAAACAGACTACTTAAAAAAAACATTAGAAAAGAAACAAAAACAACAAAATATGTGAGATCACTCAGGAAAAGGAAAAACAGGAAATACAGCCATAATTGAATATCTACTACTTTGAGTTTCGTATTATGAAATATTCACTTACAAGTGGCATCGTCATTTCCGTTGCCTTTGAACTGATTTCTTGAGAGTCATCTCGTTTAGCCTTTACCTACCATTATGAGAGCAACATTCCACATGTAATAGCTAGCCTTCCTCTTGACGTTCACCACGATATTGTAGAGTGGGTACGCGTTGACTGCTCCTGAAGACATCTTTTCTTCTTCCACTTGATAAGCGTTAACATGCTTCTGTAGTTCCCATTCTTGCTCACCTGTCAGCAAAGAAGGTAAGAGCGTTTAAAGAGAAATGCTAATGAGAAAATCTTTCTTTCCATGAAAGATTCATTAAATCATTCTTACACAGAGCCTTAATAACTTAACAGTCAAACCTGATATGATGGCCGTACATAATGGCGCTCATTACATCGGAGCTTTCACCATCCAGCCCACATTGCTCTTTTCCTCATCACATACTTTAAGAAAGGTTAAGTTAGTAAGGTTACAATTATAATAAACAACGTAAATGCTCTATCGGCATTCGGCAATAGCTCTGTAGTAAATTAAAAGAATGCTAGTTGAATTTGCAACTTTAACTCTCACAGCATGCTATACCTGCACTGATCACAGAAATACGTCAGAAATGTAATGTATAATCGAAATGACAGCAGTTTGGGTAGGAAATAGTAAACTCTGAAATATTTTACCATTAGGATTAGCTCGTGTAATCGTATCATTCATGATTGTACAACGCCTACTCAGCTTGTTGTACGCAAGTCTATGGGAGCTGAACGCGCGATATTCGTACCATTGCACTCGTACCATCCAAAATGTACCATCCAAAATGTACCATTGCACGGTTAGCGTGACGTCACAGTAGATTCCCACAAATTACTTCTTTTATTTCTTTTGTGATGTCACAAGTAGCTTGCGTTGTAGACCCTATACGCGTATTGATTTTTGCATGCTCACCTCAGGTAGGCTATGCCATAGCTATCAAGTCGCGTTCGCGCACTGCTATAGATACGCGCACGCGCACAGACTATGCCGGCACCAGCGGCATTTTGCAGTCGGAACTTCTTTTGCTGCTTTATAAACCTTGATTTCTTAACCAAAATGTGACTGTTTTTTTCTTGATTTTCATCAATTTCTCAGACTTCTGAGGCGTTGTACAATACAAATAGCGAATATTCTAATTCGTGCAATGGTACGAGATTTCGCATTCGGTGAAAGATCGCGACGTAACTTCTATTCAACTCGGCTTCGCCTCGTTGAATAGAAGGTCGCTCTTTCACCTCATGCGAAATCTCGTACCATCGCACTCATGTCTATTCGCTATTTGTATACTATTTCAGACAAAAACGCTGTAAAGCTCTCATGCTAATCCTTTTCTCATCCCTTCATCCCTTTTCATTCTCTCTCTCTCTCTCTCTCTCTCCCTCTCTCTTTCTCTCGTCTCTTTATTCTCTCCTTCTGGGGAGCGTTTCATGAAGAGTTTTGTCAGTGATTTTCACTGGCAACTGTTATAAGCTACTGAAATCATTGCATCTGATTGGCTGAGAGCAAATTTGTCAGTGAAAATCACTGACAAGAATCTTCGTGAAACGCTCTTCTGGGGGGCATTTCATCAACATTTGTCGTCTGACAAGCTGTCAGATCTGACATCTTTCCTCGATTTTGATTGGCTGAGAAGCATCGTTACTATGGCAACTGTCGGATAGAACAGACTTTGTCAGATAAAACATCCGACAAGTCCTTTCATGAAACGCTCCCCTGTTCTATCAAATGTTAACCCAATGTACCAAGTATTCATGTCTCATCTTCTCTTCGTTCTTACCCGTGAATGTGTCTGTCCTGACGCTGTCCTTTTGACTCATGTCCTTGCAGAATTCAGTGACTTTCCTTGGCCAATCAGACATGATTTTGATCGTGAGATTCTTCAAAATGAAAAAGAGGTTACAATGGCGCGTTTATTTCAAAATCATACATTATTTCATGTCACTGAAAGTGAATATCATTTCCGCGTGGTTTAAAAAATTGGAGATTGATAAAAACTTTCAAGACAAACGTGAAGGGATCGAATAATGACGACTTGGTTTTAGGGCATAATCATAATCATGGATGTAGGTACATGTTCGACAGCATGTGATGTGATCTGAAAGATTATTTCCGAGTCCATTCGATGATGGAGGCAGACTCACGATGCATGAAACAACTACGACCCCCTTGTGAGGGAGAAAATTCCGTGAGCCGCCGCCGTCTCCGCCCTCCCCCCTCAACTACACGTAAAAAGTTTTCTATACCACAGACAGAAAAAGGGGCCTTGTTCTTTGTTTCGATTAATGGGAGCTATTATCAATCATTTTTACTTGATAATCGAAAGGAAACTGATCCAGTTTCATCGTCGATTTGAAGACTCCTTTCATCCTAATCGATAGTTGAGCATCAGGTATCGGATTTTCTTCATCGTCGTCTGGTGATTTCAGACCAAGTCGTTTCTTCACTTCGTACTTGTCGATGCTGACGGCATTGAAGAAATAGATCCTTGGATCCCATTGGTCTCCCCAGTCAATTTCCTGATGGAAGAAGAAAGAGAAGAAGATGAAGAAGAAGAAGATGAAGAAGAAGAAGAAGAAGAAGAAGAAGAAGAAGAAGAAGAAGAAGAAAAAGAAGAAGAAGAAAAAGAAGGTGAAGGTGGAGAAGGAGGAGGAGGAGGAGGAGAAGAGAAGAAGATGAAGAAGATGAAGAAGATGAAGAAAGCAAAATTAAATAGTAACGGAGTGACTAAAGATCTGACTTCTGAACAGCTATATCAATTAGAACATTTCCGCATCACGTCTTAATTTTATCCCAACGAGATTAGAAATTATTGTAAGTCGATTGTTATAAGGGACAACTCCAAAATTGAATTTAAAAATCAAATCATTATCAATAAGATTGATTTCTAAATCTGTTGGATTAAGTTTTTAATCGATTTTTGGAGTTGTCCTTGATTTCAGTCGAAGAAATTTAGATGGGAAGTTGCCGTACGGACGATGTGGATATACAGGGCGAGATATAATGATCCGATTAGAGTTGATACGGACTTCTTCTTAGATATAACATTAATCGTGAATATATGAATCATAATTATTTCGTAGCTAATATTTCCACCATATTCTTAATTCGGGAATAAAATTCTAAACTGTTATCAAAATACAAAAACTACAAGTGAATATGAGTTAAACTAGATCAACTTGGGGTAAGGTATGTATGAATGGGGCATTATTACACTACTCACATCTGCTTTCATTCCTCTGATAGCAGGCTCCTTCCATTTGACAGTCAGGGCCAGTTCACATGTAAACTCCTCCTTGATGGTATCGATATCTCCAATGGTGATAATGTTTACTCTCATTCGACAGTATACCTATACATGTGTATAAAAAAAGAAAAAAAAAAAAGAAAAGAAAAAAAAAAAGAGGGAAATAGTGCAGGTGATCCCACAGTTCATTATAATTTGCTTAAATCTTTTAGCGGTCAGGTGTAATGCATGAGTTTATTTATTCATTCATTTCAAAATGTTTATTCAGGATAAAGACAGATCAGCCCACATCTGTTTTACATCAGGGTCCTGATTAAGGACATACAGCAATAAGGATATACAACAAAATACAAAACAACAACAAAAAATATAATAATTATGTAAGTGACATAATATATTATGCTTCGGTAGATGAAGACACACCCGTTCCTTTCACAAAGCTTTTCATGGGCTCAATTTTGC
This sequence comes from Echinometra lucunter, assembly GCA_029962745.1. Classification (NCBI taxonomy): domain Eukaryota; kingdom Metazoa; phylum Echinodermata; class Echinoidea; order Camarodonta; family Echinometridae; genus Echinometra; species Echinometra lucunter. Next base: position 10,158,503 of record CM057151.1, read on the forward strand.
CCGATTTTGGCGAGGCCATGATTGTGACGTTCCCGAGGGCCGAGCTAAAGACTGTAACATAATAAACTTCGAAAAGATTATTAGACCGTGGTATACTTAGTATTGAACTTAATCTGTTTTCCATTTTCAAAGTATATAGAGTGTATCACTAGTGCACACACTTTGCGGTTATTTGGTACATACCAAACCGCCCACGGATCATATTTTCCAAGCAACATAATGTGGTTAACAGGCAGACGGTAACATGAAAAGAATCTTTTTCATCTCATTATACATGGATGTACTTCATTATGAGTCATGAATCATTGCGCAATTTTTAGAAGCATGGGGAATTTTACAAGAAAAAAAAAATGAAGAGAGAATGGATTTAGGAAGAGTGCCAATTTGAAAGGAGCTAGGGGTGCCAAGAATCATGACTTGAATGTTCTTTCTAATTGAGGTTTAATGAATACTTCCAAGGAATGACGATGTGTTCGCATAATGCGCTCATAATATAATCATGTCAAACGAAAATCATTCAAAGCAGTTAATACTAGTAGTCTATACTCAAGAAATAACCCACATCGTTAATTATTTCTCCATTTCAAAAAGGAAATACCGCATGTAAACAATAAGAATGAACGTTTTCTTTTTGATCAGAACATGAAAACTGTGAATCAAAAGATCAAAATTAAATGAGCTCGACCCAGATATGCTTATTTGTTCTACAACTTTCCTCTCCATCTCACATATTCAGTTACTTGCACATTAGCCTGACGATAATAATAGTTCATCATTAGCAGTAAAATTTAACGAGTTTTTTTGCAAATGTTGGTTCTGAATTAGCCTCAGATATTCCAACCTTAAACGCTGATAATCATACGATTAGCTCTTTGAACTCATGTTTTGAATTTAATCCTGTTACTGAGAATGACGTTCTAAAGGTAATCTCAGGGATGAGTAATAAGAAGTCTGCAGGTATTGATAATATTTGTATGATTATGTTGAAAATGGCAATTCCTACTATTTTACCGTCTTTGACGCTTATTTTTTTTTTTTTTACAGATCATTATCTGAACGTTTGTTTCCCAGTAGATGGAAGAGATCTAAAATAATACCTATTCATAAAGCTGGAGATAAAAAATCCCCTAATAACTGCAGACCTATTTCAATCTTATCCGCAGAATCCAAAATCTTAGAAAAACTAATTCAAGCACAATTATCTGATTATTTAATAAATAATAACATCTTGCCCGTAGCTCAGTCAAGTTTCAGGAAAAATCCTTCGTTCATTACTACTTTGATAAAAGTCACAGATGATTGGCTCACTGCCATAGATAACGGTTTGTACACTGGTGCGGTCTTTATTGACCTGCGGAAGGCGTTCGGCACCGTTGATCCTCATGTTCTTTTGAATAAACTATCTGGTATTGGTGTATCAACTACTTGCTTACCATAGTTCGCTAGTTACTTGACGGGTCGTCGTATATATACTCAATTTAATTCATCAACATCACCAGAATCGATTATTGAATGCGGCATCCCCAAAGGATCTATATTGGGGCCGCTTCTGTTCATAATTTATATTGATGATATAGTCAAACATAATTATAAAGCATTGTTCTGTGCATTTATATGCTGATGGTACAGTTGTCTATTTCTCACACAAAGATATTTCAACAATTGAGTCAGTTTTGAACTCTGAACTTCATACAATTTTCAGTTGGTTATGTAACTCTAAATTGAGCCTTAATTGTGAAAAAAAAAAAAACTGTGAGCATGTTATTTGGCTCTCACAGAATGTTATATAGATTTAATAAGTTGAACTTAAACGTCAATGGAACTGATATTCAGCATGTACAATCTACGAAATATCTTGGAATGTTGTTAGATCATTGTTTAAAGTGGAATCTGCATATTAATGACATGTGCTCTAAAATCAGTAGACTTGTACGGCTGTTAGCCCGTTTGCGGCATACTATTGACCAATCTCATTTGAAAATTGTGTATAATGCCATAATACTTCCCATATTCGACTATGGATGGAACAGCTTGTACTAAGTATACCAATTCCTTACAAAAACTTCAAAATAGGGGATGTCGAATAATACTTGGAGTAAGTCATTATAGTCATGTATCAACCAAAGAATGCACGCTTAGGATGGAAATCACTAGCAACCAGAAGTTATTGTCATTTGAATACTATGGTATTTAAAGCTTTAAATGATCTCGCACCTCCATATTTAAAAACCGGTTTCCAGTATTGTAATTATATTTATTCTCTCAGGTCACAGGGAAATTTATTGCTGCCCAAACCAAGAACGGTTCACTGCAAACGAACATTCTTATATAGAGGTGCTTATTAATTTAATAATCTCCCCGCAAATTCGAAACTTCCATGTAGTCTTAATGTATTTTCACGAAGGCTTGTAACCTTTGTGCCGGATTTCACGTAATTTTTTGACTGCAGTATCAATACTCACATTCTTGTGTAAGCCCTAAGTCCTTTTTTTTTTAGTTTTGATTTGTTTTGTTTGTTTTGTTTTGTTTTTTGTTTTTGTTTTTTGTTATGTTTTGTTTTTCTTTTCGGGGGGGGGGGTGCTGTTTCTTTTATCCCAAATGGTTTGCTAGCGTGCATGTTGCTTCTATCTCTCTCTCTCTCTATATATATATATATATATTTATATTCTACATGGACCCCATGGAAGAACAGTCATGTCCTTGTCGACATGACTGAACTGGGTGTCCTTCCATTTTCATACCTGTCTGTATCTTTGTATATATTACGTCTGTTTAATTCTGATGTATTTTGTATTTGTAATTCTACTGTAAATATATTTTATTTTTACTTGAATTTGGAGAATAAAATCAATCAATCAATCAATAGGACATTTACTGTGTCAGCCTCAAAATACTGGAATGATTTGCCGCTTAAAATTAGATTAAATCGGTTAATACCTTCAGAAAGGCATTGAAAACTCATCTTTTTTGCAGTTTATAGTTTTAAGATTATTTATTTATTCATTTAATTCAATAATTACATGCACACCATTCAATTTATTGTAAGCGCTTTGGGCCTCAGAGGAAAAGCGCGGTATAAGATAAATAAGTCATAATAAGTAATAATAACAATAAGAAGAATAAGAATGATAATAACAGCAATAATAATAATAATAATAATAATAATAATAATAATAATAGTAATAATAATAATAATAATAATAATAATAATAATAATAATATCATTATTATACATAATGTAATTATATACACTCAAATTATTCTGGTTTCTTATTTTGTCGCTTTGTTGAAGTCACTTTATACGGTACTATAAATATGTTCATCTTGTATTTTCATTCCTAATGAAGAAATGATACCAAGAAAGGCTTAGTACTCGAGCATTTTGTCAACCAAAATGAAGGGACAAAAATAAAGAAAGAGGAAAAGGCAATGAGAACTAAAGGATAAAATAAAGCAAACAACAAATAGAAACACGTGAGGGTGGCTATGTGAACGATTCACGTTTAGAAACTAATGTAGTGAAAGCAATAACTGGATAACAAATTACCGAAGGAGGGCATGGAACTTATTAATCTTATGTAGGTAATTTCATAGTATTTTGATTATTAATGGTAAGACTGAAAATCATACCTTCTCTCCATCTGTGCGTTTCTTATGTACCACCTCATCTGTTCTTCCGTTCTCTTCTATTTTCTCCAACAGTTTCTCCATTCTTGTCATCGAGGCTACCACAGCCTCCATATTCCCTTCACTAGCCATCTTTTATTGTAGGGATCAATGGGATCTGGATTTTTAAAAAATAGTTGAGAAAAAAAAAGAAAATAGGGTATGGATGCATCACAAGAATATACTGAAGATCACGACCAAAACAACAACAACAACAACAACAACAACAACATCAACAACAACAACAACAAAGATTTGACATTAATACTGTATCATATTACCGTTATTTGGGAATTAGAATTCTGCTGCCCGGTACATTATAGTCAAATGGTCTTCGAAATATCAAATCATGTTTGGATGATGTAACCAGGAATGGGCTTACGTAATAGGCTATTGTAATATTTGCACGTTTAAAAAGGTCGTGGATAATAAGTATTCAAAATAAACGATTTGACATCGGGATATGATTGTAGACGGTAAAAAATGTTAATCGGAATTTATTTTGGTTTGAATTTGCGCCTTCGTGGCCTTGGAAATAGTTCTGCAAAAAATACATCTGGCAAGATTAATTGTCTGAATAGTTTTGGAGATCCATCTGCACAGACATGTCGATTATTAGGGAAGCCTGCTTCAAGAGATAATATTTTCATCAGAGAACATAACAGCTGCAGTAATTTGGCCTAACATTCAAAACCACAAATACTCAAGAGTCTGTCTGAGATTTTCCTCATGAAAACGGGGAAATTGAATTCGTTTCATTTTAAATTAAAACTACCCCAATTGCAATCCCGTCGTAAATTTCATAAGTATTATGCTTAATTCCTTCAGACCATTTTCCTTTCACATTCGCAGTAGGAAAAAACTGCGAATGAATAGCTCTTAGGTCATTTCATGCATATAATCCTCGATTGCGTTTGAATAATATGAACTGAACAACCAATTCCTCGTTTGCGATGACTAAACATTAAACACTGTAAACTTGGATTTTGAACAGACCTCGGCGAGATTATACAAGACTATCTGTCATTACGAAAAAAAAAAAGAAAAGAAAAGAAAAGAAGAACAAAAAGTCAAGAAGCTTTACAATGGCTCGATTTTCTTCTCAACAGTCAGACTATGTATATTTTCAAGGTCGTATATATATTGTTGTGAGGATCTTATCGCTTGTTAAGAGACAGTTTCATCAGAGAGATATTCAATTCAAATAAGCATGCACGGGCAAGGCGTATAAATCAATGAACTACATAAATAACCATATCAACAAACAAACAAAACCGGGTGCATTCAACATGAAACCAAGGTAAATTATTTGAGCTGTGTCTAACCTGTTCTGTAAGCCTTTTGCAGGCTAAAAAGGTAATTGATTCATTCATTCATTTATTTATTTTCCATTAAAACAAAAGTAAAAATATAGTAAAGCAAATGATTTGCAAACAGGAAGGACCCCAAGAAAGCAAAGCTTGTAAGAAGGGGCCCTCTACAAACAATCAAAATAAGTAAACAAGCAAGAAAAAAATACTACACAAAATATTACAAAAATCTACATAGTAAAACTGGAAAAAAAAAACCTACACACAATCATACATCACACATACACAAGCCCATTCATTCAATGAAGAAAAAATTATAGTTGTGTAATTGTTTCTACACAGTTTTACTACAATATTTTTGACATTAATTTACACATACATGTAATTTCATTTTCATATATTACACATGTACATTTATTTCCTTGTTGAAAGTTACTGGGAGATTTGTTTACGGCCGACACTTAAACTTGAATTAAGATTAACGTTCAGAATATAAAAATAAAAATGCAAGCTAATCTGGGTACGATATTCCATTGTCAACAGAAGGCGGATCACGGAGAAAGTATTGAATTTTCTGTCGCCATCGTAAATTTGTTATAATAGCGCTATGATTAATATTCATTAGTGTAGAAAGGTCCTCATACGGGGGGGGGGGGGGGGGGGGGTAGATTGGTTAGCCCATTCGTACATATTTCTGTACACATATTATGAGTCCACCTCAAAATGTGTGTGGGGGATGCATACCCCCCCCCCCCGCTATCTACGCCCCTGTTGATATTTGATGTAAACATTTAACACAAAAACAGCAAATGACAAGACTCTGAATTGAATTACTCCTGAATCTCAACTGTAAAGAGAACTAGACCTCGTTTTACTAATATTTTTTACTGAATGAAATCATTATCTTATCCCGCCCGTCTTATCATTATAAAATTGGATATGAATCGCGACTCTGTCGCATACACATTTGCAGATAACGGATGCTTATCAGATTGCAAATCCTATACGACGCTTGCTTCGAACCCTTCGAACTACCGGGTGATCACGTCGACGCGTTACACAACTGTGGATTAAAGGCCCTAAATTCCCGAAATGTACATAGGGTTTATTACTTTCGTGAAATACACCCCTCTTATATCTACGGAGTGTCTGGCTCGAGATGCGAGTATTCGTAGGTTTTCTGTAGTGTTTTTTTTTTTTCTTCTTCTTTTCTTTAATAAAAAGTGCCTTTCAAACTGGACCCAACGCTTCGTAGATTTAGGGTCTACTATTCACGAAAGGTCATGTAATTCGTTTGTTTTAAGTATATAATAAGCCACCCTCCAATAATCTTTGAGAGTCAACCTACTGATTATATAAAAGATCCCGGATCTTTATAGCCATATAAGGTCTCGTCTATATAATTCACATCCCTCACCCTGCATGGGATTAGCGCCGCTTTGCCTCTTTCGTCGTACGAAAGTTATTTGATGAGAAAATAATAACGGCTGCATGTAGGTTTTCTCGAACGATTGATGCACTATCAATTAGCTTTCTTCGTAATCTGGCACGAAACATGGTTTCTCTGATATCCTCTTGAGGGGTGGACATGCATCATATTCCACTGAAAATAATCATTGCAACATGAACATGTATTCGCCTTATTCAAATACTACACGGTATCAAAATGATGTAAGAGATATTTCATGTTTTGTTTCTGGTACATGTATTCCAAAACATGTAAGTACCGTGTATACAATATATATCAAAAGGATAACGAACAATCAAACAAATAATAACCATGCAGGGTATGCATCAATTTTAAAGACACATTGATGAAGAACCTGTGGTATGCTTACTGGCTATACAGATTTTATATCACTCATTTAGAGGCGATTAAAAATTACCATTATGCTGTAAATACCACTTCACCCATGTCATTGTAATTATATTCCATGGATCTACATACATGGATAAATTCCTTGGGTGTGGGGAGTCAATATCACATGAAACGGTGAAAATAAAGGCATTTAATGATAATAATCTCAAAATTTAACTCATGAAATTCGCATTTGGGGCCGTAATATGATTTTACATTACGTCCCCCTTAATATGAAGAAAGCATGGACGCATACACAAGATTTATACAATGTAAGTTGTGACTGAATATGAAACTGACAAAAATATGTTTAGAAAGAGTATCAGTTAGTATTATATACCTTTCTCAAACTTATATTGATTCCTGTACAATAAGTGTTAATTCCATAAAGTACATCGCATATGGTTTTATAGATTCAGTAGGCTACATAATCATCTTTCACCAATAGTATAGCAACTGACAAGCTTTCCACTACATAAGAGAAACGAAACTACAGTGTAGAATTTCGCTATATGCAACAACGCAGAGATGCAACTAGGAAAAAAATATAACATTTCCTCATTTTCCCCATCGCTCATATCAATTTCGCGTCTCATTTCAACATCGAATGAAAACAGAAGAAATATATCAGTATTATCGTTACTATTAGATACAAGCAATTGTTTACATTTGTAGCTATCACATTTACGACAAGCAATAAGATAAGGATGCATTACTTACCTTCACCAAAAACAGGCTAATACACACCCAACCAGTTCTGTATGTCAAGCTCTCGCTGACAGTGAGCTGAGCTCGATGAACAGTCACCTGAACACACACACACTGCACAGTACACTCCACACTGTACGTGTATGCACTTCAATGTTTATCGTGTGGAATGCAAACGTACGTGGGAGGAAAAAATAGCTTTTTATTATTGTGTTGTCCACGGGTTACTGGATATGCTGAATAGAAAAGAGAATCGGGGTTCAAACTGCCTAAATAGAGCAAGCTAGGGTCCTGTTGAAGACGGAGTCAAAGCAGAGATGTAAATTTGTTTTGTAATGTACTTATAATTTTTTATTTGCATAATGGCTAGTTTTGACAGCCTGAAAGAAAATATCAATTCTAGTCTCGGCATCTAGTACATGTGAATACGCCCATGCAATCAAGCAAGCCCTAAAAATAATGTCTCAGAATACGAGGAATTTAAGTCTAGTCTAGGGAGGCAGAAAAGCACCTCCCCTGGTTAAAGGTTAAAGCTTTTCCTTTTCCATTTTTTCTTTTTTTTTCTCTCTCTCTTTTTTTTCTCACAAACGAAATAAGAAGGGGAGAGGTTCAAGGCTGGATGTCCGTTAGTGCATCGATAGTACTTCTTTTTGACTCAAATTTACATGCATGATTTAACACTCTTAGCAAAATGTGCAAGTTAGAACCGAAAAGGGGGTTCTTTAAAGAGTTCTTTATATTTTTCATTCAAGAACCCAAAAGATTCCTTGTACAACCAATAGTGGTTCCAAAGGCCCCTTTATAATCCAGGCTATTAATGGTTCTTTTTCTAACTCCCATAGTCAATGTATGTTCAGAAGAATTGCTTTTTACATAACATACTTTGACCACGGGGTGAGACAATATGTAACTTCCAAGGAAATTGAGAAAATGTAAAATTTCATGTACAAAGTGAATGGAGAGCTGCTCACATATGATGTCATCAGTGTTGCTAATTTACAGAGCCGAAAGTAATTCACTAGAAAATGTAAATGAGTGTAATTTTCTTATTCTTTGACCGATTTTGCTCATTTCTTTTTTAAAAATGCTGTTCAAATTCATCTCCTTTTATTGAAACAGTGAAACTTCTGTGGTGGACTTTCCCTTTAAAGAACCTTCAAAGGTTACCGGTTCTAATCAGCACCATTTTTTTTTTCTAAGAGTGAAAGATTCAAGAATATAATAACTCATTTCTCATACAATTATAGTATTCAAATCCCGATTTTTAAATATCCTTAAAAGTATATCGATGATGTAGCTGCCGGCAAAACTTTGAAAATATTTATAGTCAAGTAATCACTGACCAATGATGCAAGTAATGTGGGGAATGGTTTTAGTAAATCGATCTCAACGACTCAGTTGCAGCTAGATATTGATTTCTTCTTGCTTAAAAACCGTTCCGCTGAAGTTCGAAATCGATTAGTAACTTTCCCCTCTAGGCCTACTCACACCCCACCTCAGTCATTTTTAGGTTAAAACTTTTTTTTTTAAATTTCAGGAACGATGACAATTTTACAGACATTCGAAACTCTAAAAATGTTTCACTCTCAGTTACATATGGAATTTCACCATCTTTGGTGTAAATTGTAAATCAAATACACTCAAATACTTAGAGTCTGCCAGATAAAAGAGCTGCCTCATGTTGCTTCTCATTTCAAATCAAAACTACGCAAATCGCAATGCCGATTGTAAATTTCATAATATGCGAACGATCTCTTTCCAAGAAGGAATTGCATGATACTCTTATTTCAATGAAACACAACAAATCTCCGGGTTTTGATGGACTGCCTGTCGAATTTTGCGTTGTTTTTTTGAAAGACATTGCTGTTATGCTTTTGGATTCATTCAGTTTCTCCTTGCAAAAATGGTTTAATGTCTCTTTCCCAACGTAATGGCATTATTACCTTAATACCAAAGAAATTAGGATATTCTTTATTTGAAAGACTTTAGACCTATATCTCTACTAACTGAATGATTATGAGATTCTGACCAAAACCCTGGCGAGTCGCCTCAAGAAATCCCTATTGAAATTGATTCATTTTGATCAATTTGGTTTTTCACAGGGAAGGAATACTGGAAACAGCATTCGTTTAATTATTGATATCATTGAATACACTGACGCTATACAGACATTCCTGGTGCAATCCTTTATATTTATATATATATATATATATATATATATATATATATATATATATATATATATATATATATATACATATATACATATATTAATTTTGGTGATAACTTTATTAATTGGATTCGTACAATCTATTCTAATACAAATAGTTATGTTGTCAATTATGGATATCTGACTAAGTTTGTTAATATGGAAAGAGGGATTCTTCAGCATGCTCAAGGATGTCCCATATCTCCTTATTTATTCCTTTTGGTCATAGAAACAATGGCACTAACTATACAACAAAATGACAACATTAAATGTATTCCAGTAAAAGGGGAAGAATTAAAAATATCTTTGTTAGCAGATACAGTCATGTTTTATTGATAGACCAGTCAATCCCCTTAATCCTTGTTTTGATGCTATTGAGAAATTTTCTGTTAGTTCTGGATGCAATCTCAATATACCTAAATCAGAAGCATATGGATTGGTTTTTAAAAGGAGGTCTCTAGTCTCTACTCCGTCCATTTTCTGACAAGGGCTTAAAATGGAAAACAGATATTTTTTAAAACTTTGGGAATTACCTTCTAAATATTAATCAACTGTTTGATCTTAAATATAACATAAAACTCAAATGAAAGTATTTTAAATTTTTGGCGTGCTAGAAATTTGTCCTTAACTGGAAAGATCTGTGTTGTAAAGACCCTGTTGTTGCCTCAACTTCTATTTTATTTTTCTGTTTCATGTATAAAAATCCCAAAGAGTTTCTTCAAGTTAAATACGTTTTATAAGTTTATAATATGGAATGGAGGTAATGATAGGGTCAAGAGGAAATATTTGTGCAATGAATTTTCCATGGTCTACGCATGATTGATCCTGGTTGTTTCGCCTTATCACAACAAATGTCTTGGGTTAGAATGCTCCTTGATAATTATGAAAGCTTGTGGAAGACTATTGAGCTCTCAGTTTTAGACAATTTCAAGATATTCTATGGAAGACCCATGCTCCTAAAATTGTTTTGAACTAACCTCCAGTCAGCTTGCAGACTCTATCAGAACCTTGGTATATTTTCAGAGAAAATTGAATTTCATTATAGTTATTCTTCAATATTATTGGTTCTTCTCAATTTATTTGGTTCAATAGAAATAGCAGATCAAAATTGAAGCAGTAATTTTTATATGAAGATTGGTTAAGCAGAGGGATTGTTTATATTAAGAATTTACTTAACCCTCCTCATTCTGATAGTAGACTTTTTGAAGAAATAATTGTTCTTGATTTTAATATCAGTGCTTGGGACAGGAGGAAATATAATTTTTTAATGAAAAATATTCCCGTTGATTGGCTTGTGATTTCAAATTTAAACCAAGATATTATTTTTGATAGAAGAGTGGACAATCTTCTGAAATCCCAGAAAATTCCTAATCACGCTTACAGTGTCATGATGGATTGTGGTACACCTGCAAAACCGTCTATCATATTGGAATAATTTTTCTGGACCAGATCCTGTCAACTGGAACAAAATCCACATTAATAACTGTCTTTAAATGCTCCTTAAGTACTCGTATTCGCTCATTTTATTTCAAGTTATTGCACAAAGTTATTGCTTTAAATGATTTTTTTTTTGCATAAGACAAGAAGAAAAGAATCCCCTAACTACTCGTATTCGCTCATTTTATTTCAAGTTATTGCACAAAGTTATTGCTTTAAATGATTTTTTTTTTTTGCATAAGACAAAAAGAAAAGAATCCCCTATCTGCTCTTTTTGCAATACCACTCCGAAACTTTTATTCATTTTATTCATTGAATGTGATCATGTTAAACCCATTTAGGATGAATTAATCAATATCATTAATAAGAAGTGCGGTACAATCTTAGATTTTTCTATTTTTTAAAATGCTTGGATGTGAAGAAGATAATCTTTTAACTTACATATTTATTGTATTGAAATATTATATTTACCAAGATAAATTCCAAAGTAGAATTTACTATCAAGGTTTTAAAGCTTATATTAACACCAGTAAAGAGTTAGAATATCGTGTAGCGAAATAGAAGGGTAAAGTTAATCTACATTTTCGTAAATGGAGATTTGATTTGTAATAATGGTTGTGCCTGCCTGCCTATGTTTTTTTGCGTAACAATGTATGTAAATAAATTATATGCTGTACCCTTAATTTTGTTGTGATTCTGTATAATTTTTGTTGATGTTTATTTGTTTTGATAATATCTTGATGATATTGATTCTTTTTATGTCAAATTACTTTCAATAAAAACGGAAAGAAAAAAATCATAATATGCTTTATTCCTTTAAGCATTTTCATTTCATTTTCGCAGCAGAAAGAAGAGACCCACGAATGAAGCAAATCTGGACTCACGTTTGAGTAGGAACTGAACAATCAATTCCTTGTTTGCGATGACTAAAATATAATCAGTTTATTGTTTTTAATTATCCCTGATAATTCACAGACATTAAAGAATATGAAAATGTTTTTATTTTTAATTACACATGGAATGTCATGTAGTATTTATTTCCGTATAAAAAAACATTAAAAAAAATTTAAAAAAAATATACGAGGGATTGCCCACATTCATCTAAACCAACATGGGAAAGGTGGTCTTCCGTGGGGTCCGGAACAAGTACATAAATAAAAACCAAAGCATAACATAAACAAAGTAAAACAAACATATGAGCAAATCAATAAATCAAATTATCAAAAAGAAAATATACAACCATATCAAGATAAGCAAGAAAAAACAAAGAAAGAAACAAGCAAATAAAAACGGAAAATCATATAAGGGGCGTAGGGAGGGGGGGGGGGGAGGGGACCATGCGCTACAGTTCTATAATCTTAGATTTGAATAATATTAATACGAGGGGATAACTTGATCTTTTGAGGTAATTTGTTCTTGGTTTGGGTAGTTTTATTTTAGCTCCTATTCGGGAAAGGTAGGAATGGGTTATCAACTCAAATTCATTTTTTAAAAAGTATTTGGGGGTTAGATTATTCATAATTTTAATTATTTCACTACCAGAGTTATCAGTCAAGATCATTGTTTTTAGAAATAAGCTTAAAACAGTAATTAACATCCCCAACATGATATACATATAACAAATAAATAATACTGATTTCGAATCGATTGTCCACTTAAGTAGCAATCAAGGTACCTTCTCGAGGTCTTCAGCTACTATCATACCAGTACATAGTCTGTTTTGTATTTCTGGAATTCTCCCAAATTCCTCCTCTTCCTTACGATTCACGTGTGTGGAATACGATACATACCAGTCCTGCATGGCGTTTATCTTCAGATATCAAAGAAAGCAGCCTCTCTAGAAGAAGGGAGGGGATAATGTAGGGGGGGGGGGGGGTTAAAAATATGGGAAAGTGTAGGTGACAGGTGTGCGCATTTTACTCCCTTTTCTCATTCACTTGTATATGCAAATCATATATATCATTTTCTCTCTGAGTCTCAGAATAGTTTTATAGATATAAATGTTGCATTATAATGGCTGTACATGGATTCATTTTTAAACAGTCGGTATGCCTCATTATAGTGTTTTAAATTTTTAAACAAAAGATGGCGCTATACCACTTATTATTGTTCTTAATACTACATGTAGTAGTAGTAGTAGTAGTAGTAGTAGTAGTAGCAGTAGTTAGTAGGAGTGCCATTATCATAACATTGTTTTTCATGAAGGCCTTGCACATTGACAAATAATAAATCGTAAAATAAGGTACAAACATAATGAAAAAAATATGAACGAAACACCAGATTGATCACAAACAGCAATAAACAAAGCACGCCATGCATTTAGGCCATAAGTATGTCTCATTGTAATGTCGTAAACGACAGATGGCGCTAGACCACTTATTAATGTTCTTAATACTATATGTAGTAGTAGTAGTAGTAGTAGTAGTAGTAGTAGTAGTAGTAGTAGTAGTAGTTAGTAGGAGTGCCATCATCATTATCATCATCATCATCATCATTATTATTATTATCATTATTATTATCATTATCATTATTATGATTATTATTATTATCATTATCATTCCAGTATTATATAGCTGTACATATGAATATCGCATTATAAATGCTTTCATTACTAGTATAAGAGGTGCCGTGGTCAAGCGGTTTAAGACGTTTGACTGGAGACGCCAAAGTCGAGGGTTCGATTCCCGACGCGGCACTTATGCCCCTGAGCAAGGCATTTTATCTACATTGCTCTTTTATTGTATATCAAATAAATAAACATGCTATAGTCATTTGAATACCAAGTGTTTAAGTGTGCAAGTGTTTAAATTTAAAAAAAAAAAAAAAAAAAAGACAGTCTGTGTCACTTTTATCATTATCAAAGATGGCGCTAGACCACTTATCATTTAAGAAATCACTGGTTAAAACACTGTTTTTCATGAAGGCCTTGCACACTGGCAAATGATAAATCGTAAAACAAGGTACAAACGTAACGAACATAACGAAACACAATTGATCACAAACAAACAGCAATAAGTAACCATCGTCAACTCGACAAGTCCAGATCAAAAGAGAATCATCAACAAATTCTGATTTTGATAAACGAAACCGAAAATTATCATGCTTTGTACTAGTAGTAGTAGTAGCAGCAGCAGTAGTAGTAAGAAGAGTATCATTATTATCATCATTATCAACATTACTATTTTAAATATTTGCCGTACATATCTATTACAGTATTAGACAGTCGGTATGCCTCATTGTAATGTTTTAAACAAGAGATGGCGCTAAACCACTTTCTTGAAATGGACTACACGACATGCATTTAGGCCATTAGTATGTTTCACTGTAATGTCGTAAACGAAAGATGGCGCTAGACCACTTATTATTAGTAGTACTACAAGCAGTAATAGTAGCTGAAGATAATAGTGTCATCATTATCATCATCATCATCATCATCATCATCATTGTTATTATTATTATCATTATTATTGTTATTATTGTAGTTGTTGTTGTGTTGTCATTATTATTATTATTGTTATTATTGTAGTTGTTGTTGTTATTATTATTATCATTATTATTATCATTACCATTATCATTATCATTGCTAGTATTATAGTGCTGTACATATAAATGCGGCATTTGATTGCTGCACATAATTAGACAGTCGGTATTGTTTGGGTTGGTTGGTCCTTGATATGATGGCGCTCTTCAATCTCTTAAGATTATTCGCTCCAGTCACTTTCGAGGATTGGCGTAGGCTTCGGAAAGCCCACGAGTGACATAGTTTGGGTGAAAATGATATTAGTGGTCAACAATTAGTGTGGCATGGTAAAATCTTAGTATCTAAAATGATCGTGAATAATTACAAAACATTACAATGAGGTATTCCCCCATTGTAATGTTTTAAACAAAAGATGGCGCTAAACCACATATTTGAAAAGGACCTCACGCTATGCATTTCGGCCATCGGTATGTATCACTGTAAGGTCCTAAACGAAAGATGGCGCTAGACCACTTATTACATTATTGTAAATCCACTCTGCAATAAGTGGTCTAGCGCCATCTTTCGTTTACGACATTACAGTGAGACATACCAATAATTACTAGTACATGTAATAGGCTTTTGGTATGTTTCACTGTAATGTCGTAAACAAAAGATGGCGCTAGACCACTTTTATATTCTTAGTACTAGTAAGTACTAGCAGCAGTAGAGGTCATTATCATCATCGTCGTCATTATTATAGGATTTCCCGGACATATTCGCAAGTTTGTCATTCAAATCAATTTATTTTGCATTCAAATTCGACGAAAAGCAAAAATCATTCATCTAGCAGAATAGACCATACTGACAAATCATGCATTTTTTTCACATTATTCATGATTGTAAATGTCAAAATTTGATATGACCAACAAACAAAGAAACAAAACTAAGAAAAAACTAGAACACGACGTATGATGCATTACTTTCCACTAACTTGAATGAACATATTTTGAATATGAATGCCCGGTGTTAATTTGAATGCTGGAAAAATGACACCTCGACAGGTGACGGCGAATTTGAATGCTAGTTAAGCAGTTTTGAACTTGAATGATTTATCTATGAAATCCTTCGACTAAAATCTTAAATCAAATAATAAAACAGGAGAATTGAATGATAATTTACATGGCAAAATCAATTCGGGCGAATTTGAATGCGAAGGAGATGAATTTGAATCACAAACTTGCGAGTTTGGCCGGGAAATCCTATATTATTTTAATAATGTAATTATTATCATCATTGTTGTTTTTATTACATTGCTGTAAATATCTTTCATCATAATACAGTCGGTAAGCTTCATTGTAATGTTTTAGACAAAAAAAGGCTCTTAACCACTTTTTTGAAATGGACTTCACGCCATCCATACTTGTATTATTATTACTAGTACTAAGAATAATGATCAGTGGTCTAGCACCATCTTTCGTTTACATTACAGTGAGACATAGCAAAGGCCTAAATGCATTGCGTGTAGTCCATTTCAAGAAAGTTGTTTAGCGCCATCTTTTGTTTAAAACATTATAATAAGGCATATCGACTGTCTAACAACAGATATGTACAGCAATCATAATGCGATATTTATATGAACAGCAGTATTCATAACAAATAATGAAAATAATTGGCGTACTCGTGATATAGGCCCCACCACACCCTAACCCTAACCCTAACCCTAACCCTAAGTCTAATCCTAAACCCTACCCTAACCCGAACCCTAATCCTAAACCCTTATCCTA
Source organism: Echinometra lucunter (assembly GCA_029962745.1). Lineage (NCBI taxonomy): Eukaryota > Metazoa > Echinodermata > Echinoidea > Camarodonta > Echinometridae > Echinometra > Echinometra lucunter. The sequence continues at coordinate 10,174,938 of CM057151.1, forward strand.
ATCCTAAAGCCTAACCCTAACCCTAAAGCCTAAGCCTAACCCTATCCCTAAAAAAAAAACTTAGAATTTTTTTTGAGCCGGGCCTATTTCACGATATTGCCAAATAATTATGATAAATGTAATAATGGTAATAGTAATAGTAATAGTAATAGTAATAGTAATAGTGATAATAATAACAGCAAAATAATAATAATAATGATAATATTAGTAATAATAATAATGATAATGATAATAATAATAATAATAATAATAATAATAATGATAATAATAATAATGATAATAATGATAAAGATAATAACAATAATAATAATAATGATAATGATAATAATGATAATAATAATAATGATAATAATAATAATAATAATAGTAATAACAATGATAATAATAATTAAAATGATGATAATAATAAGGATGATAATAATAATTAAAATGATAATGATAAGGATGATACTGAGAAAAGATCCACTGTTACTGTAAGAAAAAAATGCATTCTCCATAGAGGTGACATAATTGAAATGAAAGAAAAATCATTTTTCAAATTAACTCAGACTGTTTTCCTTTTTTTTTGGGGGGGGGGGTTTCTTTGCTACTGTACTTCGTAAGATATAATTGGTTTGAAATTATATGTAAATTGAAAGAGATAAAGAAAGAGAGAAAGAAATACTGAAGTGAATTCTTTATTTTTAATACCATTGGCAACAATAGTCAAATATGACTGATTGCCGATACCATACAACGAAAGAAGAAGAAGTTTCCCGGTTCATTGAACGATACTACGTATTGCGCGAGCATGTTGAGATGATGCTAGGCGATAGGTGTGTGTACAGAAATTATCATTCATCCACGTCAGAATCAAAAGATGTCGTTCGTTAGAAATTGTCTTGTCCTGTACGTTTTCTTTTCGACGTTGCTGAACGTTGTTGTTCTTCAAGATTCTGAAGATGATGCTCATTACGAGGATTCTGAAGAGGTCGATATCAAACCCAGATATCTCACCAAGGATGAATTTTACATGTTGGTGGAATCTGGAGACCGTTTTCTCGTGAATTTCGGTAAGCGCAAAGTTGCTAGCAGACGCCGTACCATGGCATGGCATCATTGCATAAACTGTAATTGGACTCGAGGCCTGCTGCCGAGCGCCTGAGTCTAGTATGGACTAGTCTATGGGCAATGCGATGCAATCAGAAGCTAGATGCAGTGCCACGTCGACTTATCTTTCTCAGGACAGTTTTGTTCCATTTTCATTCGAGGTTTTTGTGAAAGCTTTTTCGTCTTTGAGTTTTCAGAATCCAGGCTATGTTTAGTCTACTGGCATGGCTGGCAATCTTAAGTTCAAGACAAAAGTGACATGTTTGCTAACGACTTATTTTGACCTCATTATTGTCTCTAAACCCCTTTTTGAATTTTAGTTTTGAACAATATATGAAGCATCAAATGATTCAATTTGGCTTATAATGCATTGTCTTAATGGTGAAGTGGTTACAGCCTCTATTTTTAAACTAGCCCACAGGCTTGACAGGCACAAAGTGGCCTGCGAGATGATTTGATGAGCCCAGCATGTCCAGCCAAAGACTGAAAGAGATGTTTCAAACAGAATGTATTCTTAGTATTGATCCATAAGTAGGATTCATCGTACATTGCAACTGAATAAAAGTTTCGAAAATGCACTCCCTTGCATTTATAGCACATAATGGTGACCTAAATATCTTACCTTGTACGAGTATTAAAACAAAATTAGATATTGTAAGTCCATATTTAAATGATCTGTGTTTAATGGGAAGATATATGTAAAATTTATCCACCTCCCATATTTTGTTATGAATGTGTTAGCAAATGAAGAATTTCAAATAACCATATTCAGGCAGTTTAAGTTCCCTCTTCATTTTCAGGAAATGAGGCGATCTATTCATATTTTGTTTATTCTTTTTAAGGCAAGGTCAAATATGTTTAATGAAATACATGTATGCAATAAACTTTCAAAATTTGTTCTTGGAATTTAGAGCAAATAAAAAGCTTAGGCCATGTTACAAGTAGTTTGGTTCATAAGTTACAAATGAAGTCAGAAACTCTCTCCTATATCATGTATATGAAAGTTAACTTAGCACAAATTTATATGCCTTACATCCCATGCAGTCAGTCCTGGTTGTATCAAGTGCAATGAGTTTGCCCCCGAATACGAGGAAGTGGCCCGGTATTTTGCTACAGAGCAAGCAGCTATGAACATCAAAGTGTTTATAGAGGGCGACTTGCAAACAATTAGAAAACAGGGATTTCGAAGACTTCCGGCCTTGTACTATGTCCGAGAGCAGACGCCCATCCTTTATATAGGTGAGCAGGACAATTCAAATATTTATGTGGTTTATGGCAACTATAAATTGTCTTTAATATTTGTGCTGTTTTAGGAAAATTATAAATCACTTTCATAAAGTTTCGTAATCATGATTATGCTGTTTTAGGAAAATTATAAATCAATTTCATAAAGTTTCACAATCATTCTTTTAAAGGAGAGCTCAGTTAAACTATCAGTCAAATAAGAGAATTTTACAAAACATCTTATGTGTAGTAGGAAAAAAAAGCTTCTAGTCTGCAATCTCTGCATCCAATCTGTCTTGCATGATCAGCCTCTTTCTTAGGGGGTACCCAATGCTGAAACAAAGTTAGTTCATTTAAAAGAGCATGATTTTATTAGCGGAAAATCATATGCCTAAAGTTTTTTTAAAGTTGTGTTGCCAAGGAAACCCCCAAATGTGGTAAGATTTCAGGATATTTTTGACCCCTCACCTGTCACCCAGTTTCAACTGGGTACCCACTTTGACGTCAAAATGACGTCAAAGTGGGTACCATGTCGCGCAATTCTAGAAAAATGCGCGCAAGGTATAATACATAATGTACAGTCTAGCGCGCAGCACAACTGCAATGCGCGAAGCTGGGTACCCACTTTAACGTCATACCTCATACTTAAATTTTTTGGTCAACTCTTGACTTTTTATGAGAAAATTAGCCAAAATACATTGATTTCGATTGAAAATCATCAAATTTTTAATGTTATTCTTCTTAGAATTCTATTCTCGATCATATATCAAAAAAAACTTTTACCATTGTGTAATCACTTTAAGTAGGATTCTAATATTGTCAAACAATTTATCCTTGAGTCTCTGAAAAAAATGAGTTGTTGTGACTCTGCTTCCTTTTCTCAATGACTTTCAATGAAAGATTTTAATTTTTTTTTTAATTGTTTAGATGATTGATTCAAAGTTTTGAAGTTTAAAACAATAAAGATGTTAGGGTTTTCTTCTTATCCATCACTATAGTGATTGCTTGTGCTTAATGGAAATGGCAAAAGAAAGTACTGGTAGTGCTAATGTGAGGCTTTGAGCGTTAATTAGAGAGTTTGAGGTTTACAAGTGGAAACATAGCTGGACTGCTGCTGTTTTTGTTTTTTAAAGTTACAAATGATATCTATAATTGTATCTATAATTTGTTTTTCTAGGTACCAGGTATAAATTCAAAACATGAGATAATCATGAAATAAGGAAATGAAATTTTATACTCCATGTGTTGTCCGGCAAGAACATGCCTCGTGTGGATTGATAATCTTATTTATAACCTAAATGGAAGTATGTGATACCTCATTTGGGTTTTATTGGAACATATTGCAGTATGGATGGAAAATTCCCACAAAGGTCACACCTTTAGGAACTGATCTAGGTTTCAAAAGAATCCCAATGAAATATTCATTTTCTGTGCATAACATGGGTGGTATTAAGCAGTGGGAATTGGCAGCTGCACTACTGTCTCCATCTGAATTCAATACAAAGATCTACAAAGGTTAGGCCTATTGTTTGATCCTGTTTCACAGCAGACTGAAGGTCAATGGTTTTAAAACGTGTAGAGGATGGTAATGCCCACGTGGAACTCTCTTAGTAGTCATCGGAGAGTGTGTGTGCTTATTGTTGAGTGCCCAATCAAATACTAGAGTTTATTTAGCATAACGATGCATTAGAAGGACATATTAACTTGACATTTAAGGTTTATGTCTCTTTTAAAATCTCAAGCATTGAAGGAGAATGTGATTCTCCTATTAAAAAGCAATTATAAGGATAAAGGAAAAAAATGGCATTCATCAAAGTTGTGCATAAAAATACAGTGTATTTATTCATTTTTTTTACAAAGTGTATCGTAGCCCATGGTGATAACTAATTTACATGGTATCTGTTTGTTGATATTTCTGTCTATCATCATTACTACTATTACTACTATCGTTATTATTGCTGTTGATTCATTTATCATTATAATGTTGAAAATGATGATGCTGATGATGCTGATGCTGATTATGATGATGTATTTCTAATGGTATGAAGTATCGTTTCATCCAAACGTGCCGTTTTTGTAAGATGCATACACATATTTATTATAAATTTCTTTGATTTTTCTTTTCCCAGGTGATATGAATGCTAATTCAATTATTCATTGGGTGGAGATTACTGGGAGAAAGATCCATATAACATTGGAAGATGGTGACTTTGAGCACCTGACTCAAGCAGCTACTGGTGCCACCACTGGAGATTGGCTTGTCCTCTTGTAAGCTTAAAATATCTGACTTCCCAACCTCTTGTCATACTAATGACAACAATGATAATGATGATGATAAATATAATGATAATGATTGATAACAAAAATAAGGTTAATAATAATAATAGTAATGATATTTATAGTCATGATGATGATTATAGTAATTTATAATAAGGATAATGATATAATGATGATGGCAATGATGATACTACTACTACTGATAATAATAATGATAATGATAATAATGATAACAATAACGGCAATAAGAATATGGTTGCTACTGTGCTTCTGAGCATGCAGCAATTGGCTCAAGGCACTCTATTTTTACCTTGGCTCTAGCTGCTGCAAGAGGTGCTTTTAGCATGCAAGGATTTCCTTTATAATACCAGGTACCCATTTAATATGTGGGTGGAGAGTAGTCAATGTAGACTGATGTCTTGCCATGACATTAGTACTACTGCAGAGTTAGTCTAGAGTCTGGACTCTTTATGATGTTTTTTATGCATTGAGCAATAGCAGCAGCTGCAAAACTGGCACTGTACAAGTCAAGTCTAGTGATTGTGCGATTCCAAGAACCTGTTGGCCCAGAGAAGCCAACAGATTCTCTGGATTGCACCATCACGTGACTCGATGCACACAGTGCCATTTTGCAGCTGCTACAGTGAATAAAAAATGTTATAAAAAGAGTCCAGAATCTAGACTACTGCAGGATTGGCATCAAACCCATGCCCTTTAGTGATACCACTTCTTTTGTTCTGTGTGAGTTTTCCTTTAACTTTTATCAGTCTGATCTTCCAAATATATTAAGAAATCAAATCTTTTTTTTAGCAATGATGAAGTTATGGATGTTAGGAAAGTGGTTTGGAATGGTGTAGCTATCGTGTCTGTATAACCCAATAACATATAATAAGCATATGGGGAATATTCACTTGTATAAAAGTTCTCTGTCCAAACCCCTGTTGAAATCTTTTTCTCTTTTTGTCATAACCTCCCTTTTTTTTTTACCAGCTGTGATACAAAGAATGCTGATTGCAGCTATCTTCTGCCCATGTGGGAGAGCGTTGCTTATAGGTGAGTATTATTGAGTGAATCATTTGCATTAAAATACTTCAGTTTCAGCTACAACAGCTCAAAAAAAAAAATTAATCGGCCATAAACCATCATTCATTGAGTGTTTACTGTGTACACACACACCCTCACATGTGCGTAGAATACATGAATATGAAGGTGGAAAGAATGTCCTATAATATGACTCGCAGGGACTCGCTACCAACGGAATGAATGAGTAGTGGACTATTATGTGAGAATGCCAAGTCATGATCTGAACAAGTGTGCAATTTGCTTGTTGCTATTTTAAATGACTCTGTCACAATGATCAGTTTTGTACTGTAAAATCATGTATGCTTTATTTTTGCATGCTCACTTTGTTTTAGAGCAAATGAAAAACCATGCAAATAATGCATGCTCTGGCATTCTATTCAATACAATATGTGAATGGACTGTTTTAGATTTCCCTAGGTGATGATGTATTTCAGTGAGGTAACATGCCAAAGTTGTATGCATGGCAGGAGGGAAATCTGCATTTGGTGGTGAATATATTTAGAACTTTATGAGACAGAATATTTGAAACTTGAAATGGGAGAACCAAGAGTTAGCATGAGTGGTAGTTGAGATTAGTTCTCTTAGTTTCTGTATATAAATCAGTATGCAAAGTTATGTTTATGTATTCATATTCCACAGCTAGACAAAAAATTGTTTTTAAATGATACTGAATTATAGAACAAAATATGCATGGAGTATTTGTTACATAAAATTGATGGTATTTTCAAAACATACCTTGTCCCTCTGGGGTCTGGTTACATGCAGGTTGCTTTTGGCGGGTAGGATGGCAGAGATTTGCACTGTGATACGGTGATGTACATGTGTTACCCAACAAATAAAATATGTTTGTTATATTGCATGCATGTGCACATATATTTTGTTGAATGTCATGTGATGGATTCTCAGCCAATAGGATGGTCTCTTTAATAAGACCCTACTGTATATAATTTTTTTCTCTAAGTTGTTCATTCATGCCTTTCACATTATAGGTTACATTCGCTGATTAATGTTGCTGTGCTAGATGTTGTCGATAACCCCAAGACTACAAAGCGATTCAAACTATCCATGGAACCTTCAGCACACCTGTAAGTATGCCTTTTCTTGTATGTTGATGTGTTATGTACTATCACTGTGTAACACAAGTCGGTATATATATATATATATATATTGACCCAGTAGGAATAATAATTACAAAATGCATTAAAGGAGTGCCATTTTTATAAAAAAAATGAAAGTGTGCAGAACACTTTAGAGAACAGTTAGAGAAGATAATGCTTGATCGCAAGCATATTCTTATTAATGATTGACGGAATGTCATCAACAGAATTGGAATCAGCATTTTTTAATCATTTTTTTTTTCCCTGTTCATGTATTGTGTTATTTCATAATCCATTTTATAAATGATTTGCCAAATTCTGCCATAATTATGTCATATTTGTATTCATATTTATTAATTTCCAACTGAAAGGTAGACAGTTAGGGAGAGAGACATTCAGGCTATGGAAATCTTGTTACCTCAAGAGCACATTTGATAAAAAATAAAGAAATGTATTTTCATTATGTATTTTCATGACGTACAACATCTGGATTTCCTATTTCAGATTTAGGAAAGGGAAGCATTATGTCTACAACCTGAATATTAGAGATGATTCTGCCATAATTTCCTTTGCCAAGAATGGTTACAAGCAGTTTCCTGGTATGGATGTAGTACCGGAGCAGACACCTTTGTAAGTTGAACCCTGAGGATCATTCACATTAGAGGAGGGAACTCTTGGGGGGGGGTAAGTGCATTGTTTGTCTACAAAATGAATGGCAGTGATGCCACTGAGGACTTCGCTTAATGTGTCATGCACTCATTTACTTGCATGATATAAAATGGGCTTAAAAAGCCCCACGGAAAAACCCTGTGGGTTCCCTGTTCATATGTGGACGGGGCTTTAAAGAAAAGTTCTTGCCATGCAATTACAGTGTGAAAGAAAATTGTCTCCAAGTAACTGCAAAATTTTAATTGAATAGTGCATCAAAATTGGTGTATAAATCATTGAAATTATAAGATGTTATCTTGATTTCGCTGAAAAGCGCATGCACTGTACACAGAAATGAATGGTATATGGAATAAGTGTTAGGGCCAAACACTCAATCCATTTCTTGTCTTACTTCAAATATGAGTGCATTTGAAGAGAAATCCTTTTCAAGGGATATCTCTATTGTGATATCCTTTCACACAGAAATGAAAAGTGCTTAGAAACCTTACAAAAGTAAGTATTTTTCAGCTTTCCCAGAACTCCAAGCTTCTCTTTAATAATTGCAGCTGGTATATGATACAGACAAGCCTATGTTTGAGGACCTCTCATGAGAAATTTGAGAGTTGTATTTTATTAGACCTGTTAATGTGTATATGATTGCTTGGTACAATGTACATGAAGCCGGGTTGTTGAGCTATAAGGTTACATTTTCAGCATGCAAATTTGAAGAGAGAGTGTTTGAGAGGGAGAGAGAGAGAGAGTAGAGCTGGTGAAAGTGGAACAGTGTGTGCATATATGTTTGTGTATGAGAGCGACTGATAGAGAGAGAGAGAGAGAGAGAGAGAGAGAGAGAGAGAGAGAGAGAGGGAGAGGAAGAGAGGGAGTAAGAAAGAGAGAAGCTCTGAAGTGCTTTTGAGAGTGAAGTATATATAACATGTTAAACCATTAAAAATTGAGTTGTTTTTATTTTAAGCATGCTATGGTTCACATTGCCTTATGGCTTATCTTATAACACACAGGTATTTATGCATGTAGGACTTTTGTTGTGACACTAATAACCCATTATTTTTTTTCATTTAGCACCTCAAAACCACTGCATTTTTTGTGGTGGTTTCCCTCTGCATGTGTAAATGAGACGAGAGAGAAAGAGAGAGAGAGAGAGAGAGAGAGAGAGAGTGAAGAATAAGAGAAAAATTGCGGCACAGTGCAAACAGTATATGTATATTTGCACTCAAGTAGAATCAGGCTATTGATAAATACCTACAAATTTCCTTTCATCTTCATGAAGAGTATCCCATTAAACAATTCAATTTTGTTATTCCTGATATGAGATTGACATTGAAGAAAAAAAAATCATGGGAGTTTAACATCATCATCATCATCACTATATTACTTATTTATATGGTAAAAAAAAAAGGAAGAAAATAATGGTACATAGTGTTTTGTTTGAGTTGATTTGAAATATGTAGTTTTTAATCTGCAAACAACATGTATATTGGAGAATTCTTAACCTGTTGCCTACTGGAACCGGATGACTATTGTATTGAGACTATGAGAAAGAGAGAATTCAGTAATCAGCGAGTTCGGAAATATACACCACTGGAATATGATCTATGGTAAAGCAAGCTTTTCAATATTACATCATCATTATGTCTATTTCATGTCATACTGGAAATGATTGATGACTGTTATTTTGTAACGTTGTCTTGCAGTGATACCCTGACAGAGAATATTGCAGATCAACTGAAGGTTAGTGTTAGCATTTTTTAAAACCAATATATGGATGTTATGTTTTATGTATTCTTTTATCAGTCTCTGTGAAATATGCATTCCATAGAACATTTTCGCATAAACTGAGCATACATGTATGGGGAATCAGCTGAAGGTTGCTACTTGCTGCTACTTTAGAAAATGTATTTTTCTGTAATTCAGAGATCATTAGATCATATTCAGATAAAATGGAGGTTAACGCTGATGTACATATAGGTAGTGGCCATGGGGGGGGGGGGACAGGGGGACACATCCCTCAAAGTTTTTAATGGTGGGGGAGACATTAGGGTATCCCCCCAAAAAGAATTAATCTGAGAACCTTTTTTGGACAGTATTCCCCCAAAATATAAAACAAATTGACACCCCTGGTAGTGGCACATACATGTACTATATCCTCTTCTCCCCCCCCCCCCCCCACCAAAGAAAGTCGGAATAGGGAAAGAGAGTGAGTGAGTGAGAGAGAGAGAGAGAGAGAGAGAGAGAGAGAGAGAGAGAGAGAGTAGAAAAGAGCCTTTTCATATTCTTTCCCCATTTAGCAAGTGCATTCCCATAATTAGACCTATGCTATGCCACTGAAGGAAAAGAATTCAGTTTTGTTTTCTTTAAAAAAAAAAAAAATAAGTGTTTGAGTTACCTGAGAAAGATGTCATCCTTTTTTTTCAATGTTTTCATCAAATAAAATATATTAAAAAACAAGTTACCTTTCAGCACAAAGTATTCCTCATTATGTGTTAAGATATGGATAAATACTTCAGAAGCCTTTCCATGCCAGTTAAAAACGATGTATTTCATTTATTGATTTTCTACAGGAAGTTCTCCCAGAATCTCGATCTTCCAAACTCCTTGTCATTGGCATTCCTGTAGTCATCATCCTCGTCATTGTCCTCTGCATGCGACGTCGCTCGAGTGGTACCCTGCCTGAAAGATCAAAGAAGGGAGTTTGATTCTAGTACTATTTTCTTTTTCTTCCTGGTTTGATGGCATGTCTTATTTATTTTAGGAGCATTCCTAGTATTATTTTGTAGAAGTCAGATTAGTGTCTTATATAAAGTTGTGCTGTTAGGTTTTTTCGATTTTCGAAGATCTTGCCTATTTTACAAAGGTAATCATGACATGTTGCTTTATAGTCTAGATAGTCTAGGATGTTACACTAAACATTCCTGATATACATACAGACACAGTGTATGCAGGATATATGCCATTGTAATATATGTATTAACTAAGTGTCTCATCATATTTAACCCATCGGCTGTTGAAACCTAGTGGGCTGTGTATCAAGCCTATGAAAATGAGAGATTTCAGTAGTCAATTTATTATCTGAAAAAGAGCAAACAACATTCATAGAATCACACATGTAGGTGCTTTGTTCTTTTAAAAAATCTAATTTAAGGAAAAAAAGAAGAATTAAAGAAGATGTGCCTGCTGTGTATTTGTTTTGAGGTTAGCGTTCAACCTCAAGGAATAACATTTCTGGTGTATTTGATAGATAGTGGCTGTTTCTTTCTAGTACTTGTACATTATCTAGCATTTTACATTACATTTATTATGATAATTCATTGATAAGAATACATGCTTTAATATAAGTTTGATGACATTCATTCTATTTGAAGTGCCTTATTCATGCCTTAACAAGAAGTATTATTATAATACTGAAGGAAGTAACTTTTTAGAAATCTTAGCTAGAGTATGATTTTTTTCTTTTGATTAAAGAAATTTCTTTAAATTCTTGCTGATGTGAGTTTACATTAGGGAACTTTTAATAGTATGGGAACTGAAATGTTTCTTAAACAGACAAATAGTAAGTGATAGATAGTGGCTAATAGTGACAGTTATTTTTTTTTCTTTTATGAAGGCTTGTTTTATTTTTAGGAAATGTCATGTTTTTTTTCTTGCCTCATTCAATTGTGCACTTTTGTTACTATGGACTTATTATATCAGAATTATGAATCCATTGCTCTTCCGTTGAGTGGTCCCTGCATCAAAGCTTATGTACAGTTCTTGTAGCAAAATAAATTGGCATGAAACTTGTTAAATGTATTCTCACATTGTCCACCTTGCATCAAAAGATATATGTGCCAGATCATATAATATTCCATTCATGATTTCTGGAATCAATTTTTTTTAATAGAATTTTTTAGAATTTTTTATTTCTAAAGAAAAGCAAGATAACGGCTGCACTTTGCCAGTTTTGCCCTACGCTATGACCCATCCAACCAACATCTCCCCTTATAGTGCTTTATGCTTGTACTCGGAATCCTCATGAGTTCACATATGTAGTCACTGTGTGATTCATCTCAACATTGTAGAAGGCTACATTCCTGTCCCAGAATCAAAACCATTTTTTGCTTTTCATTTTTTTGATATTGGGGAAGGGGGAAAAAAAATTCACAATCATCTTAGTTTTGCTAGTACCTTTTTATTTGCCATCTAAAAGAAGACAAGTCTAACCTAGAGATGTTTGAGGGCTTGCCAAAATCTGAAGCTTTTAGGAGTGAGAGAATTCAGTAGTCAACTGGTTTATAGAAATCAGGTGATGATTCTGTTCATTAAATCAGTCTCAAAGACAAGAGAGGATTTAGAGACATCTTTTTAGAGTCAGAGGGCATTAACTCCTTGTGAACTTATTATGAAAAAAGTGCCCTTTTGATTTCTCTGTACTAAGTAGTTTGGTCAATTTAGTTCAAACTTGTCAACTTTTTATGCATACTCCTTCTATATGTCTACAGTGTAATTTTCCATTTGTTTATTTTCAATTGGACAGTAAATATCTGAATATGAATTGAATTTTGGCTTTCAGCAGATGAACTATATAGCATTATAGACAGTATTATTTCCAAGAATCCTACAGCTTCCGCTATAACTGCCAATCTGCCACTGTCCTTTGTTTCGACATGCCTGTCTGTATAGAAATAGAATGAATCTATGTCGTTTTCGTCCCAAGCAATTTATGTATGAAATCTTAAATATCTATCTATATTGTATATTTAGAAACTTGGGCTATAAAATGGCATCAAGTTGCCAGTATTGTAATGTCATTTCCTTGTTTCCTATAGTAGGATTACACTGAATTACACTGGTCGTTGGGAGAATAATACTCATATATTCATGCTGAAAACTATCTACTGCCCTCTTACAAGGATTGTCACGAATCATGTAAATCAGAGCTCAGTATTATATATAGCTTTTATTTTCTATCAAGTAGAATTTTCAATGAAAATTAATTATGAAAGAACTTAGCATGTGGTAAAGAATGTCTGATAGGAAATAAGATCTGAAAATTGAATTTTAACAGTCATGTTTGCTGGAAGGTCTAATGAAAGGATTAAAAGAGGCTGAGAGTTAAATTTGATGTAAGTATGTGGCAACTATGAAGAAATACATACATTGAACGTTTTTATGTTTTTTTGTAAGGAATTACATTTATATGTACATTATTGTTGTAGGAATGGAAATTATGTAGTAATGTTACATCTTAGCTGATGAAATTCACACTATATTTCAGTCAGTATCCATTACTCTATGTCAGGACACTGTGATAGAGCTCCATTCTCATACTGTTTTATGGCAATTGTTAGCTTTGCACAAAAATCACTGAATATGTAGAAAGTTATTTTGAATAGGCCAAAGTCGAATACAGCTGACCCTTTTTGGTAGAGTCCTGTTAAGTTAATTTAAAGAGTTTTTTTTTTTTTTCTGCAAAACTTGCCAACATTCAGGCAGTAGGTATGTGTGAAAGGAATAACAATCATATGAGTATGCAATCTGACACGTAATGATCTTGATTATTTGGCCCGATTTGAATTTGACATTATTACACTATCTCAAGTATGGATATCACCATTGTAAATCATTATCACAGAGGATGCTGAAAACCTTGTTAATGATATTTTGCACTTTACAAGTGAGTAATATTCAATTGAAAAGGGTTTAAGTGACATTGCTTTCATTCTCGTTACAAAAAAAGGTCAGGGAAGGATTTTTTTTTAATATTGGAACTTGTTGATTTTGTCTTGTAAAAGTGATTATCTTAAAGGAAAAAAATGCTGAGTATGAAATTTGTACGATTGACTCATGATATTCAACATGATATACCTGCAGAAATATGCATATTTTGTAAGTTTTCAAGATAATTTTATCGGGGGGGGGGGGGGGGGAGATATAACACGGTTTAAATTTTTTATTATTTCTTCAATATCTGAGCCTGGTAGCCTCATGGTAGTAAACAGTACACCATAACGCTGTTCTTCATTCTTATTTCTTGCTTTCTTCCGTTTGTAAAATATATTTGTCCTCTCAGTATAAGAGTTAGAAAAAAAAAGACGCTATGGCGCCTACCATCAAAGATTATGTTTGTTCTAATCATTTACCAGCTTTATTCATTGAAAGTTGTAATCAGAATTGGATTTGATCATCGTTCAAGCTGTCAGATTCTGTGCAATATGATGTTTAGGCAAGTATGGAATTAAATTCATATTGACGATGGATAATTTCACAAGTCAATAAATGTGTGCGTCAGAGTAGTTATTTTTTGATGCTGTATTATCTAAAGATTCACACACCCTCCTATGATGTACATGATTATAATATGCCTCTGGACCAATATGTTCTCTATCACTCAATATCTTTTGCTGTCCTATTATGATTTCCCGTTTCTTTCCTTTCCATTGACTCTCTTTCTCTCACTCTCTCCCTCAAACACACACACGCAAACGCGCACCGCACACCTCCATCCATCCCCATGCAGACACTCTCCTTTGATCTCTCTCCTCTTTCTTCTCTTTCTTCACTTCTCTATCTCCCTATCTCTCTCTCTCTCTCTCTCTCTCTCTCTCTCTCTCTCTCTCTCCCCTCTCTCTGTCTGTCTATCCTACCAAGTATCGTATCCATGTAGCACAAAGTTAATAAAGCCTGCATACACCCATCCTCGTTTGGATGCCCAGGAGAAAGCACCAATATAACTACTATCTTCTCCCTTCTCCCCCATCGTCTCTCTCTTTCTCTCTTTCTTTACTTCCCAGTCTCTCTGTATCTCTTTACTCTTCTGTTACCTGTTCATTATTGTCTATTTCGTTGAAAGGTGGGGAAATTAATGACATTTGTAGCAAGGCTGTTCTCGACTGCTGAGTAAACAGAGTGTAGCGGTTAGTTTGGTAAATCACTTCAATCTGACTTAAGTTTTCAAGATTCTCCTGGAAACGTTGTCAAGAAGTAAGCATTTTATAAGATGTCTCTACGCGCGAGTGAAACTTGGTACTTGAATGATGATTATACAAAGTAAGCTGTCTCTTGCATCTCTGCATTAACCTTTCCGCATGCCGTCGACAGATAATTCCACTATTATATTCATGTCTTCGTTCTGAGAATCCGAATAAGAAATTTAAGGATCAAATTATCTCATAAAGATGCATACAACATCGGTAAAGAACCCTTCATATGAATCAATAATTACCACATAAAGCAACATTCACTTTTTGAAAATCCGGACCCATCTTCAAAATGTTCAGGGTGAAGAGCGGCGCATAGTAATAGTCCACTATAAGGCAAATTCATCTTCTTCCTCTTTGCTTACGCAAAATTACCCTCAATTCTATTTTTGTAAGAGAGTCCAAATATACTTTACCGCATCTCCCCATTTAGAATGCTTGCTCCCCATCTTATCCCCATTCTGTTTCCTGCATATTATTATTGTTATCAATTGTTATTTTTAGAGTAAAAAGAGATAACCTGATGACGTCTCGTTCATCTTATGAAATACGTTCATCATCCTTCTAAATCTATACTCTTTTATTGCCTTTCTCCTGCTTGCATGTTTTCCGAGCTAAAAACTAAAAAAGAAATCGCAAAGTACCACACGACTGTTAGGAATTGTCCGGTGCTACACCAAGTGGACACACCTAGATTCGAAAGAAGAGGGAGGCGACGGGTCTTCTCTGAATAATGTTCTAAATTCTGTGAGCAGGTGAACAAAGCGAGCCGAAATATGATTTTGACTATTTCTCTTACAAGTTTGAGTAACAATTAGTTTTGTCATCACAGTATATATATTATGTAAATATGCAAATAGATCACCTACCTGCTCTGCTCATATGATATGAGATGGCGGTTGCCAAAATAGTGACAATTTACAATTCTCCGATTCGCTGAGGGAGGAGCGGCTGTAGTGCCGCCCGCACTCCTATGCGCTTTATGCTCAGCTCCATTTCTCCAAATCAAATTGAATTCGCCTTGTCTCGTATCTTTTATCGCTTCCACAATCTATCAAAAATTTGCAATTCACATTTTATCAGGGCGCGCTATATACGGGGGGGGGGGCAGAGAGGCGGCCATCCCTAGCATTTTGAGTATTAAAAAGAGGAAGAAGAAAAGAGAGTATCTGGGGAAGAGGGGCAAGTATATAATTGCCCTGTGACGTTACCAATAAGGCGTCATCCAGACCCAGTGCCCTTCCATCAAAATACCTTGGCGTCGCCCCAGTGCATATTAGAAATTTTCAGAACAAAAACTGAGAGCGTGTAAAAGCGATGACAATCTGATCAAAGTGAGATGACTTTTTATGATGTTATTTGTATCACACTTTATATTTTGTACAGAAATTTAAAGAAATTGAATGCAAATGAATGGAAGTACTGCAACGAAAAAGACTCATAAAAAAGAATTTTATCGGAATTTCGATGTTTATGCACTGCTTATATACACATTTATACTATATGCATTGCACAATGATATACTTCCAAAGTACATTTACGTCATATTCATTACACCATTGCCATTACACAAGTCATGTTGCACGTGTATTCACACAGTAAGAGAGATGATGGATATTCGTGCATACTAATTAAGCCCAATGAATAATTGATTTGATATATAAACTGATAGTGGAGTACTAGTACACGTTAATTGCCATTTCCTCATCGTGTCCGTCGCAGTCGACAGCTTTAGACTATAATATTGTGCAGTTTGTAGCAGCGTCAATTAGATCGGACAGACACAATCACAATATTTTTGTGTATAATATTCACGGACTACCATTAACGTAGACAGGTCCTCATACCTGGGGGGGGGGGGGGGGAGAAGTGATTAACCCATTCGTACACATTTTTGTACGTATGGGGGATGCATACCCCCCATTCCACCCCCCCCCCCCCCGCTATCTACTACTGAATATATTATTCCGTGCCACTATACAATACTATGCTTTCCCATACCCTATACTATATGCTACACTGTAAAACAATATAATACAATACACTGAAGTAGAATATGTAGCCTACGGGTAATGCCTTTCATTGTCTTGGCAACAGACCTTCAATGCAATGTACATCAAATAACTCTGTCGATACCTCGGCGAAATGGTATTTTTTAATAAAACAGTTCGCATTATGACTGTGATGACCTAAAATGAAGAAAAAAAATATACACAACAAAAAATTGAAAGAGAAGGCGATTATCGTAAGATTTAAAAAAAAATAATTCAGAATATGCCTATCTGTTAATTGAAAAGAAGTAAGACAAAAAGAAAAAACCAAGCATATGGAAAGTAAAGAAGAAGAATAAGAAGAAAGATAAACATAAAGATGAAAAGATGTAAATCTTTCCGTTCCTCTATCATAGCCAGCCCTCTCACTGTAACCTTGAAGATAATTATACGCCATTGCGTCTCATCGGCGTAAAAAATGGATCTTGGTGTACGCATAATACGAGGAGAAAGACGGCAATACTGCTCGTTCTTATAGGCGTGGCCATGGCTTCATTTCGGGTCATTAACCATCACACTACCAATTACATGTAGGTAAAACAATGAACTATTATCAGCTGTGGATTAAAACATTTTCTAAAAAGAGGAGGGGTAAACTTTCAGAAATTTACAAATTTTCTGACAAGGAGAGGAAATTGGTTATGTCTTTATTTTTCAGACGGAGTTTGGCAGATGCCTTTTGGATAAAAAATATGAAAATAGAAGTATACGTTTGTAAGATTATAAGCTCAGGGTGTGCCACTTCAATCTACACCAGGGGTGGGGGTAGCACAGATCGGTTGTGCCCCTCTAAAAGCATCATTAAATTCGTGCAACACGCACGTAGAGCATGACCAAAATGGATCGCAAACATGCTCTACTCTAATCCAAGCACTTATCTGTCTCCACCTCTCTCATGAAATCCTTCTCAAATCAGCGCGCTTGAATAACCCCTCGCTTTACGACATACCGTTTACTTATACTTGTTACCTTGGCAACAGAGTGCAGTTATCCGTCTGCTCAAGCCCAGGTCTTATAAGTGGAAACGTAGGCAATCTTCATTTCTGAACGCTATTCTTTTACTTTCATTCCCCTCTCTATGTTTTTCTAACTTTCAGTCCGATATATTTTTTCTCTCCTTTTCTTTAATCTGATTCCCCAAAATCTCACCAGTCCCCCCCCCCCCCTCTCTCTCTTTCTTATCCTTTTTTCCCCCTGAAATGAGCCTCTTCATCCTCTGATTCCCCTCTCTCCTTCGCTCTTTTTTCTTTTCTACCACATAGGACATTCTAAGTTTGAGTTGCAGTTTATCTGCAGGGCATCTGCGCTTTTCAATGATGTCCATGATAATTATCAGTAATAACAGTAGTGAATGAATAAGGGGTGACAACAATGTAAAAGAGCTTTATCGATATGGGGGACTCTACAAAGTGGATTTCAAGTATACGATTACATGAAGAGCCTAGTGTGATTTTAACATGACCTATACCATGAAAAAGAATCAATCACTTAACATTTAATTCTTGAAACCTTTTTAATAGACTCGGTTGATAATCATTTTTGGGTCAAATTTTATGAAATTTTGCTCACCCAGGCTATATTATAGTATCATGCATCACATATTTTGTATTGACTAATTTCCTGATTTGACTGTAGAACGCCTTTAATTTATATGAAAGGTTGGAGGGATTTTTAAAATAAATACATTGTGTTCTGATTCCGTTTTATCATTGTTTCATATGAATATATATTGCTAATGATCTGAAAAACGAGGCAAAAGATAACTTAAAGGTATTTATTTATTATTTTTCTTTTTTGCTTTATATAAGTTTTATATATGGGCTGACATTAAAAAAAATGCTTGTGTGATTCTAGATGCAATGGATCAACAGTTCACAGAAAATCTAACGTCCCTTTATTGTGAATTTGTTATGAAGAAGGTGTCTATAGAGAAACGCATGGACTTCAGTTCTTATTATCTTGCTCTGGGAATATACTCGACCTTCAACTTCAACATATTAACTGTGATGACGGTCTGGTCTTCGGCGCAGATAACCCAGTAATGCTTTTCGTAAATTCTATAAGTGCATTTGCATCGATTCTTTGCTCGCAACCTCCGCCTATTTAGCGCAGGTAAAGCTCGTATGCTTTTTCTTTCTCTCCTTTTTTCCATTCTGCTCTTGAATATTTCTGTTCCCTTTTCCCTATTATTTGTGTTAAGGGTTCAGAGCCATCGAAGATAACAGGCGCCACTAAAAACTAAATTATTATTATGAATATTATCATTGAAATCTTCGATGTCTCTTCAACATTATTTGTTCTCCATATATGTCATTAAGACTATAGGTGCAA
Source organism: Echinometra lucunter (assembly GCA_029962745.1). Taxonomy (NCBI): domain Eukaryota; kingdom Metazoa; phylum Echinodermata; class Echinoidea; order Camarodonta; family Echinometridae; genus Echinometra; species Echinometra lucunter. The sequence continues at coordinate 10,193,712 of CM057151.1, forward strand.
ACTTAGAGAAGGAGTGCGTAACACCTTTTCCATGCTTACCTTCATTTAGGCACATGATATAGAAACACAGCCACATATCTTTCGAAGCATTCAAGTGTTTTGTCAAATATCGCATGAATTCCTCGTGATCATATGCAGTTATCATTCCTCTCCTCCCCCAAAGCCTCTTGACATCGACAACAGACATTTGTGTCGATGTCTGTTTTGGAGGAATGATCACTTATGCTTCTGAATTTAATACTAAATCCATTCAAGATTTTGATCTTGATTTATTCTGCATGTAATCAGTCCACAAAAAGAAATGCAGACAGTAAGAAACGGTGATTTTTTTGTTTGTTTGTTTGTTTTTTTGTTCATAAATTCATATTAAAGATTTCACAGACTGATTCGCGGGAGCCATACACCAACCCAGTAATATCTTTTTACATGTAAATAGTACAGACGAAGTTTCAAATTTTGCATAATACCTTAAGTAAACATTTACATAAAAAAGATCCAATAATGTACTTTTACATGTTAATATCAGCAGACGTAAGTTTCGAATTTTGTATAATAGGCTACCTTAAGTAAAATTCTACACAGAAAAGGTATAGCATACACGTCTAGGCCTAAAACGATATGAATAATGCTCAAAATTGTATGATTTTACAAAGATTGAGAATGTACTACATCAGTATGCGGGATATGGCAAAATGTGCTTAACTCTAAAATCTAGATTCTCTACTCCAGTCCCTTCAACCTTCCCATCTGGACCAGTTTCCTCGATCTTCCTTCTTATACTTTTTTTTTTAATTTCATGATTTTCTTATTAAATGAAAGTGTACCCACACAATGCTCTTTCTTAAAATTTCTTAAATTTTTTCTTAACATACTTTAAAGAAAATATTTATCATATTATGATTATATACATGTATATATTTCCCTTTTCAATTTTTCGTCGCCTCTATAGAGTGATTCGCAGTGATTGGCCTACAGGCAAATACTCAAACCATTTTTGCGTACGGAAATGATAATTCAATCTAATTCAAATTCTTTCTTTTTAATCTTGAACACGTTGCAGATGTGACTAAATATATTCCAAAATTTCACTAGACTTTCAATTCCATTCGAAGTCTGCCTCAAAATACACTGAATATTGATAATATTATCCAGAAGTTCAACATCTACCCATGACGAAATACACTATCATGACTATGGGGAAAGGCACACAACATCACGTCTGATTCAAGTAGTCCAATGTGTGTATGAGGGTGAGTGTGTGTGTGTGTGTGTGCGTGTGCTCACTGGGTGAGCACGATAATTAACGTTGCTACTTCTACTTTGCGTTTGTACCGCGATGAGAGCAAACGTGCGATCGTAATGAGTTGTGTGTTAACAACCAGATTACAACCAGAGTTGGCTGTATGCATGCAACAGGCTGGAGAAAGCGAAAACGCTTCAAAATAAACCAGCCTCGTGATGGTTTTCATTCCAAAACATTTAAGTTCACCGATTTCATCCATGACGAGAAACTGACACTGCCCTAAATCTCCATCAGTATCAATTTTCGGAGGAATGTTGCTGTGATTTTACAACGACTGTTCACATTGTTTTGACAGTCCAACAGGTAATGAATGTGCTGATCGATTGGTGAGGTGGGAATTTGTCATCTCGGCTTGAGCGCCAAATTATCTTGACCCTATGAAGCTGCGTAGAGGAAAAGCACGATTCTGATCATATTGGGTGAGTATTATAGTTTCACCTATAATCTCATAATTTGTTTATTTTTTGTACAAAAAGTTATTTAATTTATTCAATATATATATATTTTTCAAATTGATATCGCTTTGATCATCTAGGATTTACTAATTCCTTACACTCTCAGAACAGTTGGTTGAAAATCATTAAGTTGGTTGAAATATGAACCTACCAAGTAACAGATTTTGTACATGTATGTAAAAACATTTGGAGAATTGTTCAACCAACAGTTGGTAGGTTCATATTTCAACCAACCTATCATTATTTTTTGAATGGGCTGAGAGTGCATGGCATGCAGGCCTCGAAACGGCAATTTAAGAGATGAAGGGAGGGGGAGGGGGGTCTTTATACAAAGTGAACATAATTATACAATATGTGCCCCTTGACTCGTGACCTTTTGGCAAAGGAAATAATATCCGACAAACCTGAAACCTATTTAGACAATTTGTGTCAAGTTTCGTGAAGAAAGTATACCGATCAGTCATCAAAAGTTATAGTCTGCAAGAAGAGTAACACTGTGTGGAAATTGATGCGATTATCAGGGAGGTGAAACAGACTCATTTCCACCTCCCTGACCTGCCAGGGGGGTGTAACATAAAAAAATACAATCAATCGTAAGTCTATGGCAAATCATGTACTAAAGAGATATTGATTGTAAGATTGATTGTATCTCTTTATGTTACACCCCCCCCCCGATCAACTAACCAGCTTGCGTCGTATAAGATAAACGGATCAATAAATCTGATAAATGCTTGTGTTCCCTTAAAATCAAAAGCTTCTGGGTAGGTGCAGTTTTGACAACAGACTTGTACATTTAGCATCTTTATCCCATGAGCTAGAATAACTGAAATTCACTAATTGTTTCTGTTGACTAAGCGTCCTAATTAAGATTCTATTTACGAGCACGTTAAGTCCACACAGAAGACCATGTGGCTGTCTTTACGAACGATTCATTAAGTCCACTAGAAGGTTTTACTTAATAAAAATCATATTAGCACATCTTGTAAAAGACATGCATTTGGCATGTTTGGGCGAAACGTCACCTCTAAACGATTCAGAATAGCTCCTGTTTTTCCAGCAGACATAGAAAAAACAAATCGTGAATAAAGCGTCCTAAGAAGAAAGTTTAATATACATGTAGCGAACTGTTTTTTTTTTTTTTTAATCCACGCTTGGTCCGGTCTTTGAACGCGATTCATTAAGTTAATTTCACTTGTTGACCTGTCGTGATTATGTACAAATTTTTGTAGGGAAAATCTGCATAGCAAATTTGTAATTATCGTGAATACGTGAAGTCAAAGCAAAGCCAATACATTCCAATATACATCAGATATCTATAGTTCGGAAGAAATCGCAGTCCCTGGAACTCACTTGTTTTAAGGTAACAAGGTATACTACACAAGCTATCTGTGGTTGGGTAAAGGGAATAAACACAAAACCTGAACTTACATCAACAATCATGTTGATTTGGGAAAGTAGGGCAGGGTACAATTCCTGGAGAGAGAGAAAAAGAATATTCCATGACCCTGGTAAAACTGAAGACTTAATTCTCTCGATGCAATGAATTTGATGAAGAAAAGAATTTCTTTTTACTTGTAATGATTGCATGCAAGTTTCCCTCTTATCTTTTTATTATGAGATTTTCAAGAAAAGACGTATGATAGGAACACATCTAAAGAATTAAGGGTTATTCTGAAAACCCGATTACAAAAATAATTCGATTTTTTCTAGAACAATCGCTAATTTCAACCTCTTTACCTGTATATAAAAATGTAAACGAACCCTCGAGCTTTGTTTTGAGGACAATTTCCTTTTAACCTTAGGTGTTTATTTACATGCTTGTACAGAAAGATCAGTACAAGAATGATGTATCGTCATGAAGCTAATTTTTGGGAGATTCGGAGGTTTACGGGAAATGCTTACATAGAATCAATAGTTAGGTGGCTTTTTTCATTTTCCATTATTATAATATAATGGATTATAATAATAGTACCTGGGTGCAACCGCAAGAACAGATTACACAACTAAAACATTTTGTATATGTGCGTGTGTACTGCATCTGGTGGTTAAAATTTCATTAATGCAATTCATCGAATTTGTCCATCTGTATTTGCCACAACCCACACGGAGCTTGTAAATGACGCTATACCGCTGCAAAGAATGAACGGATAGCATGCCTGTACGAATGGCACATGCATAAATGGTTGCCATGGCAATCTGAAATTTTACCTTATTACACCTTCTCTCCAGCGGCTGAAGCAGGCAAAACATATAATGACGCCATCGTGAAGTTGTCAGAGCCTGGGAAGATGGGGTTATCGGTTACAATATCATTAAGTCATTTTGTAAAACGGCAGGGCAGTTTTATCCCTTCTTGTTTCTTTGGTTTAATTGTATTTGTGTGCGCGTGCGTGCACGTGTGTGTGCCTGTTCTTTTCATTTTGGAGGCTGTTGTGAGGATTAGTAGTGCCTTGGGGGGGGGGGGTGGGTGCATCCGTAAGTAACGGAAAGGGAAAGTTCTATCAATATACCTTGAATGAACATTCCATTCCTTTAGCATTTGGTGCGTTGATTTCTTATACACATGACACACACACACACACACACACACACACACACATGTACAGGCCATGAGCGATTAAAGATCTTTCCGAACTGTGCTTGGGGCTGAAATTCATCAAAATGAAGAATATAAACTCTTTTAGAATCCAGTGTATCCCTTCGTCAAAATTTCTCAAACATCTGCATTTTCGAGGCTTTATGTATCATCATGTCAAATGCTAAGAGCATATTCTCTTACTCATTTAAAAAAAAGAAAAATCGCACGCATGTTGCATTTGATTGCAAACAAGCATTGTATAAATTTTTTAGAACCTAGTCTTTCATTATAAGGGTTTTAAAATACAAAAAAAAAAAGAGAAAACAGAAAAATCATTGTTCTAATGATTATGTTACCAATGTGTACTTAAAAATGAATACTGGCCAAAGAAAGAAAAATGCATAAAGTATATGAAATTATCAAAACGTTAAAAAGCTGTTTCATTATATTTTTTTAGAATGAAGAAAATTTGACTCACGGAAAAACAATTTACAAGTAGGGCATTGGTGAAAAGGGACTGTGACTGAAGGAAGAAAAAAATGTCCGAAGACGAATTTTATGTATTTTTTACATGACAATAAATTATCTTGAATGTTGAATGTTGAAATTATCATCCATATATACTGCCTGTGCTGATAGTATAGCACTTACTACTATGAAGAAAGGCAATAAAAAAGAAAGAGAAAAGAAAATGAAGGAACACCATACAGCGCACGTCATTATCAAAAGCCATGTATACAGAGATAATGATAATAATTGTTTTAGATGCAATGGCTATTAACATGGCTGAAATATCCATTTTATTTCGTTATTTTTTTAAATTATGGATAAGTATTGTAATTCACTGTACACAGTAAAAACGCTTTTTACAACCTGGTTTACTACATGAACTGATCAGGTATTGTGTTAATTTTAAACAACTGTTCAAAGTTTTAAACAACAATGTTCAATTTTTGATATCTATCGTTCAAAAGATTGAACATCGCTGTTTAACCTTTTAAACACTTGTTTAAACTTTTATACAATACCTGATCAGTTCACATAGTAAACCAGGTTGTATAGAATTTATACAAGTTATTTAATTTCATTTTTACTGTGTAATCGCATAAGATGAGTAGCTCATATCATGAAAATTTGTTTGAAGAAATATCCATTTTATTTATTTTTTAAAAATCAGATAAGTATTGTAATTCGCTGTAAGATAAGATGAAAAGATTAGAAGCTCATATCATGAACTTTGTTTGAAGATGGATCCGTATATTATAGCCTCTTTAATAAGTTGTATCTCATCTTTGAAAGGCCTTCAAGAGAGATATTATCTGTAACAATAACGGACAGGTTGACGTCATATGCCCATAAAGTTAAAGTTTTTAAAGCAAAACTTGTAAAAATTCAGTTCTGACACTCCGTTGTTATCGCCATTATCTGCTCACAAGCTTCCGCAGTTGTTTTCAAAGCGCCAAATTTAGAAATGGAAAAGTGTACTTAGAGGCGACGTCAGCACCCTGGCAAACGTGGTATGGGTATCAATGCGAAGTGACAAAAGCACAAGTTTTGATTTTGAAAATTGGCTCTGATTTGTCGATTTTATCCATATGAAATTCAGAAGTTAATTTTTGTCACATCAAACATGTCCTTTTACATAGCACAAATCTAAATCTTCCCAAGACTAATCCACAATTCCACGCCTTTTCTTCGGAAGGCAAAGCTTTGAAGACTCGTTGATAATAGTATAATAATTATCATCTTACAGAGCGGGTTTATGAAGAGCGTATTGCATAAAAGAATAATATACACACGTTGACGTCATATGCCTAAAAGGTTAAAGTCAAAACAAGATGCTTTTGCCAAAACAGTGAATTTGTAACATTATGTTATTTTCCTATAATCTGCATGTGGATAGGTGTCCTCATTATCTCAACGACATCCTTACTCGCCATAAACAACAAGCAAAAACAAGAAAATCGTGCATGGTTTCAAAAATTCTTTTCAGAAGGTCACATCTATTTATCTTCAGTTCTCTCACATACTAGTAGTATACGTCATACAAGATCTCATAACAACAAAGTCTGTATCATTTTTGTTGATATATGCTGTAAGGGAAGAATCATTAAAGTGCTTTAAGATGCAGTTTCTGTCTTTTTTCAGACTTTCTGAGATCCAAACAAGGCCTTTTGCGCAATTTATTCTTCAAAGATGGGGTAAAATAGGGGCGGTAATACGACTGAAGAGGCCCTGATGGAGTTATACTGCTGAGACCTTCCTGGATTACAATGCTATGTTATTACTATTGATATTATTTTACCATTATCATGATTATGGTCAGCAGCTCCCCTGTTGTTGAATAGCCTCCCAAAGGCAGTACGGAAGTCTGATATTGTTAAAGACTTTAAATGTCATCTGAAAACACATTTTGTGATAAATCATCTGGATTTTTCTTTCTTACAGACGTACTGTTAGTTTTTTCCTGTATTAATTTGCAGTATAAGCGCGCTGAGCTTCGCATGAGGTGGATATGCTGCACAATATAATTGTCTTCATTTTTATTTTTATTATCACATTTGTTGCTTTTTTATGATAATAATGATAACAATAATGATAATAATGATGATAATAATGATGATAATAATGACAGTAATAATGACAGTAATAATTACCATTATTGTTAGCTTAATTATTATCATTGTTATGATGATGAGGATAATGGTGATTACTATTATCATTATGATTATAAAATCATAACCTACCATAGGGGGAATCCAGTGAATGGGTTTATTTCGTCACAATATGACAGCAGAGTGTTAAGAATCGAGCGTGCGTTAAGGCGAATCCGAACGATAGGCCGAGACAAAAGATTCGCCCTAACGCCGCAATAAGAATTATTATTTTGACTATTATTATTAACATTAGAGGAGGTAATATTCTCCAGACGAATGTGATTTCGAATGGCTTTAATTACTGCTTTGATCCCGTGTTTTTTTTTTTTTTTTGTTGCGTACGTGCTTTATAATTATGATTCATTCTCTCTGACTAATAAGAAGAGCACAAGTATGATAACAGGTAAGCAGCAAGGAAGGCATGGCTTTTATTCCCATTTGATGGACTTTTTAATGAGGGTTAATGGTGCCAAACGGCACTATCGCATTGGCTTGGTTTCGAACCCGGAACCTTCCGGTTATAATAGCACTGGTATGACCACTGAGCCATCATGCATCCATGGCGCCTACGATGGCTCAGTTTTATGAAAATGCATTTATCATATTTTTCCCATTCATTGATAGATGAAATTAAAGAGCCTTTCTACAAACAAAATAAATAGAAAATCGTGTCTAATTTGCCCAGAAAAACGCCACGTGTAAGTTCATGAGTGTTGGTGGGTAAATCCTCACGAAATTGTCCTCTATTACTAAATTATCGTAGGTTTTTTTTTAAATTGATCTGAGTGGGTGGTTCAAATTAACAAAAACAGACAAAGGCCTACCAGATAAAGATTTATACTATCACAAAACATTAAGTCTTTAAGACCGATTCATCAAGCACTTGAATGGTGACTTGAAGAAGCTATTTTACGAGGCCGTAAAAAATTAAATTACCCCCATTCACTCTGCTTCCAATTAGTTGAAGGAAACATCTGACGAGATGCTCACGTCCCTTATTTTACTACTACATAGTAGTTTAATTGTACTCTGCAGTTCTATTTACCTGGCCCTTGTACTGTGTGATAAACAGTCCATTTAACTACTTTAGGGTATTTAGCATTGATTATCTCTATCGGAAATTACGACACTATTCTTGACTTTCCAGTTTCTTTTCGTCTTTATTAATAAAAAAGGAGAAACTTACTCTCTTACCCACCAGCAAGTCAATGGTCGTATCTCCTTCATCCTTGTAAGCTACTTAATATCCTTTTATTATTATTATTATTTTTTTTAAAATATATATTCCTCCTCTCTGTCAATCCCGTCATAATATCTTGATGTTATTTTCAGGAGTGCAGAAACTCTCTCTTATAGACCTAAAGAAAGTCATTTTGTCATACATATATTTTTGTCATGCACCTTGCCATATTTGCAGCATAGCAGCCTGAGAACAGACTCCGAGAATGGCGACTGGTCGAGGGAAGCGAAAGCGACAGTATCATCAAACACCCGCATCCATCGACATCAGAGTCAAAGGTAGGAAAAAAAAATCATGTTTCAATTTTCGTTCACAACATTATAAGGAATAAATGGTAATTACTTATGATTATGATCATATTCAAAAAGTATGTTGCTCCTCAATAAGATAAACATAAATATGAATGCATTATTTGAGTCTCGAGCGCATGGGAGTAGTAGTTCTACGTGTATTTCAGCAGTAATCTTGTAACTATTGTTATCATTATTATTTCTTGAAATTATCTTTTATTTTCATAATAAAATTACTATCATCATCATCATCATTATTATTACTATTATTGTTATCATCATCATTATGATCACTATTATTATCATAATAATCATTATTATGATCATCGTCATCATCAACAACAACATAATCGTCATAATGACTGCAGGGCCCACTGGGAGAACAGTACATAGTGCTGATGAGGCTACCCTGGGTAAACAAGACATTATTATTATAATTATCACCATTTTAAAGATAAGTAGGCCTAGCAGTAGAAATGAAAATATCGTATTCATGGCAGTAACGTAGTAATACATTTAGTTAAAATTTCATTTTTGCTTCACATTTCCTACAATCACAATTGTGATTTGGTAATTATACTGAAAGTGAAATGTATTTACGTTGTGCTCCTTTCAACATGTTCAAGAAGTAGTTACGGTTATGCCAGTGGAATGGATATAAGCAGTAATCTGTTTCATCCAGTTCTATATTCAAATCTTGCTTAAGCTGCAACTCAAGTGCTTGAGAGTTGATCGGTGTGGAAGATGTTTGTGTAACCTTCCTCCTCCCTGCATACACGTATTGGATAACGCGTGCAGGTTGTTGGTGTCATGACAACATCGAAATAGAATTACATCTTCTGCGATCAGTGAGCCATGAACATCACGAGAGAGAGAGAGAGAGAGGAGAGAGAGAGAGAGAGAGAGAGAGCAGTCTCTTCACATTGTCGGAAATTAATGTCAAACTCTTGTAAAGGCAGTGAGCCTGATCGGTTAGGACCGCCATTTTTGCCCGTTCGTGACATTAATCATTTTTTCGATTGTAGTTTAAGTAGACAACCAGAGCAACCATTAAAAAAAGCCCCAATTTCAACTCCTTCAGTCATGCCTTTCACCATGAAACATAAAATAGCTCAATATATGTCATTACTTATATTTTTACGGGCATCATACTTTCAGAATTTGTCACATGTCCGTCGCTAACAAACCGATCAGGTTCAAAGAAGCATCAAATAGCATTATACAGTAAAGCGAAATGGAGTTCATAATCACGACAAGGACGGGAGATAAACATGGTTTTGGAAAGACCATTTGACATTTAATGACAGTTCACAGTCATTAGTGCGCGCTCACGAAAAGTCTCTCATGCAGCCCAACCTTTGTTTTTCCGTACGTACTGTACAACCAAGGAGCCAAGGAGCTTCTTGGTACAACGTTCATAAAAGTGGACCCTGATTCTTCCAAAAAGCTGTTTCTGTTGAAAAGCTCCGTTTTATGCGATGTCCGTTATACGACATATGAACTAGAAAAGTATCTGTCGATTAGCTGTATTATCTCTAAGGTTTGATAGCTTTGCATTGAAATTTTCTCGTCTGAACAAAGGTCTATTCAGTATAAGCCAAGCAAAATTAACCTTGTTATACTTTCATGAACAGTTTGGGTAAAGATTGTGCGTGCGGTATATGCTAAAAATTAGTTATTAATGGGAAACCTATCAGGGCAAGATGTGAATAAGTTGTCATGTTTGTAGAAATCTAAAAGTGGGTCGAGGGTCTTTCTCAGTGACAAAAATTTAATATTGAAATGATAATAGATGCTGACACCATCTTACCAGAAAAAAAAAAAAACAAATCTTGATGAGGGAAAGAACTAAGGCAGTTAATATCATTGCCTGAACAAGGGCCCTGTGGTAGAGTCCGTGGTCAGCTAAAGAAAGGCTATCTATATCAAGTGTTGATACAACATCCTATGTACCCATTGCTATAGTGGAAGGATTTCGTTTATTTTCTATTTAGAAGAATATGGTAGAAAATATATATCACTGTTATTAAAAAGAAGTCACATAAAAGGTTCAAAATGGTACAGGGGAAAGTCGGGCAATTAATAAGAAAAATATCATTTTTCACAACACGGAAATCGCTAGTCAGGAACAAAAACTCACCCAAAACACATAATGAAACTTGGACGTGGCAGAAGTTCCCTAACTATACGTCGATTTTTGAAAATCATTTTAATGTAATAAATATCCCAATGGAAAAATTGTTTCCTCCTGTATTTGCCTTAGTTTAAAACATGATTGCTTTGATAGTTACATATTTATGAGTGTATGCTGAATTATTATTTAAGAGTAAAATCTGCCATTCTTGAAGGACTATAGACCTTAAAGAAAGAGAGAGAGAGAGAGAGAGAAACACCATCAACAAAAAAAAAAAGCCAAAACATAATTCAGCATATTATTAGTTTTTTATCTATAGGGGCAGTGGTGTACCGTGGATCAACCCATGGGGGGGGGGGGGGGGGGGGGGGAGGCACCGAGTGGAAAAGTGTGTGCGGGTGGGTGGGTGTAGGCCCTAGTATATATAATGTTATTTCTATCATATTAACAATAACAACACTACTCTCGAAACAAGGTGTCTTTAGGGACGTGAAGCGTTTTTGAATTGGAGGAAACTGACGCATCTTGCCAGATTCCACTCTGTTTTTAAAATTTGTGAGGGAACGAAGCAAGCGAGCCAAAAATTACAACTTTATTTGCAATGAAAGACGTGTTATTTTGTCATCAAAATACACTATCGGATCATTATAGACCTATATGATATCTCATTATATTTGGTCACCTCGCTGCCAATGAATCAGTTTTGACACGTCCCTGGTCTATTGTTTGCTGTCCGAAACCACCCTGTTTCTAAATATTACGAGCGAGCAAAGCGAGCGATGAAATACACACTCTTTCTGATGGTAGAAGTAGTTACCCCTTCAGTATATTACATTGTGAGCATATGAAACATCTAAATTATTTATCCGGTCACCCCACTCGCCCAGTGCTTTTGCTTTCAAAAACCATTAAACAATTATTTAATGAGCGAGCGCAGCGAGCGAAAAAAAATATGATCTTTTTCATTGTAGAAGTGATATTTCGTCATCGAAATACACTATAGCCTTATAAGATATCTAAAGAATCTATTCGATCACCCGTGTGCTGAATATGACTCCATTTAGGTACCTCGCTCACCGTCTGAAACCATTCTCTTTTTAAGAGCGAACAAAGTCAGCAACCCCCACCCCCCCCCCCCCCAATGATATGGATTCGTCAGCAAAATGCAGATGTTTATGAGCGAGATTAGCGAGCTAGCGAACGAAAAAATGGGAATTTTTGTTTTTATCTCGGCCATTATCCACTGAAAGTGTATCTATCTTTAGGTAAACTTGCCGCTAGATTTCTTGAAGTGAGATTCAGATGTGGTTATATTACTAACATTCTATGAGTGGAAGAATAATAGGCCTAGCCCATGACATCAGATTGAGACATAAGATGTAAACTGATTCCTTTCATAAGAATAGTAATTATCATTGGCATTGGTCAAGTTACTTAAATGCTAGCAAGCGAAGCGAACGAGCGCTTCCCGATTTCCCATTTTCCTTTTCCTAGTTTTCCTCTTTCTTTTCACTTTCCCTCTCTTTTCTTTTCTCTTTCTTTTTTTCTTTTCTTCTTTGCCATCCGTTGGGGGGGGGGGCACGTGCCCCCCCGGTAGTTATGCCACTGATAGGAGGATTTAATTTGAAATGGTGGCATAGTACTTTGTTTTTAATGCCCAATACCCACCCTCTGGCCTGGAGTTCCATCAATGACAGTATATCACCAACACGATCCCACGAACCTCAAACAACAAAATATTCCACTTTCTATCTGCAGGATGAAATCGATCACGTAAGGCCAAAGTTTGTCAAGATTCTAAGACGCGTTGATCTTTCCAGCCCAAATACATTTCCCCAAAGTCTGGTGGTGACTGTTCAGCCCCTCGATTCCAGGTCCTTTCAAATCAACCGACCAATCGAGATATTTGGTTTCAGGAATATAAAACCTCATTTAACTTTCATATGAACAGCGTTGTATGTGTAGCGCAGTCACACCACGGAACGGACTCCGAATCGTTATAGAGCAAATCGATATCAGTCTTGCACATTCGATGTCATGCATTATGGTGTTCAGTCTTACCAGTGAGACTGGGGAATGATGTAACACTCGATAATAAATAATTAAAGTGTTCTACTCAACGCCAAGCTATACATTCAAAGTGTTATGCAATCACATCAAAGGAAAATAGAACGCACAAAATATCAAAATACTACCCCTAATAGCCCATTTTTATTCATACTTTCACTTTCCCCCCTTCTTTTAGCTCAGGCTCTAGTCACATTCAAATTGCGTCTAACGATGTGGCGCAAAGCCCGTAGGTCGACTTGAGCGGAAATGGCTGAATGTCGTGAATGACCACGTCTATAGCTTCTAGCAGGCTGGAAATGTTTGTTGTTGTTGTTGTTGTTCAGAACGCCATATAGGAGGATTAAAATTATGGTCTTCAGTTTTTTCTCTGGTTGGCGTTCATTTAATTCATTGCATGCCACATATTTCCTTTCTGATATGCAGTTCTAATGACCTTGGAAAAAGGTCACACGCATGCTTTGGAAACGCCTTTGTCACTTTGGGGCATTTTTATTTCAAACTGCTTGGTCCATTATTCTGATAGTAGTTTACGTTAAGTAGAAAACTTCTCACTCTGTTTTGAGAAGCGTTTTCGAGGAGATAGTAAACAAGAAAATGACTTCATTCAGAGTCTGAAATGAAACTGAACTGGAGTATCACTTGAAAATTATTCTTTCAGAATACACTAACTTTAATTCAGTAGATACAAGTTGTCATCATGATACACGCAATTATGGCTCTAAAGTCAGTCGTCTTTCGCTACAGTTGGAACTAAACTGTTTTAAGAAAATAGAATTACTTTAAGCACGATATAATAAGAAAACATCATAGGGTAGCAATTATATAATTCTCAAAGCGACTAGCGTCTGCCATTCTGTTGACATCATTGTTGAAACCATTTAATCCGGGATTGATTCTTCAAGATAATTCCCCCCCCCCTCCCGAGGTATCAGAACTCTGAATACAAAAAATGACGAAATGATGAATGATAGCTAACTCATATACATGTAGAGAAACGCACGCCGAGGCATCTGGAAGCGAAGCAGAGGAAATCGAGGGATTTTTGTATATTGCATGTGATTTCGTATGCGTTGCTGTGGTTACGCTGTGCCTTTGGCGCAATATGTGAATACAGGATCTCTCTTCCATGTCAAAATTACGACGAAGACGGATGTATTTCGTGTAAAACATCGCTTCCCCTCAGTACATTATAAGTGGACCTTACGGCTTGTTGCCAGCACGCCCAATCTCACACATTGTAATTATGGATGATTATGATGTCAACTTGACGACATGCATCGTTTAAATTGATATCGTTTTGCATTTCAAAGAATTTTTTTTTTGAATAGGTGTTTAAGTACTATAAAAGTGATTTGCCTTGAAATTTCAAATTATATTTACTGGGTATATATATCTGCCTGCATGCGTATAGCGATACCTCATCCCCTCCCCCTCTCCCTAAACCGCTCGATTGAAAAGCTGACACGAAAATAAAACAACAAGAAAAAAAATCAAGTTTCCGTATACGCCTTCTATTTTTATTTATTGGGGTAAAGAGAGGCAAACAAAATGCAGAGGCCTCTTTGAAAAGACACAAGATAAATCAATCTGGCATGAATATTCAACGTTATTATCATTATAAAACATAAATTTTTGATCGTAATGAATACTTTAGAAAGTAGAAATTGAATCCAAGAAACTTTAATGTATATTGGAATAATATATGGATGAGTAAAATGGAATTGGTATAAGTTGCAACATTAATACAAATTGCATTGATTTTGTTTGTGTCTAAAACTCATGTGTGGTGCACATTCAAGTATAGATTAAATTTGTTGGAATAATGCATTTCAGAGAAAATCTATCTATCGGTGAAAAAGGGGAAAAGTGGTGATCAGTGTCCATCGTATTTAAATCCAAATACTATCAAAGACACACCACTTAGCTGAGAGTTGGTCGTTATGCAGAAAGGAAATGTGGGTGTTAGATGATATTTAAGCGGAAAAACGCCATAGCAAAAAGACAACTTCAGCCTACATGTAACAAAATGAGAACCAAAAACAATTTAGATATATCCTCGTATCGGATACCACATGAATGTGGACAAGAGCGGTGGATGATTAGATAGTGTACCAAGATTCTCTAGAAAGGATCAAAGTTACTGAAGAATATAAGCACCCTTACATGTGTATTATTGATGACTCACAATATGTTTTGTAACGATTCTTGAAAAAAAAGATCCTTATTATGCGCTTGGCAAATAATATTCCTTTAGAAGCAAGACTTTAAATTACATGACAATTTTGAATTAACATTCACCGATCAGTGCATAGTAAATGAGTGCTGGCGGAAATGTCCGATTGTCTCATTGTCGCGTTTAATACTTGGAATGAACATTGCTGTTATTTCATCATATCATTCTATAATTATCATTCTCTCCCTCTCTCAGTTTTTCATCCAATGGTATCTCCTCCTTTTATTCTTTAAGACTAATGTTCTGGAGATTACAACACACCCACAGGGTTACTGCCCCACGCTATTTTCAATTCTTATAAAACGACGTACCAGAAATTGGTGCATCTGTTTCTACTTCAGGGAAACGCCCTTTCTTTGAAAGAAAATAAACTAAATATGACTACAACAATCCATTGTTACCTAACTGAATTCGAACAAACGATTATGCAATGATATTGAATGCGTATTGTGTTAACGTACAGTGCAAACATTCTGCGAACGTCATACACAAAATCAAAATTTTCTTAAAAAAAAAAAGAAGACATTTTCATTTCAACAACGCTTGCAAATGAGATTCGTCGATCAATACACTTCAGATTTAAAGGCAGCAATTGCAAATGCAGATTTTTTTTTCTAGTAGGACCTAACTAACCACGCAGCAATAATGTGCGTAGCCACGACATTGGTATTGCATTAATTTAATGTAATACTGTAATTTAAAGAAACCATATGTCTCCCCACCTCTCTCTCTCTCTCTCTGTCTCTTAGTGATGATTTCCCCCAATGTTACCTATCTAATACAACGTAATCTATGTCTCCTTCCATTAAAAAAAAATAAGGTCTAGAATATGTCTCTTTTTTTTGGGGGGGGGGGGATAATTCTAACGGTATGAAGAAACTTGATAAAGTAAAGAAGATAAAGTGATACAACAATGAAATTATTGTGCCAGTAAAATTAATACTTGATACCTAGAATTCTCTGGACATCTTAAGTCATCCATTGATTATTTCCCATGGTGCAGTTACACTGTCCAGACCAACATCAGACCGACAACAGACCAAATAACAATTATATAATGTTGCTATGTCGGGAACCGATGCAGGCCTGACCACAAAGCAATGATTCCGCCGAATTGACCTGGTACATTGCCCGGTTGCATTCTGTGATCATGAAGTAAACATCTGAGGTGGATGTCAATAGCTCTCTCTTTCTCTCTCTCTCTCTCTCTCTCTCCCTTGCTAACTCCCATTTCTCTTTTGTTATCTCTGAGGTATTTTGCAGCTATTACCCTGATTAAAATGACTCTTAAATAACTAATTTCTATACAGCTTAATAATCAACATAACGGGATTAATAAATTACAAATAGACCAATGATGCATGCAAGTCGCATCACACCACGGTCTGTCTGTGCACCAAACTGCCTAGATAATATATCAGGAGGCTTTATGTACATCAGACGTATACAGTCTAGTGGTTGGTCAATTGATCGTGGATGCGAAGGTCGTGGGTTCGAGCTCATGTTGCAAGATTTTAGTATGCCTTGCCACTCCTGATTGGGGGTATAGTGGGACATACTAGGATGTAGAGAGGAAGTTGGGATTCGATATACCATTACTGAAATGAATGACGTTAATAAAATGTCTTCCTTATCACTTTAACTTAAGTATCACTGATTATAATGCGTTTCATAGATATATTCTTTTCGGGGGGGAACCTAATGCAAGTAACGTCCACCTTTTAAATTAGTAGACTTTATAGGAATTACTGAGGTGGAGAACCGCTGTTTAATCTCTAAAACTGCGTGCTATTGATACATCATAGCAGTAGCAGTATTAGTATTATCTAACTGCCGTAACTTATGTCTAGTGTTCTGTTTAATGACAAGCACAACCAACAAACCATGGTTGCAATATGATAGCATGATAGTATAGGTGACAACTCACATTTAAGAACTGCTCAAGTATAATATTTCAAACTGTGCACGCCATGCCCGCAAGGCCCTAAGGTGCTTGGCAGACAGTTAGCAATTACATTTAACTGCTAAAATACAGAAATATATGGGGCGGAATCAGGCTCCCCCTAAGGGGTACATAAATTAGTAAGAGGGGGGTCAGGTGTCGTTGCAGATGCCTATAGAGATACTGGTTTTAAGAACGTAATTGAAGCAATGCATTTATTGTGTATTGAATCAAATCCTTTTGCTCCCTTGCTTGCCAGGTGCCTTGTGTAATACATGTCCCTGTTGGCGTTGATGGCTCTCAATCTACTGCTGTCTGACACTATTGTTACCATTCAGCGTAGTGAATATATACCCATATATTATGCTGTCTTCTCCTGCTTCTCATTCCACATTCACATTTTTCTGTTACTTCAATGCATGAAATATTCCGATGGGAGACCCTCAAATCTAGGCAAAATTTCCACATTCAAATCATGATGTTTGAAATCTTCAATAGATTGACTCCAAATTACTTAACTGAAAAAAATTTTACGCCTCAAGACCTTACTCTTTACGTAGTAATGACTTATGCCTTCCAAAACCAAGAACAAATTATTGCAAACGCACATTTTGCTACAGGGGGGCTCAACTATTTAACAGCATACCCCAATGTATCCAAAATTGCACACCTCTGTTTTCATTTAAAAGACTACTTAAGCAACTAAGACCTTGATGGACCCCCCTTTTTTAAATTATCATTTTAAAATGATCTTTTTCTTTGATTTTTTTTTCTTTTAATTCTTCCATTCATTTTTCTTCCAATCTGGTCCCCATGGAAGACCAGCGGCACCATGTCAGTGCAGCTGAAAATGGGTTATCCGGTCGTCTCTTTTCTTTCCTTATTGTTTTGTTAATTCCTAAGTTTCCATATTTCTGTACAGTATTTATTTTGTATATGTATATTATGCTCGTATTACTTTTGTTATTTTTCTTTGTATATTCATGTGATTGTATACTGCTTTTTTATGACGGAAAATAAAAACAAACAAACAATATTCCCTCGATTTTTTCCAGTCAATACCCCCATTCTGTGCCATCTCTTCTTATTTTGTTACATGTAGGCTGAAGTTGTCTTTTTCCTATGGCGTTTTGAAGAGATCCATTGACGCAACCTTGTCAAGCACTTTCTCGTTTGATAATTGGTCATTTTCTGGGTTTTTTTAAAAAGCATACTTCTCTATTCATTACACTCTCTTCCACACACGTAATTCAATTATTTGATAACATTATAGCCTTTTAATTTAGTATATTGATATCACTGAAGTAAGGTAAAGGAAAAAAGGCAACAAAGGTAATGGAAAAAAGGCAACAAAGGTAATTAATGCAATCATGTATTATTTCGTGTCAGTGAAATGAATGCAACAGTATATACAAAATTATATTTACTTATAATGTAAAATCTAGATGGTGTTAGGATTTATCAAATACCACACGTCCTTTAAATCGACAGTTGTTTCAAATAAAACAAATAATGTGAAAGAATGCATGTCACCATTGTTTTTTACCAAGCTAAACCCTTCTCTTATAAACATCAACTGATCATTTCAAACCAAGCGCTCGCTTTTACTGAATCATCCGTCTTGAAGCCCCCAAATCGTTCTTATCTGATGCAATCCTACGTTTAGCTTCCTGTCATACGTCTTAACTGTCTCATCTTGCCGTTGCTCTTGAGAAGGGAAAGATGGGTACAGTGATATAGTGATGAAATTGTGATGACGTGGATGATACTAGACGAGCATCATCAAAGAGAGAAAAAAAAATCGAACAGAAACATTTTTTTTTTCATTTCTTTTAGAATTTACATCCAGCTTTAGTCTTAAAAGAGCTGGTAAAGATCATAGCTGGGCTTGGTGATGAAGATATGCAACGTGAATGAGTGTTGTACTAATGTACTTTATCTAATTTTCGTTATGGTAAAAAAAAAAAAACATCTAAGGAAGATGTGAACGCACTTTTAAAACCGTTGGAATGTGTAGGCGTGCGTGTACTTTGTTTTGATTTGATTTATATGTATTATGTATGTGTGGTGTGTGTGACAAATTCCACCCATTACAGCAGTCCAACATGTCGACATATGCACTAAATTATCTTTCTTTATAGCCTTTGAAGAAAGCATACCTCTATAATTATGGAGCTGAAACTTGCACAATGCAGAAATATCTACATGATGGCTCACATCAAGGATCCTAATGAAAGTGCAAAATATCTCTTGCATGGCAAGAACATACGACCCATGCCAGCTACATAGAGAGATATATACCACCAATATCGATTACTGTTACTAAACGCAGAGTTGACTTGCTTACAGGATAAGGGCCAGGTTATGTCAGATGTCATCTGTTGGACGCTATACCATCTTCGGGCAGGGGGCGGCAGCCACACAGCTTCTAGGATTTAATAGCGCACTTTATAGGGGACATCCCAGGAGTCATGGTGGAAAAGAGTAAATGGCGACAATGATGATTTATGATGTGTGATGGGGGGGGGGGGTGGGCACGCGTGTCACTTAGATTTTATCCATCTTTTGTGACCTACTTTTAACGTTACCATCCGAAAGACGCAACTCATGATCAAACCTCGTGTTCTTATTTTGGCATAGTTGACCACTTGGCAAACTTATATTATCACGAATCACTAAGGTATGATAACAATTTAATTCACTAGAGAAGAAAATGATCAGAATTGTATACGACTTTGAACTCCTAGATACTCATTGATGGAACCACTATTGAGGGCTCCCTGCACTGTTTGTGCTATATGTATGTATGTATGTATGTATGTATGTATGTGTGTATGTGTGTATGTGTGTATGTATATATGTATGTATGTACTATTGATTTTACGAAAAAAAATCGCTATCGTTTCACTTCTTTAACTTTGTTGTTTTTACCACAGTATGGAAATGTTTGAAGGTGTCAGCAGAAGTTGCAGCGAGTGGGATCGCCACTTTTACTGTTTACATCCTCACGCTGTTGGGATACCTGACCTACCTCAATCCAGTCCCCTTCCTGGTTTCGACCACCAAATCGCTCTTCACACGGCAACGGACACGACGGATGCTTACTTACCAGCACTACCAGACAGTCACCTATAAACCGTCCATGATAGAAAGATTTAGAAACACTGTCAAAAGTGGTGAGTATATCCATGACTGATAACTCTGGCAAAGACACCAGTAGGAAACAAACTATAGACCAAAGTGGAGAGAAATTAGGAGTTTGAAGGGGGGGGGGGAGAATAGAGAATGAGAAGGAAAGGGGAAATGATAGTGAGAATGTGTGAGAGAGAGAGAGAGAGAGAGAGAGAGTAAGAGAGAGATAGAAAAATGGAAGAGAGTGGAGAGGCAGATAAAAACAAATGTACACACTCCTTGATTATTCGAACTTGACAGAGAACTACACTGACTTAGAGACACAATAATGCATGACAAATGCAGTAAAGGAAAATGGATAATTATTAATTATTTGCATTAAAGTAAACCCCTTTCATCGAAAAAGTAACCACAATGTGGAAAAGGTGTATATTGGAACTCTTGCGACAAAACTATTCGTATATCCATGTCACCATTCATGAGAGCAAATTGCAAATTCCCTTACAATCAATATTTAACCTTCTCCTCTTCTGCACTCCACCATCAATCGACCACTCATTGCGACCATTTCACTGTTTCCATAACAAATTCAGTTTCATCCATCACCGCCATTTTCCTCACACCCATCCTCACTTTCTTCACAGAGCGGTCCCTCAAGAACGAGCTGATGAAGTGGCTCAGCACGAAACTACCCCCAACCATCGTCGTGGAAGACTTCAGAAATAGCTGGTCGAATGGTGTTACCCTGTGTGCCCTGATCGAAGCAGTTGTGCCTTCCACATGCCCTCGCTATGATCTGCTTAAGCCTGAGAACGACGTCAACAACTGCCGACTTGGGATGACTCTTGTGCGGAAAACTCTAGGCATCGAAGAGGTATAGTTACATGTATAGTAAATGAAGGATTCTCATTTTCGCCGTTTTGACGTTTTCATGAAGCTTTATTATGTCAACGATATTGAATTTAATCTTTGAAAGCGAATAGGTTTTGGATCAAAATACGCATTTTTCCGATTATGTTGAGTCCAGGATTGAAATTTATAAATCCTTCCAATCCGTAAGTGTGGAGCTTGCCAAAGTATTAGTGCACTGCCACTGAGAAAGGTAGCTAAAAATCAACACCGCTGGCAGAGCAACGGTGTACAAATCCTCAGTCCGAAGTGTTATGGGGTATGCCTCGTTGTCACCGATAAACGCCTCAGCAACGCATCTAAACCAAATGGACAGTATTTAAAGAAAGGCTCTCCAAATCATTCGTATTGGTGAGGCCTCTGCATGTAAACAGTATATGTATCACAGAATTGATTTATTTAGAAAAGAAATAAAATTCAGATTTGGAATTTCGTCACTGTTATTTATTTTCATCATACTTTTATTCAGCAAATAAAACCAAGATAATAGATTGCAAAACAGTAGTAGATTTAAAAGAGAGTCACATGGATGTCGGGAAAAAGAAAACGATTACTTTAATAACTATGAACCTGTCTGCATTTCTTTTTTCCCTACCCAATTCATTTGATCATTCAAGTACAGTAAGATCAGTATCCTACTAATTAATCATTCAATCAGTGAATAAATCCGTTTATCACGATCCATCCATGAATAGATCAATCACTCCTGGGGGGTGTTTCATAAAGCTGTTCGTAAAGTTACGAATGACTATACGAAAAACTTGAATATGGCAAGCCAAATTGGATTCTCAATCATTATAAATTGCATCAGCTTAAAGTGAAATATGCAGACGAAGATTAACATTACTATTGCTTTGTTTAAACATCAGGAAAAACTTTGGGCATCCCATTTGGCACTTCATATTCCAGTCATTCGTAAAGTCGTGCGTAACTTTACGAACAGCTTTATGAAACACCCCCTGGTCAAAATCGACTTTTAATTTACTTTCATACTCCCTTGAGTATGAAAGCCCATGAACTCCAAGGATATGTATATCCTTGTCATCCCGAATGAAAAGGATAATTTATGGATGAATAAATGAATGAATTAAATTACTTTATCAATCAATCAAATGACCAATTATTTTTCTCTATTACAGCCAATGGAACCTGAGGATATGTCCATGCCATCCCGAACGAGCGAGACCAAGCTTCTTCGTTACATCCAGTCCATACGCTACGCCAGCATGATACCAGTAGAGACCCCTCACAAAAAGGCAGCTCCCTGGAGCAAGGAAGGGGCGTGGCCCAAGAAAGCTACCTTTGGTGGGGTGGTGGTGGATGAGGAGAGGAAACAACTCATGGAAGCCGACAAGGTAATTTTTCCTGAGGAGAGAAAGTGCGGGTGCGTGCATGTGTGTGTAAGGGGTGGGGGAGGGGGTTGTAGATAAAATATTTCTTTTTTCACAGGATCAAGAGTGTAAGTTTGTTCATCGGAATAGGTGCCTTTCCCCCGTTTTGTTTCTCTTCTAATCTGGATGAAGCACATATGTTTTGCATATGAATATGGAAAGTATTGTATCTTTGTATTTTGTGTGCATTCTTTGGTACATTCTATTTCTTTTATTCACATCATTGTCATGTATCTATTAAGATCATTTTTACGTATTTACTTGGCCGAGTATAAATCCATGTAAATGATATACATGCATACTTTTTTGTTTAATGTATGATATACGGTATGTGCAATATGTATGATCATGTGAAAAGGTTCCAAAGAACTAAAAAATGGAAAGAAAAAAAAAAAAAAAAAACACGAATATATTATGAAAACTAAATAGCGAACCTGCTGAATGAATGCTAGTGAATAAGCTTTAATTTTGTTTGTTTTTATTTCTGTACAGAGAAGGAAACTAAGTCGTTAATAATATTTCACTTGTTCTGCTATGTAGTTTATCGCTATTTCCAGTGGGATATTTCATACTCTCAGAGAATATATGAAATTTGTTTTAAAAATCAGGCAGGTATATTCTTCCAAGGGAAGGTAAAGGATAAAATATTCCTCAATCTGCCAATTTGAAAAGTCACTGAAATGTTCATTTCTCTTTTGGATGGAGTAGTCGCCTTCTTTATTGTTGGCTTCTGCCACCTAACCAACAAGGTTTTGGACAGGTTTTATTAGTAGAATTGCATGCTGGAGTATCTTGAACACTTAATTTTTATCTCTCCGAAGGTTGATTGCACAGCAAGTGGCAGTGGCCTCGTGATGGCGAAAATTGGGAAACGAGCCAAGTTTAACGTGTACACACCCAAATTCATTACCAAGAGTCTCTACATCTATATTAAGGGTGAGATACCATAATTCATATTTCTCTTCTCTCTTCTCTTTTCCTCCCCTTTCATTCTTCTTCAATCTCTCGTTCCCGCACGCTTTAGACAGATACAATCTTACATGGCTTTAGGCGCGAGACAACAAAATCTATCATTCTTATATAGAGCAACATGAGCTTTGACAATATTATGTCAACAGCAACACTTGCGTCATAGAGGTATTCGTCCCCACGTAAAGATAACATCTTTATATTGCTTGTCTTTAACATCACACCATATCAAATAAGCAAATCAACTCTCTTTCGTGATAACCATCTGAGACTCTTTGATGCCGCATCCTGGATCAATCTGAACCTTAATTTTCAAACTGACTGTATTTCCCTTAGATGACACGTTGAGCCTGCCGCATGTCAAATAAGACATGTGCTAAAGGAATAACCAACTTTCTTATTAACAGAATTTTTAATTCAATGCATTCACTCATAGCCATTATTAACAAAATTAAGCACTGCAGGATATTTGGGAAGTAAGAATTTTCAAAGTGAGGGAAGAACTTGATATGATTTTAATTTGTTTCCAGCATTGATTCATATGCAATTTTCTTACAAGATTTAGGCACAATCCCATGCGATTAGCGTATTCCCTACCCACCCCCTCCAAAAAGGCACCGTACAAGCACAAGTGATGAAAACGTATTAGTACAGAGGTTTTCAGGCTGAATATCAGTATGCAGGAAAGAAGCGGAGAAAAAGAACATAAGAAAAAAAAACAGAAAGCAAAAAGCATAAAGCACATAGGGAGAAAGAGATAGAGAGGGGGAGAAAGAAAGAGAGAAGGAGAAAGGGAAGTATAAAGAGAAGCTACAAATGGAGAGTCCATCTACAGAGTCACGGTTAATCCCTATTTATGAAAATTGGAGACGCTTGAACCCCCGAAGCCCCGTGACTTTCACCGACTTTAAACATTGATAGAGCAGAAGCAAATCTTAAATTCAGCAAATGATCTGTATATACAGCTGAACCAGGAGCTGACAAATACTTTTTTTTTTCTACACAGCGTTTTTAAAGGGGGTACCCAATGCTAAAACAATGTTAGTTCATTTAAAAGAGCATGATTTCATCAGCAGAAAATCATCTGCCTAATCATTTTTTAAAAGTCATGTTGCCAAGGAAACCCCCAAATGTGGTAAGATTTCAGGATATTTTTGACTCCTCAGCTGTGACCCAGTTTCAACTGGGTACCCACAATGACGTCAAAATGACGTCAAAGTGGGTACCTTGTCGCGCAATTCTAGCAAAATGCGCGCAAGGTATAATACACATTGTACAGTCTAGC
The DNA here is from genome assembly GCA_029962745.1 of Echinometra lucunter. Lineage (NCBI taxonomy): Eukaryota > Metazoa > Echinodermata > Echinoidea > Camarodonta > Echinometridae > Echinometra > Echinometra lucunter. Next base: position 10,218,300 of record CM057151.1, read on the forward strand.
GCGCAGCACAACTGCAATGTGCGAAGCTGGGTACCCACTTTAACGTCATACCTTATACTAAAAATTTTTGGTCAACTCTTGACTTTTTATGAGAAAATTAGCCAAAATGCATTGATTTCGATTGAAAATCATCAAATCTTAATTGTTATTCTTCTTAGAATTCTATTCTCGATCATATATCAAATTTTTTCTACCATTGTGTAATCACTTTAAAGAAGTAGAGGAAAAGGATGAGATTGAAATAGTATTGGTTTTGATCACGCGCTCCTAATATTTACTTTGATGATATGGCATTTTGTTGTCATCTTGATAACTTAATATTCTCGTGATAGTGTATGTTTTTGAACTGCTCTGAAAATTAATTTTACATGAATTTGCAAAAAGGACAGAAGTATACTTTCTAAAATTCTAATAATCTCAACTGTTTAAACTCAGTAGCATACATAAAAAGAAAGAAAGAAAAAAAAAAAAGAGAGTCGCAATAATTCGTTTTCGTCAGGTTTAAAAAACTGGTTTCTGACCTTAAATCAAAAAATTTGAAACATCAACAATGAATTACTTTATTTTGTGCAGGTGGCACAGTTTCAGCAACCTATCATTGCCTCTAACCTATGATCACTTCCATATTGATAAATTATTAATTTTTTATCTGATTTTCATCTTCCGACAGGTCCTTCGGGAGAAAGTGTTCGACGGAAGATCATTAATCATCTCCCTGGGGGTCGACCGCACCGCGATGACCCGGGGGATTCTTCCAATATGAGCACGGGATCAGTAGAGGAAGGTAACACGTCATCAAGCAGGTCGACAGCTTCAGGGGGTATTGTTCCCTGTGATTATCAGTGTGTTCGTGAAGGCCACTACGAAGTCAGTTACATCCCTCAGTCTGTAGGGGCATACGAGATCACGGTCACATGGGGCGGAGAGCACATCCGAAACAGTCCTTTCAGCGCACAGGCATCTGAAGCTGAGAAACGTTCTCTCCCAGATAGTGAACCCTCGGACCCCTCTCGCGTTGTCTGCTTCATTCATGAGAACAAAAAATCGGGAAGTACTGGTGTCCAAGACATTCACGAACGACCCCCCGAAGAATCGACAAGCAACGACCGTCCCCTCGACGTGGCGGACTCACTCGAACAAGAGTACGCACCTAAATACAACGCGCGAGCGAGGAGGCGACAATCATTCTGTCGACAATCTCACGTTACCACGCTTCGTGAGTCCTACGAAAGTACAGGAAGCACATCTCCATACGACAGTCGTTGTAGTAGTATGTTGATGAGCAGCACCGAACGCAGTATGGATAGCGATGTCTTCTACCCATACGGTTCATCGAGACCGTCCTCATTTATGAATGCTAATCGTCGAGGTCTTATAAGTTCGTCGTCATCCAGGAGTTCTATGATGAGTCATCGGAGCAGCTCCATTTTAAGCAGCGGCGGAGACCGACCGGGCACAGTGAGAACGAGACGAAAAGTGAGTTTCCTTTGTTGTTTTATCAGTTTATGTAGAAATGTATTTTCTTGTGGAAAGTTAGGTCACATTGACCAGTCCTCAAGATTTTGTGTCTGTATGCTACTGTACCTGTCATTTTCATTTACATTTTCTAAAATATCACCACTGGAAAAACTCCAACAAAAAACGATTGTCTAAATAGATAAATTCATGTATATACAATGGTATTCAAATCATTGAACGGTCTGGCTCCATTATATTTAGCAGATTCATTTCAATATTGTAATTACTCATATAATTTAAGATCTGTAGGTAATGTCACTATACCCAAACCAAATACAGAAAATTGCCGTAGAATGTTTGTATATAGAGTTCACGATTATATAATGAATTACCTTTAGATATGAAATTTATTACACATTTTACTACATTTATTACTTCTCTGAGCTCTAAGATTTCAAATTACATTGATCTCTGAGCTACGCGTTGTTTTGCCAAGGGGGGGGGGGGGGGGGGGGAAGGGTGTATATTCATGCTTGTAGCTTTTACGCATAACTTTGAATTCTGTTTTATGTCCCGTTTTCATTACTTAATATTTTGTTTTATTTAGTTCCTTTCTGCTTGTTTAAGATGTTTGAAATTCAGTTTGTGTTATCATTTATTACGTTCTGGACCCCTAGGCAGAACAGGGTGGTAATAATTACCACTCTGAGTGGGCAATCCAGCCATTCATATATACCCAATAAGTATTTTATTTTGTAACTATGACTGATGTAACATTTGTTTGTATTTTACATGTTTTTATGAATGGAAATAAATACAATACAATACAAAAATAAATTGGTAGTGATAGGCGACAAGGATGAAGTTATTTTTACCTTTACAAATCATATAGTTTTTCTTTACATGTCTTTGTTTTTTACCTTGACATATACTGTAGCTTCGATGGCAAAAAGTATTTTCTATTGCAAAGTGGCATATAATCTTAAGAGGACATTACTATGGCGGCCCTGAAGTACGCTCGACAACAGGTCATGTGCGACGTGAATTTTGCATCCCAGGTCCTGAACTTTGCATCCCAAGTCGTGAAATTCACGACCCACGGTGCGAAATTCAGGACCCGTGGCACGAACTTTGCATCCCAGTCCTGAATTTCGCACCGCGGGTCGTGAATTTCACGACTTGGGATGCAAAGTTTGCGCCACGGGTCATGAATTTCATGACCTCGGATGCGAAGTTCAGGACCTGGGATGCGAAATTCACGTCACACATGACCTGTTGTCGAGCGCACTTTAGGGCCACAATACATTACTAATCGCTGATATTAAAGGAAACCAAAAACCTCAGGTCAAGTAGTTTATAAATAAAAGCCAAGGCAGAATAAAACAGATCAGCGAAAATTTGAACCAAATCGAACATGGAATAAGAAAGTTATACCTATATGACATTTTCTGTTTTTGACACTACCATAGCAATTAGTGATATGAGTTGTTGAGTATGTTTTGAATACAGAATTCCACATATTCTTTCTTTTCTTGAAGACCACATGTTTTCATTTTTCATTGTCCTTATCCCAATTTTGTTGTGGAGAAAACGCTCCTACATGACATATTTTGGGCTTGGCTTAAGAAAACTTGTGCAAATCTTAAGCAAAACGAAATTGTTAAATTATGTGTGTACAAAACATAGTAAGAGTTGTCAACAAACATGACAAAATGATGTCATCAAATAGCTAGGGTAGTGTAAAAAAAAGTCAAATAGAAAATTTCATATAGCCATGACTATCTCATTTTGTGTCCAATTTTTTTCCCCTCAAAATTTCGCTGATGTGTTTTATTCCATCTCAGCTTTGATTTAAAAAATATAAAGGGAGTTGGTTTCCTTTAAAAGAAAGTTGATTCAACCATACATGACAAGAACAATTAACATCAAGTTTGGCTGAGAACAGCGATGTGTTTCATTCCTCAAATTAAGCAATATCTCGAAACTTCTTTTATCGATTACTGTATTTATAAACGATTGAATAACGATACAAAGACGAAATGATAAAAACGTGAAGAAATTATAGTACTCTGGCGTTATTTGTCAAGAAATTCTAAAAGAGAAAGACAAGACGATAAAATTACTTATTTTACTCTCTTTCTCTATGTGAGATGCTCATTCGCGCACATCATTTTCCAATTAACTCTTGGAAAGCAATTTTGTTTGTATTCATTTCTACCTGACTGGTTACCGGTTTTCTTTCATTCTTTTTTTTTTTTTTGTTGTTTGTTTGTTGGTTTTTTTTTTGTATTGTTCTATGTGCAATTTCTCCTCTATTTGTATTTCATCAAGTTAAGATTTACTGTCAGTTTAGCCCACTCACCATACACATGACATTATTGCTCCTGCATTTTCTACTATAGGCGAGCTTTAAGTTTATTTCGATGTCTTAATTCGTTCATGTATAGCTGCTAGAACTGTTGACCTTTTTGTCTGTTGCTTTGAATCCATTGTTAAAGAATTGAATCAGAGCTTTGATGGGATGCAGTAACTGTCGAATTTTCTTATGGGGGGGGGGGGGGGGTGTTCAGATCATTTGAATGCATACCAGTATAATGGCGTAGGAAGCTTTATTTCATTAAGTTTGACATCATTTGAAACATCATAGTATGCGTACTGGTACATGCATTTTTTGTACTGATGAGAACAGAAATCATATCTGATCATATTTCTTGGTGCATATTATCTGTTCCTTCAGGTGATTAAGCGCACCATTCGAGGAGCAGGTGGTAAAGAAGAAATACACTACCCCAGCAGTGCCGACATGTCCTCTGTGTCCAACACATCATCCTTCATGGGAATGTCCATGTCAGGATTCTCACCATCGTACACCCCTAACGACCAGTCTAGCATGAGTGGATCTCTCTCCATTAGCGATGACCGGATGACTGCGGGTATGAGCAGTTCCAACTCCACGGCTCCATCCCCAACCGTTCTCGCGCCAGTTCCAAATTTAGTCATAGCCGACAGGGAGATTCATACCTTTGCCGATTGCATCGCTAAAGGGGTGATGGGAAAGGTCATGTATGAGCTTTCTAAAAAGGCCACCCTTGAGTCCACCTCTTCATCAGTCAAAGCTTCGTCAGGAACAAGAAATGACAAAGACACAAAAGAACAAGGAGAGAAGCACCCTGAGTCGGATTGTAAACTGTCTTTCCGTTCTGAGCAGGAGAAAGTTAATCAAAATCTTTCAAAGGAGAAGGGTACCCATGTATCAAAATCTGCCAAAACTCAAATAGTTGATTCATGTCCCATTCCCAATAAGGGTACGAGTGAAGAAAACCCGGTCGGTGGTACAAAGCCTCAAAGCCCCATGTTCCTCGACGTTTCTAATGGTGTAGGGGACGTGGGAAACAAGCCAGTAGAGTCTCAAATTACTTTAGAGTTCGAACCACAGCTAGGAGTCGACTCCTCCAGAAATGCTAAGGAGAACAGCTCAAACAGCTCTTCAGCAACAGCATCAGCAGAGAGAGAACACATGGACGAGGAGTCCGGTTATTCCACTCTGGATGATACTCTAAGGTCATCAGATCGAGCCCTTCATTTGCTGCGCCAAGTCAACAATAAAGACGCATATACGAATTCCATACCAAATAAACACAGCAGTGCTTTCGAAGTCCGGAGTTTTCGGCCAGTAAAACCATCAGTCGAAAGCAACATTAATCACAGTGAGATTCGGAGGGATTCCAATGATCATGTTCATGTTCCTAAGCCTCAAAGACAATCAAAGAATCGACGGCGAACGGACAGACAAACGCAATGCACCGCTGACGATATCAAGAGAGAAACCGGCTGGATCAGCAGAAGAAGTGCCTTTACGAAACAAAAGCGAAGAGAACAAACTGAAACATCTGTTGAACAAATAAAACAAAGCAAGATGATATCCCCACAGACGACCACAACAAGTCCGGCCCTTTCTGATACAAGCGACGGCCGTGAGCATGTGTTGCTGCAAAGAAAGAGACTTGAAAGTAAAACACCTTCGTTGGAGAAAAATTTAGGTGGGAATATTCGACAACCAACTGCCTCTAAAGCGAGAATAAATTCTAGGTCGGTTGCTAGACAGTCAACCTTTGACAGTGGTTATTCTGATGAAAATGGACACATCCTAAGTCTTTCTGGTCGTGACCGTTCGAATTCGTCCTCGAAGAATAAAACAGTACGTTTAATCAACGAAAATAGTACGGTGGCTCATGCCCTCCTGTCGTCAACACCTCAACACCCTCTGCCTGTCAAAGAAAAAGATGGTACCAGGACACTAACAAACGGCTACAAAGACCACTTTGGTGAGAGCAAAGCGTACGATTCAGGAGCTACCCGCAAACGCATACAAAGTGGATCAGAGAGTGCTCGAAATCAACTGCTTGCTGGGAAGCCACGCTTTGGAGTCGAGAACATGATCGAAGATGAAGAAATCATAGCGGTAACCCACAGGCGACCAAGTTTTACCGCCATTAATTTTGACCTATCGCATCTTCAACATGTTTTGGGCTCGCAAGATCAAGATCAGACTCCTGATCTATCACCAGGCCCTGTCAATCAAGATAAAGGTACCCCTACCATTGAAAAAATGCCTTCTGATTCTGGTAATGGCGTTTCCTTTTTAGACACAGAACAAAGTAGTGTGTTAAGTGACAAAAAAGAAGATGGAACGGAGCATACTTCATTTGACGTTACAATGGCAAGCTCACGCGTTTCATCTGCTTACGGTGGTCCGTACCATACCTTGAAGAATGATAAGGAGGTGCCAGTAAGTCAGCTCCTGACGAGTTTGGATAATGATCCTGACTTTACCATTCGAGAGTTCCTCCGAAAGTTCATGCCGTCCCTTGGTGAGAATCTTGGGCCGGCTATCACTGAGGACCTCGTGAGCAAGGACGGGGACAAGCTGTATCCGACGCTTGATGCCTTAGAGCAGGAGATGGATTCCTCTTGGTCAGAGCTGAAATCAAATATTCCATCAAGGGCAGGTGCTGATACCAACAGCAAGAAGAGCAGTAGAAGGCACACTCCTCGGGTTGGGACCCCTTTTAGTGCTCATAGTTCATCAGAAAGCTACTTTTCTTCCATCAGACCATCCTGCTGCCAAGCGATGGGCATGGGTATCCATGAGGGCCTAGTGGGAGTGAAGAACAATTTCCAGGTTAGCACTTTAGCCAGGTTGCAGAACCTTTTTGCTAGGAGACATGAATTTTCATTGTATTTTATGTTAGCCCATCCGGGCCCTGTTTCATAAAAAGTTGCTATGGTAGCAACTCCTGCTGGAATGGTAACTACCATGGCAACAGTGAGAATTCTGCTTCCTGATTGGCTTTTATAAGGAAAGTTGCCATTCCAGCAAGAGTTGCTATCATAACAACTTTTTATGAAATGGGGCCCTGGTCTTTTTAAAGTGTTTTTATTGTTTAAATAGCCCGAGCAAATTATGAAACACTTGTAAATGCGAGGAATAAGCTCTATTACTCACGTGTTGCTCTGATTTTTTATAAAGGGGGAGGGAGCAATCAGGCAATAAGAATTCACAAATAATCTGTGACGAATAGAGAAGCAAGGGGATTCGAATTCCGTAAACCCAACCTATAGATCCTCCCTTATGTATTGCATTTGATTGGTTTGAATAGGTCCATCATGCATTAATTTTTGTTTCACTTTAGTTTCAGAATATCATTTTTGTTCTAACAATGAATGTCGCAATAACCTTGACATTCCTGCTGACATTTTCACATCAGGTTGAGACGTCCAATGCTGGTGAGGGTTCACTCGCTGTCTTCATCCGCGGACCTCGTCCCCATACCGTTTGTGAGACCAGCGTCACCTTCACTGGAGACGATCTATATGAAGTGGTCTACGAGGTCAATCTAGCCGGATTCTACGTCATCTCGGTCAAATGGGGAGACAAGCACATACCAGATAGTCCTTTCATCGTTCAGATATCTTTCTAAGCGTTTGTACTCTTTCACAAGAAATAACCTTTGCTAGCAATCTCACCTAGTAATCATGTCAACGTCCAGGTATCTTTCTAAACGTACGAACCCATTCAGAAGAAAATGACTTCAGCTAAGGACAGGAACATAACACAATGTTTCTTTCATCGTCAAGATATCTTTCTCTCAAGATTTCACTTTTTTCATTAGAAATAGCTCTAGGGGAGACGAACACATACTCCACAGTCCATCCATCGTCCAAACATCTTCCAAAAATGTTTCACCCCATTTGTAAAAAAAATGACTTTCAGTGGATTATCAGCGGATTGATGGAGAAACTTTTATGTTGTAATGTGATTGATCAAAATCCTATTTTGATATAATTTTTAAAAATTCGCATAGATCTGAATGTTCACCCGGTTTTCTTTAATTTAATTTTCCTGTCTTTAGATTTAACTTCATTGAAATAAATGTATATTCCCATCTATGACGTGGACACAATTTCGATAAAAATACCTTCGTTAGTCGCGGAATAGGAAGCCTACATACTCCATAAGGCTTTCCAAAATTATCAAGGGTATATAAGTACGCCAATGTTCTATCATGATTTCCATTCCTTTGAGGGGAGCTATACAGCTGTTTATACTCTGAGAAACACAAATTATATTGTTCTCCTGTTTTGTAGGAATGAACTTTGTCTTCTCATCATTTATGAAGAATAGCATTGAACAAACACATGCTTTAGACATGCACTCATGATTGCAAACTGGCACTCGTGATAACAAACCGGCTGGCAGCAGGCCTAATTTTTTTTCCCCCCTAACAGCCGATCAGAGCTCGTCATATTCGAGCTTTGTTCCCTTGTTTCTGTTTATAAAGGTTTCGATTTTCGACTTTCTGTTCATTCATGCGATTTACTCTGTGAGTGCATGTTGACAGGCTTAGGTATGTATGTGTTTAATGCTATCATCCGATTTATGAAGAACTAGATTCACTCGGTGGTCATATCATTATTATTTCCAACCCTTCTGTATTGCAGTTATTTTGTTCTTAAAACTTTTTCATTTAATTTGCGGAATAAAACAATGTGGATGATAATAATGGTATTTCTAAGATTTTAGATACGAGTGTTCCTTCATCAATTCTAACGACTACGGGAACCATGTGGTCCTGGAGAATTCAGTAGTCCATGGGTTAAATTCGTCTAGACACTAGTGTAGCTAAGGGGGGCACAAGGGGGCCATGGCCCCCCTGTTGATTGGCGAGAAAAAAACACGAAAAAAAAAACAACCTTTGAGTCCACTTCACTTGTTTATGCCATGTTTTATTTTATTTACCATGTTAAATTGTTCAATATTTGTTATATATTTATATTATGATGTGAAATATGAGAATAAATTCAAATTCAAACATAACTTACCTTACCCATACCCTGCGATATGAAAGTAAAACGTAATATTAAGTTACCCTCCCCCTGATCGGTCGCTTCGCTTCCTCGCCTTGCCCCCCCCCCCTATGCCACTTTTAATGTAAGTTACTCCTAATACTGAATTTCAGTGTGCAGAAAATGTCATTTTCATGCACGACTTTTCAAAAATCTCCCTACCGTGGGAGGGGGATACCTTCCTCCTGCTCGCTCCCTCGCCTTGCCCCCCCCCCCCGCTGATTATCCCTTGCTGCATAAAACCACTTTTTTTATTTTCATGTACATTGAAAAGAAAAAAGAAATGTGCTCATTCATGCAGCTTTGAAAGTGAATTTCAATTACATGACCTTAGTTATTGTAAAAATGATACTCTTTGCCAAACAAAATATTTATCAAGTGATACCTTGATTTGAGAAGTTTTTAGAGAATGAAAATTAGAAAGATGTGGACATTATTCTGTAAACCAATTTGACATGTTTATGATGTCTTAAATTGATTAGTATAGCACCTAAACACATATTTTTTCCTCTGTCTAGGGAATGTCTCAGAGCTATGATGTTGACTGTTGAGTAATACTCAAAAGTGTCTTTCCGAAATCCGTCCAAACTTTGCTCAGTTTACGAGTTTATTGCGCACTGCTAAAAACAACAACAACAACAACCCCCCCCCCAAAAAAAACAAACCAATATTCAAACTGCATGTTGTATACTTAATTTCTACGTATTGACTCAATGTTTTATTCAGTAATAATATGTTTTAAAAAAAATCGAGAAGACCCCTTTTTACACTTATCGCTGTGCTTCTATCATAAGTTTGATGTGGTTATACTCTGTACAAGCAGCCTGCTTTTAATGCGTTAAAAGGAAATCTTTCTTTTTATAATGTGCTCGTTAAACATGCACCCCGGGACAAAATTTTAAGCACTTTTCTCAGATAGTATTTGCATCTCATAGAAGGATCACATCAAGTAATCAAACGGCAAAAAATATTTTATTCATTTTAAACTTCAACAGGCCTATAAGCCAGATGAAAGTAGTGCTTTTGCACAAAGGCCTACGTGTTTAACGGTAAACAGAGTTGTACATGTTGTATGGACGGATTTCTAAAATTATTTGCCAGAAGATAATGACAGATTTTCTTATCTCAGAACCGTATTTAATCTCGACACGAAATAGTACTGTTATCTAAACCTCGCACTGGTTTTTATAGATTTTTTGTGAGTTTGTGAGTTGTGTAATAGGCTATATTAATCAGTGTCGTATAATCTGATTTCTTTTCACAAGGAGAAATTGTCGCTGTAATACATCTTGAACCAAAATAGGCTTAAGGGCTTAATCATGTTCTTTAAACTAAGCTTTAACAGGTCTTAGATGAACCAGGTAGGGTCCCCTCTCCGGCCAGAATATATTTCAAAAGGCAGTATTTTCTTTCTGTTCAAATATACTGATCTCTTCGTGTTTTTGAATCATATTTATCAGTCAAAACATCGAAAATGAAGGAAATATTTCACATTTAAATTGTACTGCAGTACAGCGACTTTGATATTCAAAGTGCATTTTATTTCATTTTATCTTACTATCAAAAAATAAATTCCTGTTTTGACAAAAGATGAAAAGAGAATGACAAAATTTGTAGTGGTATAAAGATGTCTTATTTATTTCTCAAAACAACACCCAGAATGTTTTGAGAATGAATAAAAGTGTGTAAACATGGTGAATAATATCAAATATGTTTGATTATGAATGTCTTTGTAAGATATGAAAGAATGCTTAACCTTACTTATTATAAATGTGATTCATTATGTATTCTTACTCGAGAAAATTACCTAGGTATATTTTCGTCGTCAATAAAAATTTTAAACTGAAAATTGAGTCGTTTCATGATTTGTGTATGGCTGCTAAAAAGTGGAAATCTAATATCGACACACGTCACATGGTTCATGCATTGCTTATTAGTAAATTACACCGAAGAGCGAACTGGCGCTCTTATTAAAACAGTGCCATATAGATCTATGCCCAGAGTTTCGAAAATTTGGTTCCAGTTGGACTAATAACATGACATACGTGACATTTTGGTGCGCTTGCCTAATAAAGCAACATTCATTATATTGTGCCCAGTCAGAACCGCAATGGCCACACTCTGTATGGATGCACTGTGATGGTAGTTCATTCTATAGATTCACTAGATACACAGGCTGCATGTTTGGTGTCCAGGTGCACCGGTACACTGAAAGCATATAGGCCGAGAGCAGACAATGGGTGTGAGTGGGTGCGTGTGCGTGTGTTAGGAGAGGGGTGGGGCTATCCCATCCCAGCCTATTTCCACGAACAAGGAGTGGGTGTGTAAATATTGCTTAGTTTCTGTCGCAATTTAGGCGTAGATCCCGGGGCGTAGATATATTTGATTAATGACTGCCATCGTTAAATAGAAAATAACCATCATCGTGCAGCATAGGCCCTAAATCATCTCTACTGATGTTTCATAATGAAGGCCTATATTCGGGGGAGCGTTTCATGAAAGGACTTGTCGGATGTTTTATCCGACAAAGCTGTTTCATCCGTCAGTTGCCATAGTAACGATGCTTCTCAGCCAATCAAAATCAAGGAAAGATGTCAGATCTGACAGCTTGTCAGACGACAAATGTTGATGAAACTCCCCCGGGAGTGTTTTTGTCCACGAATTAACTTATATGATCAAATTGGCTTGAATGAATAGCGGAACAATTTCCGAAAATAAAGATGTTAATAAAACAGGGCTTTGAAAAAAAAGAAAAGAAAAAGAAAAGATTGCCAAGTTTAAATGAAATCTAAGAACAGTAGAACTTTAGAATAGAAACGACCACATTACGTAGTTGAAACGTCAAAGTTTCGACTTGGAGGGGGGGGGGGGGAATAAAGAGAGAAAGAAAGTGAGAAGAGCTCACATATCAAAAAGTCATAGCAATAATTACTATTCTTATGAAAGGAAATTGGTTTGCATCTTGTGCCGCTATAATATTATTCTTCTATAATACAGAATGTAAGTTATAAATGAAAGAAAGGAAGAGGCAAGATGACCTGAAATTCAGAAATATATGAATTTCCAGAAGATAACGGCTTGTGACCAATAGGCCTACCCTGTTCCTGTCATACGAGAACCCAGGATGCTGATAAAATGTACTAGAATGGTACATAAAAACTTACTCGAATGGAGTAGCAATACTCTAGAACCGGTCCTCATACTGAAAAAAAAAATTCCATTTTCATCGCTCGCTTGCTGCGCTCGTTCATGAAAACAGGATGGTGAGCGCAGCAAGCACTCTCTACTTCAGCAGAGAGATGTTCGAATATCATAGGCAGGGAGGTGTCCAACTATCATCTAATTCTGCAGGAAGTGTATTATTATGTGCATGTATTTTGGTAGAGAATCGACATGTAATAAAGAAAATAAAGTGTTTTGTCGGTTGATCGCTTCGCTCGCTCTCATCAGAAATAGGACGGTTTCAGAAATTGGTCAAGCGAAGTACCGAAGTAGATTCATTATTTGGCAGCTGTAGAGAATTATCGTGAAAATAACTAAACTTTTCTTCGCTTGTTTCCCTCGCTTCGCTCGCTCTGATAATATTATAAGCAGGAAGGTTTTGATGATGTACCGTGAAAAAGAGTATATTTTTTGTGAATCGATCTCTTCGCTTGCTTGTCCTACACCTATCAAGCAATTAAAAAAAAAAACCCAACAAAACCCAGGATGGTTTAGGAAAGCAAACAGATTCGGCAAGCGGGGTGACCGAACATCATTGTAGCCTACACCAATAGTCTTTTTCCTCCCTCGCTGCCCTCGCTCATATTTACAGGTGTATAGTTTCGGATGGGATTGGGCCACTGCCAGCGAGGTGCCAAAATAGAGCCATATTTGGCAGCAAGGTGACCAAATATTCTAATTCAGATATTTTATAGGAGTATAATTTCGATCTAAAGCATTAGTCGTGATTTTTTTTTTCCTCACTCCCTTCGCTCGCTCGTAGCCTATATACCAGCCTGATAGTTTCGGACAGCAAACAAAGTCGGCAAGTGCATGAGGTGCCAAAATATAGTACTACAGTAGTATTGTTTTGAAGCCTGGGGGTGTAACATAAAGAAATACAATCAATCTTACGATCAATTGTAACTCTTTAGTACATGGTTTGCCATAGACTTACGATTGATATCAATCGTATTGTATTTTTTATGTTACACCCCCAGTAAGCCTCACTAATTCTTCCCAACCGGGCAACGTTAACTTCTCTTGCTATCGTATTTCGTGCATGGCTTCATATGTTATTATATTTATTTTTTTTTGTCTCAGTCTAACAGTCTTTTCTCTCATTCCGGCATGTATTTTTTTATTGATCTAATTTGTTTATCTTATTTCCTCTCAAGTTTTCTTTAGTTATCTATCCATTCATTCATTCACTCACTCGTTCATTCATTCATTCAGTTCTTTATATCTTCCTCTTTTTAAAACACACTTTTCTTTTTATAGTTTACTGATTAATTGTTACTGTTACTCTTACTTTTTTTCTTAATATAATTGTTATTATATTTTTACTTCACCTACTTGGCTGATTTACAACGGGGCCGTGTACCAATTAATCAAGAAAAATATAAAATAAGAAAGTAAAATTCATGTACAAATACATATAAATCTTGATCCAAAATATAAAACAAATATACTCTGCCATAATTTCGAGTTTCTGGTTAAAACTATGAGCCTCGGTGACTCGAATAGTATACCATTCACTTCGGGGCTGCGCCCCTCAGTGAATAGTACTATTTCGGAGTCACCTCTTGCCCATAGTTTTAACCAGAAACTCTCAAGGCAAAGAATATTTGTATACTATCTAAACTAGACTCTATAAACTATAGGCAGGCTATCCCCTCCCCCTCCACCTCCCACCTCCCCGGCCCCCCGCCCCCCCCCCCCCCCTCCTCCCACCCCAGCTCCAGCTCCCATGATAGCCCATAGTAGTGCAGTATCGGCGCGGAGAAAATCAACGTGTTACATGCCGGAGAAGGCATCTATAACGGCATTCATTTCACAACAGCTTCATGTGCTAGTATTAGTAATGAAGTTAATCAGCCAGATAATCCACTAAAATGATATGAGGGATAGGTGAGGAAACTTAAACTGAGCTGTCCTCATCATGAGATACCTCATCATGAGAGACGTGTCGCTGGAGTCTGCAAAGTTGAGCCTGCAGGACGGTAACCACACTGACTGTCACGGCGAGGTACTCCCCAGCCTTTCGGCCTGGACTGGCTTTCGTGACGCGTGTTCAGCTAGCAGGTAACATTTTTAGGAAGCAGGAACTCTAACAGTAGGCCTAACAGTTAGAATGCGGCTTGCTTATAGTTTGCCAGTATTTGAAAAAACCTTGATTCTTAGACTCGCGTGATGCATTGATTTGTATAGCCAGATATTATTGTCCGGGGGGGGGGGGGGGGTAATTTTAAGGGACTTAGGACATTGTTTACAAAAATCCCCATTTCTTTGTGACTACTGGACCAAATCAGATGGGGTCTTCACTGACTGGTAGAGGAATAGTTATATTTTCATAATCTAAAATCAATTTTCATATTGCACACTGATTTCTTTCATAATTGATACTTATAGGCTCATCGTAATTTTTTTTTGGACAAACTGTATATGGCAGAATCATCCTGTGCCAGGGATAAACTGCCACTGGAACATTGAGAGTGGACATTGCAACGTGATTGCGGGGGCCTGGGAGATGCGTTGTCATCACTGTCACTTTGTTGCTGCAAGCCTTATCCTCATCCCCATTGATGGTGTCTTCCCCACTTTCAACTCTACTGTCTTCCTCTTCATACTGGTACTCAATTTCTATGCCATCTTGGTCACCTTCTTGAATATTTGGAGAAGCTTTTTCCTCAAACTTGGGATTAAAAACTTCTCAAAACTTTCGAAACTTTGACACAAAGAAAACTCCACTATTGCATTCTGAAGCTATTGCACTACACACAATGTGTACGCAGAGAGCACAGCTGATGAGCCGGCTGGGTAATCCGCAAACCGATATGTCTACATTGAATGACGTCATAAAAATAGCAGCTCTTTCGAGTTGGGTTGCATGTATTTGGGAGGGGGCAAATCAGTGAAGTTTCAGTCTCTTCTTTATCAATACTGAAAGGGGAGATAAGTTTTATTTACTGAGTCTACTCAGCTTTCCATTGATTTATAGTTGTATTGGTTCTGGACAGGGTCTTTAACTTCGCCAGTTTCAAGAAATTCTGCCCGCAGTCTTGATGATGTACTTGCGCTCACCCCAATACCAGGCAGCAACATCATTTTAGTGTACACCTGCCTGGAGTTGTCCCATTGCTTCAGCCTCTAGGAGATTTGATAAGCATGGCATCTTTACATCTTACAAACAGCCACTCAGTAAACTGCAGCTTTACCTCACACAAACATATTTAATGCAAATTTCATCTTCAAAACAAAAGGGGAGAACACCATTCATGTCTTGGGACTTTGTGAATGATCAAGGGAATATCAAAAAACACTTAACAGAAAAGAACATTACACCACTGGCACTGACATTCATACAAGACATGCACTGCTACCTCGGCATATTGAAAACACAATGCATTTTGCAACATTCCATTTCTGACTTTGCCTTATATTCAGGAGTACTGTGCATTCCATGATTACATAATCATGGCAAATGGCACTTCTTGTAAAGAGAAGTTAACAAGTTTTCCATGATACCAGTTTCCTTTTTCGTAGATCAGTAACAAAAAAGATATCATCCCTCAAACTTGAATGGCAGAACTATTTTTGAGGGGTTTATTTATTCAAATCCTTTTTATTCTATTTTATTTATCCCATTTATTGAAATTTTACATGAATTCACATGAAAATTTTGGTCATAAAATAATATCAGAATTTCGCTACATTTTTAGAAGGAAAAGTAAAATTAGGGTATCCTCTTAAAGGAAACTGAAATCCTCAATCAAGTAGTTTTTAAATCAAAGCTAATACAGGATAAAACAGAGAAGCGCTAATTTGAACACAATCGAATAAAAAAGTTAAGTCTATTGATATGAACTTTTCTATATGACATTTTTTTAAAACTACCATAGCTATTGATGACATTTTGTGGACAGCTCTCAATATGTGTTGTACACACATACTGGTAAGTAAACATTTTTATTTTGCTTACAATTTGCACATTTTCCTAAGCCAAAATCAATATATATAGTCAAGATATATAGTGTAGGAGTGCTCTGTCAACAGCATTATTTGATGAAAAAAAAAAAGGGGTTTATCAAGAAAACCATTATGTGAAAATCTGTGAACAAACGACATATCAAGCATTGTCCACAAATTATATCACTTATGGTAGTGTCAAAAACAGAAAAATTTCATATAGGCATAACTTCCTTATTCATGTCCACTTTTGTTCAAATTTTCACTGATCTGTTTTATTCTGTCATAGCTTTGATTTAAAAACTACTTGACTGGAGGGCTTTGTTTTCCTTTTCATTACAAATCTAGATTTGCAAATGGCAACAGCAGCTTTTAGTTTTTCACTTTTATGAATTCTTAGATGTTGCATACATATTTTAAAAATTTGATTCCATTGCATGTATCATTTTCATCATTTTCCTTCAACATTTTCTATATTTTGGAACAGCTAGAGAAAAATTGAATATCAAATTTTGTTTGGATCATAATTGACAATAAATCCAGTAGATAATAATGAAAAGTATGTTTTTGTGGCCGCTTCTATCGATATCATGAACTTCTTAGATGTCAGCCTTTCATGAAACACTTTGTCAGCTCCATGACATCTTCGTAGATCATTGACAAGATTTTGGAGCTGGTTTGATAAAATGCTCCCCTGTACATTTTGTGCACCAGGGACAAGTTTCATATGAATGTGATACATACTAGACTTGAAGAGCCCCATCTACTGGTGAGATATGCATCAGTAAATTGTTATCCACCATTTATTATCTTCTGTGTCATTGCAAAGTTTCTCTCAGCATTGAGAGAGTCATTGTTGAGTAGGTTCTCTATTGCTACATGTAGACACTCTGAAGGCTATATTAGTCATCAGTTGACATTCTCTTAAACTAGTACTGGTGCAGACTGGTCATTTATTGGTCATTTGCAAAGTTGATTATATATCACAGATCAGTAAGCTCAGGGAAGCTGTAAATTTATCATGGGCCTAGAAAATTAATATTGCAGTGGTTGTTAGGGTTAAACCTGTTGACTTCATGATTCTCAGATTCATATAAGTTTCATACAAATACATGTGCCATCCAGATCCATAGGCAGAGGGTTAAGAGGTGTCTATTAAAGTGTACCTGATTGTACACTAGATAATATGGTCTTTCCTGCCGCACGAATGCCCTATGATACAACATTGATCTACTTTTGCCACTCTCAACCCAGGAGGCCTGGTACATGTATGAAGTAACTCCTTGAAAACTTTCAATGCTTCTTGATTGAAATCAAGGTAATGGGTGCCTGAAGCATCCACTGGTACAAGTACACTTTTGATAGAGGCAGAGCAGGTGGTATGAAAAATATTTATTTGTGTTTCCTTTTTCCTTCTTACATGAGGTTCATGCTGCCCCTCCCCTATCTGTTTGTTCCCAACCTACACATCTGCAATGTGAAAGGACACCATGGATGTTATTACAGGGTACTGATCATATAACTTTGATTTCCTTTTGGATTAGGATGTGCAGTATCAGGATGTGGTAGGTAGGTTTTCAAACTCTTTACAGTTATCTGGGATTATTATTTTTCTTTCCTATAGCATACTGCTTAGATACAGATTGATGTTTCTGTAAAAAAGCTTTGTTATATCAATTATTACATATAAAGAACATATGTATTTTCTTTATCCTTGTATTGTATCTAAGGAGGACTCTTAGGGATAAGTGAATGCTAGGGAAATGAGTTTGAGGAAATAAAAAAGAAAAGAAAGTAGAAGAGAAAATTTACTTGTAAATAGATTTTTTTATAGTATACATACATGCAGTACCAAGTATGTGTAATTCAAAACCCTCTTTAAAATGTTCAGCAAGCAAAACCTATCAGAAAGGATAATAGTGAGAGCTGTTGATGACACTTGATGATAACAAGTGCCTCAACAAGCCTTAAATTTCAATAATTTTAGGGCAAGGCCACTTTTCTGTAGGGCACATTCCTATATTACAGCATAAATAGGAAGAATTAGAGAGGGCACAATGAGAGGGGGACTGAGGCCAATCAAAAGGGCATCCATGGCCATGGCCTTGGTGGCCTTGGATTAATTTAAGCCCTGTCTCAAATTAGTTTCATATATAGCTGGACCTTTATGCGTTAGTCCACTACAGGTGATGCCAGAGGCATGATGTTTTTGGGTTGTCTGTCCATATTGTTGTCGGTCTAACTGGCGAATAGCCCATCCTCACAGAAAAACACAGTTCAGAGAAAAACGCGTTTAAAGTTTTGCACCTTTTTGAGCGGTGAATTCATATGCTTATAATCGTTTTTTTCCAGCAATTTTGCAGAGTAAAAGAGTTTACATACTGTATTTTATCATCATCTTTGTATTAAGCACCACATATAAAGAAAACTCAAATCATAAGCTCACCAACCTATTCGCCGGTTCGTAAGAACGAAAAAAATCGCACACCCGGTCAGAAATACGGGCTATTCGCCACTTACATGTATTCGCCGGTTCTTAAGAACGAAAGGCTTGTGCGCGTGGTCAGAACATACCTTATTCGCTGCCTATTAGCTGGTTCGTAAGACCTAACGGTGCTATTCGCCGTTCACCTTCCAAATATGGTTGCGTATATGTATGGATGCGCATATGTGGGTCAACAAACTTTAAAAGCTGACAAGGGATAATGCGTGTAAAGCAATTGTAAGGGGGCTATTCGCTGGTTCGGAAGACCGGCAAGTGCTATTCACCGGTCACCTAAAAATATAAAAAACAGGATTTCTCTAAAAATAAACGAAATTGAGCGATGAAATTTTGCCACTCGATAGATTCTGACATATACTATCCAAATATGCAAAAAAGTGAAAATTGATTTTTTGACCCAATTGTGGCTATTCGCCGGTTTGTAAGACCGACGACGATATGTCCTCCATCCTGCTCTTTCATTAATGTCACATCTCAAGAACTGTTTGAGGTATGTACTTCAAACCTGGTGATCTGATTAGAATTTGGGGCATGTAGGTCAAAGATCAAAGGTCACTGAGGGTAATTCTTTAACTTCACATGTCATCTTTGTAATAACGTGATATCTCGAGAAGCATTTGAAGTATTTCAAATACTTTTGGTGATAGCACCCTCGCTTGTTCCGCCTTTATACACAAAAAGGTTGATTTTGGAGGGTCTGCTTGTGTGCGCTCTACTTGACGGATTTCGTTCATGTTTGGTACAGAGGTCTATCATAGTCAAATCTGAACGCCTATAACTTTTGCTGATACTGCCCCCAATGTTCTGCCTTTTACAGGGTCAAATACAGCCACCATGTTATCGTTTTTGTGTGGACTGTACTATACACATGAAACTTGAATAACTTTCTAACCGTTTGCCTGTTTGTAACCAAATGCAGATGGTAGATGCTCTCCCGGCCCCCTCACTCAGTGTTATTTAGGGTACGCATATGCTTGTTCCCAATTGCAATTACCCCCTATCTCCAGACAGCCAAAATTTCTGAAACCCCCCTTTCGCTGGCTTTTCGTGGGCTTTTTCGCGGGCTTTTACTTCCTTGGAGACCCCCTAAATCCGGAACACTGCTCAATTCATCCCCTCTCAGGTGAGCTCTCATTTCAACCCCCTAGCTCAGGAAAGTTAAGACCCTGTTTAGGACGACTTGGCGCCGTTGCAAATGATCGGAAATAACATGAGGAATAACCATTGTAGAAACATACAAATTTATTGATAATTATAATCTGCATTTCATACTCTAATATCGAGGACCGAATTTATCATTTGATCGAAGCTGAAAAAGACCCCCTTTTTTAAGGAAATCTCCAGCATATCCGGGTGAAGAGTCTAATACACCCCCTTTTTTTACAATTCTTGGACTTAGTCGGCCGAAAAGTACCCCTTACCGGAGATTTTGGGAACATACATGCAGTCCCTCCGACCCTGGAGTGGGGGGGGGGGGGGGGGGCCTGGGATGCTCTATAGGGACCATAGTGTTATTGGGGGTTAAAGGTCATGTATGTAGGTCAAAGGTCAAATGTGCTCAAAATGACTAATTTGCTTCTCTGTCATTTCTTGGCTGATTCTGATTCTGATTGCTCTGAAAGATGAAGCTACATTGTAGTTGAGGGCTTGTGAGCCAAAAAAAATGCAGGTCAAAGGTCAAATGAGGTAAAACATTGAAATTTGATAACCTTTAAACAGATCACTAGTAATCTAACTTGGATGATAGATGCTTCACAGGACCTTCAATGTTTTTGTGGTCAAAGGTCATGTATGTAGGTCAGATATCCTCAATTTTTTTTAATTATCTTCTCATTCATTTCTTTGGCAAATTTTGATTCTGGGATTGCTCTGACTGATAAAGCTATATCTTAGGGTCAAAGATCATATATGCAGTTCAAAGGTCAAATGAGGTCAAATCTTAAAATTTACCTGCAAGTTTCTACTGGAGTTGGTTACTTTTAAACTGTTAGCCCATTTGTAACCTGACTTGGATGGTGTTTGCCTTACAGGGACCTCAATGTTATTTTGGGGTCAACGGTCACATATGTAGGTCAAAGGTCAAATGTGCTCAAAACAAACAATTTGCTTCTTCTCTGCCATTTCTTGGCCGATTTTGATCCTGATTGCTCTGACTGACAAAGGTAGGGGAGGGGTTGACAGCTTGTGCATGGAAATGTATAATCATGAAATATGCAAATTTCTGCAAAATCACAAAAATATTGATTCGATGTTTTGCAGCTGATTTTGATTCTGTTTGTTTTACCTGATAGAGCTTGGTGGGGAGGGGGGAGGAGGTTGGAGGAGGGGGTAGGATTTCATGGAATAGCCCTTCTTTTTTATGGGAGGTTACATTGTATGGTGGAGATTTCACAATGAGCTGGGGGATACACCTCCGTTGCATGGCAACGGATATGGCAGTACTTGTAGTTAGTACCCCTAAACTTAAACTCATCCTCAAGTGCAGGTCTGAGACTTGGACTTTTTTTTACAGTCGTGCACGTATATGCTTTAAATATCCTAATTAGAATTTGATTTTACACAAACTAGATGCATATTATCTGGGTTATCAACTTATTTTAGTACTAGATTATCCTGAAATCTGATGAATACATGTAGTTGGTATCACATTCTGTAAAATATATCTGATGAAAATAGCTGAAGTGAATTTATGAATTGTTATATAATATACATAAATTACAGGAAACCTGTTCTGGTTTGGTTTGTTCCTGTGTACATGTAGATTTAACGTGCTACATGTAGGTACATGAATGCTTTATCTAATTTATCCCATTGTAATACTTCCATATTTTATGTATGATCGGCTTTCTTGCTTATAAATATGATGAGAGAGGCTCTTAAATTAGCAGCATGATGGAACTCGGTCAAAGTAAATGTTTTTCTCAACTTCTGTTTTTTGGAAAATTTTCAAAATTTTTCATACACTGTGAACTGTACAACTTCTTTTTTTTCCAGAATAGTTAAATAATTGATTACCCCCCTTTTTTTTTTACAAGTTGGAGATAAGAGACTACACCTGTATATGAACACAGACATTTCTTTCTGTAATGCTTAAAGCAACATTACTTAAATAATTTTAGTGGAAGGCTATTTTCAGTACTAATCATTACTGTGGTAGTGTCTCATTGAATTACATGTAATAATTGCATGAACAAGCTCCAGTTAATCCGGCATGCTCCCGTGAACACATTGTGTGTGGATGTTTGTGTGTATGTGTGTGTGTGTGTATATAGATATATATATATATATCCATAAAATATGAATTTATATACCAGGTGTCCCAGAAAAAGTGGAATGGTGGATTTTCAGTACTTTACCTTCATATAGCAGATAATCTTTTGGCTTTTTGATAGTAGGTAAAGTATCTTCTACGAAAGAGAATGGTACCAAGATCATTAAATTTGGTGAAGTAATTTTGATGCTATGACCGTTTCTTAAAATACAGTAATTTTCGAATTTTGTGTCTTTTTCGCGACAGAGCAGAATTGTGTCAGGAATGGCATTTCATATGGTATGTGTGTGGCATGTTTTGTTGCTGACATGCATCAATGAACATCCCTCAATCATCGTATTATGAAAGGCCATCCCGACACAAAGCTACTCTCATCAGTCGCCAAAGATTTCAAAATGACTGTATTTTAAGAAACGGGCATAGAATACAAATTACTTCACCAAATTCATTGATCTTGGTACCATTTTGCTTCCTTGGATGATACTTTACCGACTGATGTAAAATGATTATCTACTTTTTGAAGGTAAAGTATTGAAAGTCTGCCGTTCCGCTTTTTCTGGGACACCCAGTATATATCTCTACATCCACCTGTAGGGCGAATTTGCTTTGTATAGGCCTATTGTTCAAATTCGCCTTTCTGTAGTGTTGAATGCGCCTTAATGTAGAATTTCTGTTGTGACGGAATAAACCTCATGGTTGGGATTAGCCTTTCTGTAGGTGTAGGGGTATACATGTATGTAATCAGAGACCCAGCTCATAATCATGTGAATAGGATGGATATTATGGAAATTAAAATTATTCTAAAATAAATACAAAACTTTCAAACATAAGTACAATGTACATGTACACATACCTCACATGATCAGGTTTCGTTTTCTATTGTTCACACAAATGTCAAGAAATCAATGTTTTAGGTTCTGATTCTGTGGATTGTTCACTTCATCTTTTTATTATCATAAATTTAAGAATAATAAAGAAAGACAGATAGGTTTTAGAACCGAGACAACTTATCATTACAATAGGAAATAAATAATTATAAACACTTGAAGTACATGTAGCTATTGTATTTGTCTCAGGTTCTCAGGTGCCTATTAATGTCTACCTAGTCATCAGTTATCTGTATGTGTATGTGTCATTTTATGCATGTACATATTTATAACTATCACTGTTTTAAAGGGAGACTAAGATATTTGTGAAAGTATTCTATTTGTGTATTCTATGAATTCATTCCATACAAATGGACAAATTTGTGCACTTTTTAGTGCATTGTAAAATTTACCCAGTTGAGGATTTAACTTTTACTGTAAAACACATTTCCAATACACTCCATCTAAATGACCTGAATCAACTTATATTTTTATTGGGTACTATCCTTACTCAGTTTAGAAACGTAGTAGCACCGAAAGATGTGCAAAGGAATCCATGAAAAATGCACACTGTTGTCTGTATTATTTGCATTCCGGACTCCTTTGTTCATGCCATTCATTGTGGTATTAAAGCTATATTACTCAATTACTTTAGCTTCTAGGATGCCTGCATCAAAACGTGTGAAAAACTGAACATCTGACTCTTCACAAGCACTTGTGCAAATAGAAATGTAGCTTTCCAATTTAATGCAGTCTTCTTTAGCATATTTATCAGTCCACATGTTTTTTTTTTTGGTATGTTTGTATTTTGATATTAATGTTTATGCAGATTTCTTTTCTAAATCTTAACATGTTGTGTCATGTAGGGTAAACAAAGTATGAGCTATGTTAATTTGTCTGTTTTTGATGAAAAATGTGTATTAGTAATAAACTGTATAGAATTCCATCTCTGATATGTGTACACCAATATTTGCATGATCATGTGGATTGACATTTTTCTTTTATTTTATCTTTGCACAGCTTCAGGCAGCATTGTTGGATGATTAAGCTTCCCTATGCAGAATGAAGTAAGAAATTAAGACCAGAGAAGAAAGAGGTAGGTAATTATATTGCCTGATGAACCAGTACTTCTGTCTATATGTAGAATCATAAGACCTTTGATATATTCAAGAGAAATGTTTGGATTGTTGTATTAAAGTACCAAATATTTGACAAGCAAGAGGCAAGGACAAATAGCATATAATGAACTGTCTATTTTACAAATGTGCTTTTTAAATTTTAAGGGACAGAAATGGCATTTCATTCAGCTGCATTAAGTTTCCAAAGGCTAAGAGTGTAATATTTTATATACATGTAGCACGTTGTTCAGAACAACACCTATTGAATTATTGTGGGATTGAAATACATTTTATTCATATATTTTAGGCTTGTTTGCAATTTTTTTTGTTTTGGAATTATGAACCTTTGGAATTATAGATCTTTATGAGAAGGAACCTTTTGGAATCATGAACTTTTGAAAGATTGGCAATTTGGCATAATCAAAAAGGCCTCATACTGCTTTGTGCATGTGAGGATGTTTGTGTATGTTTGGTAGTGGGTACTATTAGGGTGTACTCTTAATGACAAATCACAGTTTCTTTAAGGTCTGACGTGCTCTTAGCACCATGGAAAAACCTATTTCCAGACGTATTTCATCACTGCAAGGAGATCCCTTTTTATTTCATTGACTTACAGGAGTTCTGTGGTTGGTATCGCTTTATTGCAGCTCTGGATCAGCTCTGAAATGTCATTTGTCTGTGTCACAGAACATGGTAAGTCTCATCTATATGATTTCAGCATGTGATGTACAGTTTGAAAAAAAAAAGGAAGAATACAGCATGAATTTGTACTGAAGGTGTGGAGTAGAGATGTGACTTCCTTGTGTGATATATGCGATTTGGTGTTAAATGTGTATGTGCAGCAATCAGACTTGATCATTTACTGAGTAAACTACTTTGATATATTACTATAAACATGTATATCTTAAAGTAGGAGGAAGTATATGATGCTTCATGAGTAAATTGCGTATTCTCATTGTACTGATCAGTTTTCTCATTTAAGAAACCAGTAGACCAGGGTTAAGAAAGTAGTAGAAAGTCTTACCTTTATGTTTCTTAATTTTGTTGGTAATATGTTTAAAAAGTCCACCGTTATTTTGATGGTAATGATATGTGTGAGATATTCTGAAATGGGTTGATTCACATAACTGCTTTAGGTGTTAATTCCTGTCAGGTATGTCTTTACAGACTTTCATGTTTCCCACATAATATTATGGACATGGCACATGCACAGTCGTACAGTTACTTTCTTAGATTTAATGATATCTTGAAATCAGTCAATTTCTTGATATTTAATCCAGTCATGCAAGTTATGATGTAGTTTATTGATTATGGGAGTACTGTACGAGCTGAAATTTTCGCGGTGGTTTTATTTTCGCGAATTTCGTGAGTCACTCACCAATCGCGAATTTAACAACACACGAAAATATCTGTAGTAAATAGCTCTCGCTCGCCATTGGTGCATTGTTGCCATATGCATGCACTAAGTTGAAAGTGCCCAGCAGTCCTCCGTGTGTATGTACATGTACATCACAACACAGAGAGAAATTTTCACTCACCACAAGTTAGTTCTGTAGTCACCTAAAAACCCCTATAAGAAGCTAAATTCTGCTACCAAAAATGCGGAATAAGTGCCATTTTTCCAAAGCATGCGGGGCCTTAGTGGGGTGGCAAGAAAGAGAGTTGCTGAAAATGCGGTATAAATCAAGAAATCAGGGGTTTTATGACGGCTTTTGTTTATCGCAAGCTATGATTGTGATGGTATTTGCAAAAAAAATTCGAAAAACGAATCCTCCGGATCTGCCGATATGGCCCTTTATATGTACAAATAAGTTTACTGCAAGTCCCGTCTTGCTGACTGCTCTTGCACTCGCGAAAATGTCTGCCATGAGCCTGTGATTCCCAAAAATATCTGTACGCGAAAATATTGGCTTATACAATACTAGGTATACAGGAAGAGAGAGAGAGAGAAAGAAAGAGAGAGGGGGTGGGCATGGCGGGATGGGAGAATGGTAGAATGTCTTTGATGACAATCCTTTGGCAATCATGGTATACCTTATCAAATTCTTGAAGTTCCCAACCATCTTCAATTAGCCTAACTAGCGAAGGAAAATCATGTTCTGAACGCAAAAGCATAGTATTTCAATAGGCGCATGTAAATAGGTACTGTATTGTTTGGGGTAAAACTTCAGTGGTTGCATCACAAATTGCTCAAATTCACCCTGAGTATGAATGATTACTGACCATGTAGGAGAGAGCGGTGCTATTCCACTCACCACATGATTCTCAGCTTTGCGATGATTAGACAAATCTTTTGTTGATATGCAAAGACCAAACAAACCACAGTACACAACATACAAAAGGACAAAGACGTACCCTTCGATCAACAAAATCACAGCTTAATTTCCATATCAAGTCCACATAAGTAAAAATTTTCCCACTTACATTTCTTGTATTTATCAGTAGACATCAATGAAGACAGTTATAGCTATTGTTGTTGAAAGGGTATGGTATATGTTTATTGAAATATGTGGTAAGCAGGTTCGCTTTCATTGTACACCAAAAGTGAGATAAAAGACAGTTACATTACATCCCACTGGGGCTAGTTCGCCCATTTTTAACTGGTCATGTACACCCGGGAGGCGGACTTGCCCCATGTGGAGGGGTGAATTTACCTCACCATACAATATGAATAGTCCTGTCGACTTGGGGTATGTGCCCCATCGTGCCTCACCATGCCCCTCCCTCCCTCCTCAGTTACATGTATGCCACACTCAGGTTGATTTTGTTCTCATGATTTGTAGTTAGATTTGGAAGGGGCTGTATACTAGACACTTGATCGATCATTGCCAACCAGTACACCTCTTCTTGCCGACCCTTTTAAAAAAAGTGTTAGCCATCTGATTGGGGAGCACATGTTAGAATGTACATTATTTCATTGGTTCTTGTTTCTTTTGAATAAATGTTCTGATGTTCTAAAACAGAAAAATTTGTTTCAGATAAATTGTTTCCTTGACAGGGCGAACCCACCCTCCTGAACAGGCAAACCAGCCCCAGGGTGGGGCAGTTTTGCCCTTTTGTCACAATTTTGTTTTTTATTTTTTGTGAAAACTATGTATCTGACCCCATTGAAATCTGCTATTAGGTACATGTAGCCAATACCTCTGCCTCTCAACATGAAAAGGCACAGTCTCCTTGCTTCTGGAATGACATCTCTAGAAGAGTGAGAACAAAAACACTCCCCGCTCTTCCCCGAACTACATGTATTTCTAGTAACTGAAAGTTTGGTTTATTAGCGTTGTTGAGCAAATGATCATAAAGATGTTATTGACAAATAATTTGGTTGTACTGACAGTACTGTACTCATGTAAACGTGCAGTGACAATTAGTTTATCGCATTTTGATTGCTCTTTAATAAAGCAAATTAGTTTCATTAAGGCCGTTTTTCATGTCGTTGCTCGAAGAACATGCCTGGAACTCAAAATACAAAAATGCAAAAATTAAAGTGTCTATTTTGATATTTTGGAATAGAATCAATTTTTACTAGGTCTACATGCTCCAGTGAAATTATCAATCATTGTTTGAAAAATTTGATTTCTCACGCATTATTTCGCACAACGACAAAACCCACACACACACACACACACAACTAACAACATACCCAAAAAAACCAAAACCAAAACAAACAAAACAAAAACAAAACAGTAATTAACCTGTCCCTACACATGAACTCTCTCACACTTGGTCAATACCTCGCAAGTAGCACTGCATTTGAACCCTCGCACACAACTTACACAAAATTAACAGCATAAACTAAAATTCAAAACTTTCAGCAAACTACACCATAAACTTCGATCCTGTTCACTTTAACCTCACACTGTACTCATTTAAGAAAAGAAAAAATAATGAATGCTCCCCTTATATCAGTGTGACTTAAATATTAATTTGTATAAAAACACAAAGATCTCCAACCCAATGATTCCTGATATAAGAAAATGAAAATAAAACCTTAAACATCATCTCCTCTTGATTGTAGTTATGAAGTTGATCATAGATCACCGGAAAACCTTAATCAATTATAAAATTTTTAAAGGAAACCATATACATGTAAGTGCATAAGAATTGTAAAAATATATAAATGAAGGAGATAAAGGAAATTCTTGACCATTCAACACTGATAAGACCGTAAAGACTTAAACACAATCACCCCCAATGTGCGAATGCAATGACCTGTATCCACTGTCCAGGCACCTCACAAAGACCATGAACCTATATAAATCCAGCTAACACTACGGGAATGGCCCCAGTGTGTATATTATTAAAGACAAAACCACCAATTGGAAATGTAGTTCTTGATAATTCTTGCATAAACATTTGCCTAATTTTCACCACAAAAATGTGTCAGGTTTTCTTCAATATCACAACCAAATCATCAATAGATTATGATTGTCAAAAAATGTATGTCACAACTGATGATTATTTAAAAAAAAGAATATGACTAAAAGGTCTAGCGGTCTAAGTCTGCATTTCAAATGATGAATGCTTTGGGCATCTTGCTTTGTATTTGTATAGCAGCCACTGCATCTGTTACGGCATGGACTGAAGCGGCATAATTACTTTTTATGGTCTTATGCAGATCATTATCTCTTTAGAGTGAAAATAGGAAGAATATAGTCTTGCTTGAGTTTTGATTAATTTGCATAAAATAATACATAATTGTGTTAGATTTTATTTGAAATGTAGATCTAAGTAAGACAGCAATTTTTCACAAGGCTTTTATTAGCCATTTGTCTTTGCTGAAACCATATGGTCTCTGTACAAAAAGCTGTGGGAATGAATGAATTCAGTAGTCAATGGCTTACTATAGCAATATTTATTCTTTTGGTTTCTAAATAAACAATGGTTCTTTTCTTTAGGTTTCCTTGAATGATTACGCTGAACAATTAGTTACTTTCCAGTGCAACTGAAGCTTTAGGAAGTTTCAGCTGAATCTACATGTGGTTGAAGTAACTTGACAATGTATATGTTGAGTCAGCACAGGTATAGAAGAAAACAAACGCATATTTTCAAATGCAAAATTCTTCTGTGATATGAAACCAAAACTTCAAGAGAAATGTTTGTTAATAAGAATTAGATTTTTGTAATGCACAACAATAATTGTATGTACAACAACAGCCTCAAATTGCTCGGAGTTTCATGTTTTGTACATACGTGTAAGAGTTATCGCATCTGTGACTTTTCAAGGGAAATGATTGAAATGGTATTGTTTAAGTCACACACATATCACAATCTCTTTGTGATTAATGTGTCTGTTATAAATAGAAACCTTTCCTAATCTGAAGCACAGTGCTTTAATTTATCACCCACAACTGAATAGCTCAAGGATTTTCGAACTGCTACATGTATTTGTATTGTTGCTTCTATAAACAGACAGACACAAGCATGTCCTTCATTCCCAGCTCAAACCAGCATTGAAACAAAGATTTAGACTAGGAGTGGGTCATTTTGCAGTCGTAAATAAGAAGAATGTAGGAGCAAACTATTATTGAAAATTTTATGTTTGCTATGAAGGTGCAAACGTCTTTTCATGGAAAAGTTATTTCTGTTTCATTTTCATACTATTAGGATAATCATCATACATGTAACTTATCTCTCCCCCCAAACAATACTAAAGCAAGATAAAACAGAACAAAAACAAAAGCAAGAACATTAACAATGCCAGGCGTATTCATAGTTTAATTTTGTTCTTTGCAAAGATATGGAACAAAGCAATACTTCATTGCTTCCGAGTCTCCCTGTCAGTGTGATTCCTAATTTAGCAGACAAAAGGGAATGAAATGTAGATACTAGCATGATCAGGAAGTTCTGTTTGATCAAGTACCATACACTGTTAGAGCAGTTGTTTAAAAATCATTAGGTTGCTTAAAATACGAACCTTCTGGCAGTTGTTTTTAATAAAAAAATTTCCATTTCTTTATTTTTCTATAGATCTTCTCTTTTTGTCTTTTCTTTGTTATATTTTGTTTTTGTCTCTTTCTTTCCTTATGTGTCCCTTTATTTTCCCCTTTTCATCATTTCTTCTTATCCTCCCGTATGTGTATTTCTTTATTTTTCTATGTTCTCTTTTTGTCTTTCCTCATGTTATACTTTGTTTTGTATCATTCTTTCCTTATTGTTTCCCCTTTTTCATTATTTCTTCTGTCCTTCCCTTTGTATTTCTTTTCTTTTGTTTTCCTTTACTTTGCCTTTAATAATTAGATTTACAACGAACATAAATTTCATGAAAGCGTGATGATGTTAATCCACTTCCGTGTAGGACTTACTCCTCTTGTAACCCACTTCCCAAAGTGGATCAAGTACTCCACATAGAAGGGGAGTAAGTCTGGACTAAGTCCTGATTGAAAAATTTCATATTCGCTGTTCGAAGTGGAGTAAGTCCCCTTGACCATAAGTATGAAAAGGGTATCAATACCAGACAGATTTTCATGAAACTTTAATTTTGATGGATGAACTTCAAACTTGGCTCATGTAAGGATATAAGAGCAACAATGACCTTATTAGATTTTAGGGTATCAAGATCTTAGGTCAAGTCATGGAAGTCACTGATTACATGAAAGTTTATATTTCTCTTGTAATAGCTTAAGATCATTTAAACCCATGCATTTAAATGGTATGGCAATAATTTTAAGAATAATATTCTCTGCAGTCATTTCAGGTATTTATTGCAGTAACAATAATATTTTAGCTAATTCCTTTAGAGTGATGAAATGATTTATTAATTTTTTTCATTCAGTATTACAAAAATCAACATGACTGTGTGATACTTTCCTAATCTGGCAAGGGCAGAGGCATAAATTTCGATTGCACAAGAATGGTCAAAAATTCATCTTGTTTTCTCAATCGATCGTATATATACTGTTGCAGTAGTGTTATATCAAGTTCTGAGAATGAAATATCTCCGATGAGCTGTGATTTTCTTTTGTACACAAAGGGGATAAATGAGCTCAGATTGATTTTCCTTTTTCTGGTTTGTTTGATTAGGTAAAGGATTTAAGATATCCTCTATTTGTAAGAATTTGTAAGAATTTGTTAATCATTGTTTCTTTAAATGTTTGCACATAGAATAATCAATCAAACAAACAAACTTATGCACTTTGATATCCCAAAGCTATTCTGGCTCATCATTGTGGGTACAGCATCATTTTTACATATCAAAACTTCCTTGTCAAAACTTTCCTGAAAACGTTTGTTTTCTTCAGAAGAATCTGCCCCATTTCCAAGCACTATTAAAATGTTGTTTTTTTATGTGGAATTCATATAAAGTGATGATTTCCTGACAGTTTTCAAGAAGGAAGTTCCTGTTATAAAGCAGCGATTATATATTGATTAAAGTTTAAAATGTTGAGGAAGTTGGGCTGTGTGAACTGCATACATGTACACTGATACTGTAATGCTGAAGTTCTCAGAGAATAAATTTAAGGTCTTATGAAATATAAAATGAAGCAGAATTAATGAAAAATATTTCAGTAATATATGAAGAAATTAGTTCCAGTTGTTGTTAAAATAAAGCAAGAGATATATGTGCATTTGGTTTATTGTATTTGTTTATATAGTTTAAGATATTCATGAGTGCTGGTCATGACTGAAAAAAAAAATATGGTACAGAATCAAACCACAATTACTTTGATTGGAGTAATAACAATACTAAAGATGAGTAATGAGGAAACAAAGATAAGAAATTTGACATATTTGTTTGGAGAGTGGCTTCAGTGAATATGATATGCAGCAAGTTTTGTCTAATAGTTAAAAAAACCCCACAACATTTTGGTGGTCTGAACATGATGAACAATTATAGATCTTCAAGTTGGTTTCTCGTAAAATGCATTTTCATTACTAAAACTGCTGTAATGATATCAGGAACTTGAGAACCATCAAATAATACAGCCACTGCAAAGTTGATAAAACATCCTGTAAACATTAATCAACACCGTGCAAGTTGTCCCATTTAGTGTGGTCTTGTATCATCTGTCTTGTTTGTAATTTTCATTCTTTTTTTTAAAGTAAAGATACTGTTGCATCACTATGTCTAGGAACCTTAATTACAAGCATTGCTTTCAAGGTTTCCGCCACAGTGCAGCTTGCATTTATGTATGCATTTACTTAATTATTGAAAACATATTAACTGAAGCTTAATGGTTAGTATTTTATGCTTGTATTGATTTTTTAAAGTGAAAATTTGTCATTTATTTGCTGCTATTGTGGAAATAAATGAAATGAAAAATGAAAATGAAAAATTCTCATTAATATACACTATCACACTTGGAACCCCTACATATATATTTACACACGAAAAAGGAAATGATGCAGTGATAGATGTAGGATTATGGGATGGTACTATGCATCATGCCCTTTTTAAAACCTTTTGAAATATTTTAACAAGTTCAGCTTTTACTAAAGAAAAAAGCTACACTGGGGTTATTTTTTAAAGGGGTTGAAAAAACTGTTCATAATGTCAACAAGGCTCTTTAGTAAATATGGGTATATATCTGTTCATAATTTATTTTCTCCTAATTTCATTTTATAAACTGTGATTTATTGCCTTTTTCTATGAAATTAATGAAGCAATGAGAATGGGAAAAATTCTAATTGGGATTAACTCCACTTAACACACATTACTACAAAATGGAATCAGAAGTGCTAATTATTAATTAGAGACTCATTCTTGAATATACAAATCATGAAATGTTAAGGGGAAATGACAAGAAAAGGCAGAGAGTTAATCTTTTAATTATTTGTTCCACTGTTCTACTTTTGACATAGTGATAATCATTTTACTTTTACAGTACTGACACTTAAAGCTGCTATTCATAGGTTTTGAATATGCTCGAATTTCATATCAAAATAAAGTTTATGGTGCACAAATCACTATGAAACTGATTGAAACTTTTGAAAAGTAAGTGGGAAAAAAATATTGCCTGTCACAAATCAACAAAACGGACCCCCACTGTTGCCTGTGCATACGTTGCCTAACAGTAACTCGATGCGAGATCCGTGACGTCATCGTATGTGCAATAGCCTGTGATGTGGTGTGTTGTGAATGTGGTGAATGTGATGTGTCGTGTCCGAGGGAGTGATTAAAACGATGTTTCTGCATTG
This sequence comes from Echinometra lucunter, assembly GCA_029962745.1. Taxonomy (NCBI): domain Eukaryota; kingdom Metazoa; phylum Echinodermata; class Echinoidea; order Camarodonta; family Echinometridae; genus Echinometra; species Echinometra lucunter. Next base: position 10,251,228 of record CM057151.1, read on the forward strand.
TTTGTATGAATTCATCATTCTGTAAATGTTTTCAAAGTATGTTTCAACCATTCTATTTAACATTATTCATATAATAATGTCGGAGAAATTCTACAATTTAATGATGACTTTTTGCAATTAGAAAGGGAGAAAAAAATCCCATAATATAATAGAACAGTCTCCCTTGTACATGCTATGTAACCGTTGTGGGGCATACCATTTTAATTTTAGGGGTGTTATAATTCACGAAAGACGGAGGGATAGATGGAATACTTTTTTTTCTTGAATTTAAAATTGTTTTCTTGGCGAATAGTTTGAACTCGTGTAAAGAAAATATAGAAATGGTAATCACCTTACTGCTAATTTGTTTTTTTTTCTTTTCTATTAAGTAGCTAACTTATATTTACATGTGCTTATAAGCTCAAGTTAACTTTTCCATACTCGGCATTTCAGTAATCAATTGTATGTAGTAGGTAGGTTAGGTGAAGTAGGTGAGGCGAAGGTGAGAGTAATTTGGCTTGTAATTCAATTAGGCCTTTGGTGATAGTCTTTGCTCAGTTATAATTTCGTATCTGGGTTATTTTCACTGTTTATTTGCTTGAAAATCATCATAACCTGCACTAAAAAATAAATTCCTTGAAAAAAAAAATTTCGAATGAAATTCGTTATCGAAATCAGGTTTAATCAGAGTATTACAGGGAAAAAAATCCCTTGATAAAGACTTGAAGCTATGCTATAATGCAATACATGTATGATGTTCATCTCTACACCCCAGCTCTACACTATCTGAGATCAGTGGTGACGTCCAGTCTCTGTACACTCAGCTAGCTAGCCATTCCTATCATAATAAATACGAGATTTTAGTGAAGAGGAATGTTGTAGATCAAGAGAGTTTCTACAAGAAGCATCAATTTTCCTTAGACAACAATATTATCTAGGTAACTTTTACATACAATCATGATTTGACGAGCGGGTCTCTTAATCAGTTCTGTCTCTGAGAATTTGATGCAACATCGTTTTGGGACGTAGTTTGACATATGCATCCCGGCCTGGCTTGGTTTTCTTTGTCATTTTCATGTCAATTTCCTACTTTATATTCTGCTTTGACCAAAAAAAAAAAGAAAAGAAAATCGACTCATCAATGAGGTAATTTAAATGATAAGCCACTGCAGTTTTGCCTGCTCTCTTATAACAGCTAAAATCCATCAAAATTGCATGCGATCATCTCAGTGCACAATGTTTCATTACGTGCAAGCGCCTAGCTCGCCGCAGATCGTCCATAGGCCTACGTCATCATTGGGGACCCGTTTCGCTCGCAGCCACTTCCGGGTTCTGAGAATTTTGGAAAATGTGTTTTTAGATAATTTCTTGGAATTTACAGGAGCAATAATGAACACCACTGTCTTCTACATACTTCCCTGTTTCCATTCATATATAATTAACCCTATTCTGTGATTTTCTTTGAATGTCACCTTTAAGTCTACTTCAATTGTTAAAAAGTATGTAGACTTTCCCCTTTTAGATTAGTTAAATCTTAGGCTGTTTTTAGCTGTTTTGTTTTGGTTTGGTTTTCAGTTCCAGTATCATGCATGGATTCCTTGAATCCCTGAATGAAATTCACCTTCCCTCAGGAAGGTTAATTTATTTACCTTCCTGAGCACACACTAATTAGCAGAATATGGTTTAATGGGTTTTAAAGAAATAAGCCATTACTCATCTCTTTGTTCATCCCAATTACCAGATATTCATTGTTATTGGATATTTAATTTTAGCTGCATGTATATTTCCTCTTTCATTTTGAGAATATGCAGTGCCAAAACTACAGATGTTTTTTTAAAGAAATAATGCACATTCTCCAGCATCAAATACACAAATTGTACAGTACTGAGTAATAAGAGTGTACAATATACATTCAGAGATAATAATTCAATATTGCAGTATTGACACAATGTAGAAGGATATGAGAAACAGGAAAAAATATCTCATAAAATGAAATAAAAGGTCTGAAACGAGGAAAAGGAGTAAAGAGAGAAGACAGATCTTTGAGATGTGACTTTGAAATGTGCAATGATGTCTCATCTTCATACTACTTGATATTGTTTGTTGCTTGGCTTTTGAATTCAGTATGCCACAAAAACAGAATGACATCTTCATTTCTAATAAAAATATCAAATATCCTCTTATGAAGAGTAATCTGTATGAAATGAACTATACATGTGGATTCATTGTACCAACTTATTTTTAAAGATGCAAATAATATCATTGGCATTCTGTAAATTTTGTATTCAGTATTAGTTTTTGCGTGAGCTGTAAATTTGATAAAATTGATGTTATTAGAATCATACATACCCAGTTATTATCCTTTTGTCAGAAACTGGTTCTCTCCTATCTTTTCTGTGCACTCACCCTTGCCATCAAGTTCATGGAATCCAATGAGGAAGGAAGTTTACAATAGACTCTTTGATATCAACCAGACAACGGGTCTTCTCCAATGTTTCCTTTTGCTTTTATCTGTGTCTTCTTTTTATTGCTCATTTTTTGGTCAAATTAGACCCTTGACTGTTATTTCACACCCTTGAATTTATGAAAGAAATGATTTCTATTACCTGTGTTCAGTTGTGTGTGTTCACTTACATATATCCTTCAATCCTCTTCACATCTCAAAAATGAGGTATTAATGAAATTTACTTGTTCCATGTTTTTGTGTCTGTTTCTTTGTTTACAGAGAATTTATTCTACCAAATATGTTCAAATTGCCCGATTGCCTGAATCCATCTAATGTATCAATAACTTGGTTTAACCAATCCACAGATTGTTCAATGTTTTGATTCACACTTTGAAATTGAAACCCTGAAAAAAGTTGGATTGGATGGATGTTTATTTCATATTTCATTAACTCAGCAAAAATAGATGAAAAAGAATTTACCCAGAGGCATAAAAATGTATACTACTTAGAGTACATTATTGGAATAACATTTGAAGAATCCATTATAGAAATAGTGCATGGTCTATCATGCACTATACTGGATTATGTGCACGACAAATACTAAATTATCCCGAGTGCAGTTGATCTGCACGAGGGATAATTTAGTATTTGGAGTTCATATAGTCCAGTAATGGTGCATCATTAGAACATGCACTATTTATTATAGTAAATAGACCACTGATGTTAGATCTCGTGTACCACAAAGTCCTTTCTTGATTACATTTTGCCTCTCGCTCACATCACAAGTACGCAGCTAAAACCCATGGTAACAATAGGTACGCATACACACAAGGTGATTTTGATGCGCAGTCGCTGCCCATACACTTTTGTACGCGTGCCTACCCATGCAAAAATCAAAGTTATAGTGCACAGTTGTGCACTATAACAAAATTTTTGCACGTCACGTGATGCAAATTCAACCAATCAGAGCGCGTATTATACATACACTATTTACTATAATAGTTTGTTTTACTAAGTGTACAACTTAACATGACTCTACATGTATGCCAACAATCAATAAGTTTGTTTCAAAATCAATATGACCGATTGCCTTCTTAGGCGAAATTAGCTCTGAGTGTGATTGTTAGAACAAAATGAATTGATAGATTGATTTTGATACCATCTCAAGCATTACAGTTGGTGCAAGGATAACCAAATGCTATTTTGTGACCCCTATATTCCACACAAAATCAGTTTCCACTTCCTGTTTAGTCAGGGAAGATCTGAAATATTCAAGTTTCTTTTCTGTCATTGTACAATTTTATTTTTCAGATTACAAAATGGATAGAGTACTTACATTGTAAATGTCAAATTTCATTTTGTCAAATCAGACTCTATCAGAGACCAAATTTTTATAAGTAGTTATAATAATAATAATAATAATAATAATAATAATAATAATAATAATAACAACAATAATGATAATAATGGGGAATATTTATAAATAAAGAATATGTATAAACTGTACACAATTAGGGGGAAAAAAAAGATTGTTAACTCCTGCAAGTCAAGTGGAAGAAAATAAATGTTTCTTTGAATTGAATTGAATTGAATTTAGGGCATAATAACTTGAAAATTTCTCTATGCACTTTAAAATTATGAGAAATTTATACAATATCATCAATATCAAAGTAATTAAGCATAATAATATAACAAAATAATTATGGGGAAAGTAAACAGTAATTACACCAAAAGTACAATTATTTAATCTGTATTACAAAATTAACAGACACCCACACACAGAACCAAAGTCCCAACCAGCACATCAGACACCTAGGAAACGGCTTTTACTAAACACTCGGGCCGCGGTGTAGCGCGGCATGTTGTAAAACACTTAGGTCACGGCTCTCTGAGCCAATTTTTTTTTATGGTGTCTTCAAACCGGCCCACACGATGGGAAAATTTTATTGTAGCACAGATTTGAATTAATTGACAATTTTTAAACATTGCTAGTCATGCCTACATGTGTATTTACATCTTAAATTTTTTCTCTCCCTTCATTTCTGCCTTCATTTCTCTTCATTGTGATTCTATATTCTTCTGCAATTCATCTCTTCCCCATCTATCCTCATTTTTCCTGTGCATTTTACCACAATTTCCATAAGACCAATGATATTCTCTGTTTCTGTATTTCTTTTCCTTTTTACTCTTATATAATGTGTTCTTTGTTTCCCACAATTCATCTTCTTTTTTTTCTATTTCCATCCATCCTTGTAATTCCGATCCTATTCAGTTTTATTAACTTTATTTTCATATGCCTTTAACAACAAAATTCTATGTTTTGTTCTATCCCTTTATTTACCTTCTCTTTTTCTATCATGTGATTTAGAAAAAAAAAATCTCTATCACTGTTAAACCTGGCCAATAAATTCTTTCAGTTTTACACTTTAACTCCTATTATTCCATACTATTCCTTTTCATTGTTTTTGAATTCCTCTCTTATTAATTTCCCACAGTTCATCTTTGCACTCGTTCCATTCTTCCTCGTTTTCATTCTGTCATATTTCCTTCCTTGCAGTCTTACATTTTCTTTAAAGTTCAGTTTATCTACCTAGTATTCTCTCTTTCGTATTGTCAGTCCTAATTCTTGTCTTCTTATTTTTCTATCGGTTAATGAACTTTTTTTTTATAGTAGATTTCCCCTCGCACCCACCTCGAAGACAACATTGAAAAAGGGTTGTAAAGAAATCAATAACTTTCAATAAAGTTTTCCCTAGGAAACCCTTGAAAACAAATAAGTTTTCAGGGCTCTTCCATATTCTTCACATCAAATTTATATGTCATATTTCCTTAAAAACATCTCTTGATGTCTCTCAAGGGTATATTGCTCACATTTGTGATCTGGGAGGCGTTTCATCAACATTTGTCGTCTGACAAGTTGTCAGATCTGACATCTTTCCTTGATTTTGATTGGCTGAGAAGCAGCATTACTATGGCAACTGTCGGATAAAACAGACTTTGTCTGATAAAACATCCGACAAATCCTTTCATGAAATGCTCCCCTGATCATATGATTTCAAAGAATTATAGGTATGTTCTTTTGTGTCAGTATAAAGTGAGGATGATTTGGGTTCATAGACAATTAACTCACTGCCGTGGCCAAGGCAGTTAAAGTGATTACACAATGGTAAATTTTTTTTATATATGATCGGGAATAGAATTCTAAGAAGAATAACATTAAAAATTTGATGATTTTTGATCGAAATCAATGCATTTTGGCTAATTTTCTCGTAAAAAGTCAAGAGTTGACAAAAAAAATTGAGTATGAGGTATGACGTAATAGTGGGTACCCAGCTTTGCGCATTGCAGTTGTCCTGCGCGCTAGACTGTACAATATGTATTATACCTTGCGCGCATTTTGCTAGAAGTGCGCAACAAGGTACCCACTTTGACGTCATTTTGACGTCAAAGTGGGTACCCAGTTGAAACTAGGTCACAGCTGAGGGGTCAAAAATATCCTGAAATCTTACCACATTTTGGGGTTTTCTTGGCAACACGACTTTTTAAAAAACTTTAGGCAAATGATTTTCTGCTAATAAAATCATGCTCTTTTAAATGAGCTAACATTGTTTCAGCATTGGGTACCCCCTTTAAGGTATCAGACTTTAGTGATGTAGTGAAGAAGCATGAGCCTGAAAGAGTACAGGGTACTATGCTAAATCAGAACAAGAGAAATCATAAGATTTGTTTTAGCTGAAATCATATTTGTATCAGCCCACTCACATAGATTTAGTACAATATTATGTGTGAGAAACAAATTTGATTTACTGATATTCTATCAGTCACAAGTCTTATAGTTTGTTCTGACTCTTGTGGGAAGTTACTTGTATCTACATGTACAGGTATAAAGTCTAGAATTGATGAGGACTTCTAAAACCTAATTTTTCATATTTTTCATTCACAATATGCATTGATTTTGATTGAAGATGATTTCAAATGGAATACTCTTATGAAAATAGCATAATAATCTTAGGGTTATTTGTCTTCTAGGCCTACATGCACGTTAATTGGGTTAGTTGATTGGGCATGTTGTGAATTTTGTTCGTGCAATTCTGTACTTTTACCAAAGAGGATAGATGCATTCTTCATCCAATCTTTTGAAAAGTAAAGAATCATGCTAAATGCTGTATTACTGTTACATTGGCATTTTTTCATTTTTAATTCCTCATCATTTTATAAGTCCTAATCTATTCATTTTTTTTCATAATGGAATGGATTGTCCTGTGAACAGAAGTTGGTTTTTCACAAGTCTGAGTTGTCATAAAGTGGCAGGTTATTTTTGTCTGTAAGATGAAACAGAACATAGTTTGAACAATTGTCAATATGTGTACATACATATAATTATGGAATACACTCTAATTCATTTGAATAAAATCAGGGACAACTTGAAAGTTGTAATGTAATAGATTTAGAAATCAGTCATGTGGACTATAATTTCTTAATCTCATTTTGGAATTGACACTTATTGCAGTCAGTGTAGATGAATTTTTAGTCCAAAAATATTAGAGTGTAATCTGTGTCATAATGCTTGGGAGTACATTTACTTTTGTCTACTTTTTCCTTCCATAGACATCATCATGCATGTTTACAATATATTGATTATATTATCCATAATCAGATTTATCCATGGTTTGTACTTTACACCACACTAATACTAATACAAAGAGAATGTATAAACACAGGCCATAGATAGCAGAGTAGAGTTTCAGCTTGTTACCATGTATACTTCAAACTACAAGCTGTAAAATCCTTGTTTGACAAAACAAAGTTCACATGTTCTGAATGCTCCACTCTACTAAAAGGTGTATGATTGTATTGGTTTTTTAAAAAGTTTTGCTTAACCCTCCATGTACTTCATTCATAGCTTCACACTTTGAAGTTACCAGTTAATTTCATAGCTTCACACTTTGAATTTACCAGTTATTTGATCTCCTATTTTTATGGAATGCTTTGATGTGGCGATTCCTTCATTTATTCTGTTTTGATGTAATACATGTACTATTGTGGTGTATGAAAGCTCTCTTCCTGTTTGACAATGGATTGGTCATAATAAGGAAGTGATCTGCAAAAGTTTGATGTGTTAATGTGTTGAAATCACTTGTGTATGTAGGCTCGCAGATTACCTTTCTGTAGCAGACGATACAGAATCATATTTTTTTTTGTGGTCAGTCAGTAGCAATGTTAAATTTGATAGTACACTGCATATGTAACTCATCTTCTATCTGTTTTGGAGCTCTATTGACCTGCTTGCACTAAAGGATTGTAAATATTGGTAAGTCAGTATAGTTTGAAATTTGAAACATTTCTTTTCAGGTTGTATGTTGACATGTAAAACTTGATTGGTTGCAGGTTTCTTTGCTGGGTGGATTTTTTTGGGGTAGAACTCCCGCTGGTAATCACAGCAGTACACTCCAACACACACTGTAGTATGTGGGGAGAAAATTCTTTGACGCATTGACTTGCTATTGATCTGTAACTTGGGTCTATTGTCATTGCAATGAATGGGCGAGTCGTGACCCAGTTAAAGAGAACTCTTTAAAAACTATTCTGCAAACCTATGAATACTATACCCATGAGTCAACCACAGTGCACAAGAGCGGTACTGGTATTCCACACCCCTCTGTACATGTTATCTATAGGATGACATAGGGGAAAACCCCTTTTTGGGCCTGAGTGGTGTCTGGTTCCTCAAACTTGATACATATTTGCTTGCTATGGTGATAAAAAGGTTATTAAGTAACTTGTGTGATCAAGAGGAGAGAGATAGAAGGAGCTTTTTAACAGTGCCCAGGATTCTATGTTCAGTGTGAGCTATTTTAAGAAAGTTAGGATTTGGGCTTGTTTGTATTACTCAAAGGAGTCAAGTCCGGTCAGTGAATTCAATATATGTTGTGACCTGTGAGTACACCCTCTTTTTATTTAAAATATTTATAGTTGTAAAACCTACATACGCGTATATAGTTGAGTCTTACAGCTGTGGTCTGATTCCATGTGAAACTCCTTGGCAGTACAGAGAACTACATAGATTTATTTAGGCAACACTTGGAACTATAATCTTTATCCTACTGGATTGCCTTGAGTGAGTTCATAATCACACTCTTTGGATTCTTTACTGGAGGTAATGTTTATATGTTGACACAACATATTTGCTCCAGCCACATTTGCTCCCATGACATTTGCTCCTGCAGCATTTACTCCTGTCTTCATTTCTCCAAAGACATAGGGTTAGGGTCATGGGTTTTGGATCAGAATAATGTGACAATAAGGATTACGGTTAGTGTTAGGTTTGGGGTTAGATTTTATGTTTGGCTTATTGTGCAGATTTTCCACGAGAGCAATTGTTGCCAAAGCAAATGTCATGGAACTTTTATGTACTCATACTCTACACTGTATTTTATTTTTACTCTGCAGATCTGATAAGACACCAGCAGAAAATAATTTAGGCTTATTTAAACAAAGTCTGATCTGTAATTGAAATGATTAAACAGAATTATGAGAAATGGATATTTTAAAATGAAATAGAAAGACTTTTTATAGAGAAAGTTAATTTTTGTGAAAGGGGCTTCAAAATCAAAAAAGTTCTAAAGCACTCTGACTCACAAGGTATTGTATGCTGTAAAAAGAGGATTCAAAACTCCATCAAACTCTATAAAAGGATCAGAATTATCCAATTTCTCACATCCCTAGCTCATATTGGTCATTATCAAGTATTATATGACACCTAGATAGATCCCTGTCATTTGATTGGTTGTTTGATATTCATCATTTGTCCCATTGCACTATGACGTCATCAATCGTGCAAAAGTGGCTCCATTTACCATGCAATTTTGGATCCATACGATTTGCTCCATTGCACGCTGGCCGAGAGCCCGGCACACTACGTACGTAAAACGCTTGCGTTTGCAGTGTGCACCACGAACAGCGCGCTAGCGTATACTGCTATTGATTTACTGCGATTTCATCTAGTTTTAGGTGTCATATAAAACAAATAATGAATGTTTTTTTCATTCGTGCAATGGACAGAATATTTCATTCGGTGTAAGATGAAATTATTGATCCATTCAACTCGGCTGAGCCTCGTTGAATGGATCATTTCATCTTTCACCTCATGAAATATTCTGTCCATTGCACTCACAAACATTCATTATTTGTATACCAGTGCACCATATACAGTATCTACTGTATTTCAAAGTTGTGAAATTTCAAAATGATGCCAATGTAGCCAAGACTGAGAGTAACTGGTAAAAAAAACTGAAATAACAACAACAAAAACCAAATCAAACAGAAACTGCAGCAAATTGTACTGCTGCATCAGAAATGTACTCTGTCAGAAAACCTAAACATATACATCTTTCATGAGCTTATAACAGTTGACATTCTGTGCAAATATATTTGTTGATTATTTCGTGTTAAATACTCACCTACAAATGATTTTTTTTTTTTCAAACTGTATAGATATTATCTGGTGTCAGCAAACTCTTGATTTAGACATATCAACTGGTTTTTGATGACAGTGCTTTCACATGAACATACACCAAATCATCCATAGACCAAGGACATAGGCAATGATATCACAGCTGAACCAGAACAGTTGCACATGAACATTATTTAGTTTGTATGCGATGGCACTGAGATCATCAAGTATTCTAAATTTAACATCTCTTAAAGCACACATTCACTGATTTAAAAAAAACTTAGCGGTACTTAACTTTCATTATTGCGTAGGTGAAGCTTAGATGGGACAAGTTTGCCAAAATTCAGCGCTTGGAAACATTCCAATTAATGATTATTATTATCTATACAAGACACCTGAGCAGGTCAATTTTTAAATCATATCAACTCAATTTAGAGAAAAGTCCATATCAATCAGAAAGCCAGGTCCATATTTCCCATATCACACGTTATTTCGCGTACAAGAAATTTTGAGCATGCGCAGACAGTCATACTTGGTTTAAGTGCATGATCGAGTGCGATGAAATTATGCATATTACTGCGCAATGCAAATTTAATTTTTGTCATGAATTGCTTGAGATGTCATGTAGATAATAAGAATAAAAGGGACTGGCCTTTCCAAGATATGACTTTTATATATTGCCCTCATTAGATTCATACCACATCTCTATCAAGGCCAGTCCATATTATATAATTATCAATTACAAAGTGCTAAAATACAGTCCCGACATCGCACATGTGCATGTTATTATTTGGATGGAAAATGAACCGTTAGCAGAATAAATGAACCAGTCTCTTGTAAACAAAATAGATGCCTCTGAATTTTCAGCTGCATACACCACGGTATGTTTGGCGTTTCAAGAGGGAACGAATACCGTCCATGCAATCATTCTGTGGGCTTTTCAATTTGAAATTGTGGTTTCTTTGATTGTAAATATACAGGATTAGGGTTAATGATCAAACAAAAGATTTCAGCCATCAGAATCAGTTTCATTCCCCTTTTAGAATGGTATGAAATATAGGCATGTTGAATGTACACTCAATTCTTTATAATTTGAGAAATAATTACACTGCACTTATGTTCATTCTTTATGGGACGTCGTCTACTCGGGCAGGATTTGTGCCTTCAGTAATATCATTAAAACATCGATATTTTTCTGGCAAATCGCTCGTATATCACAGACGCTGGGAGGTGGTTTTATTTGTATTATTTGTTTAATTACCTGATAGGTAGTTGACGTAAAACTGATACAATCGCTATCTATAAGCATGCCATTTTCTCGTGATACATTACTTGCCATATTTTGGATTTTCTTTGAATATGACCTTTAAGTAGAGGGAGGTAGTAGTGCCTGCAAGAAAAAGATCTGAAGTTGAGTCTGACATTTCTACCATAGTATTGTGAAACCAGATGCAATGGGATACAGATTACAGTGTTGAAAGGAACAAGAAATTGATTTTGTCTCGCCCACCGGATGTGAAGGCGAGACTCAGGATCCAAATGGCGTCCGTCCGTTGTCCGTCGTCTGTCCGTCACAAATGTTAAAGTTTACCTGCATGACTCTCTCATGATGCATAACTTGGTAACTGCTGGTCCAATGGCAGTCAAACTTGGGTGGTAGATGCACTAGGGTACCATGATGTTGCGGTGCTGTCAGAAGTCACTGGTGAGGTCAAAGGTAATTTTTAGGTCACATTGTTATAGAGTACCTGCAAGACTCTACATGTCTGTCGGTGCTGTCGTAGGTTACATCGTTATAGAGTACCTGCAAGACTCTACATATGTTAAAGTTTACCTGCAAGACTCTCTTATGACACATAACTTGGTAACTGTTGGTCCAATGGCAACCAAACTTGGGTGATAGATGCACTAAGGGTAACATCATGTTGTGGTGCTGTCAGAGGTCACATGGTGAGGTCAAAGGTCATTTGAGGTCAAATGTTAGAGTTTACCTGCAAGACTCTCTTATGACAAATAACTTTGCAACCGTTGCTCCCTTTTAAAATAAAATTGGGTCATAGATGCACTTGGGGGACCTTCATATTATAGTGGCATCGGCTGTCACATGGTAAGTCAAAGGTCATTTTATTTCAAATGTTAAAGTTTACTTGGAAGACTCTCTTATGACACATAACTTGACAACTGTTGGTCCAATGGCAACCAAACTTGGGTGATAGATGCACTGGGGGTAACATCATGTTGCGGTGCTGTCGGAGGTCACATGGTGAGGTCAAAGGTCATTTGAGGTCAAATGTGAAAGTTTACCTGCAAGACTCTCTTATGACAAAAAACTTTGCAACCGTTGCTCCCTTTTCAACTAAACTTGGGTCATAGATATACTTGGGGGACCTTCATGTTATAGTGGTATCGGATGTCACATGGTAAGGTCAAAGGTAATTTTATTTCAAACGTTAAAGTTTACATGCAAGACTCTCTTATGACACATAACTTGGCACATGTTGCTGCAATAGCAACCAAATTTGGGTGATAGATGCACTAGGGGTACATTCGTGCTATTGTGCCGTCAGGTCACCTGGTAAGATTAAAAGTCATGTTAGGTCTAACATTAAAGTTTACCTGCAAGACTTTCTTGTGACATCAAACTTGGTTAGGGATGTACTTGGGGAAACCTTCGTGTTATTTAGTCACGGGTGGGTGAGACACAATCTTGCTAGTGCCTTGTTTTTTTTACATAGCAGTTTTTCATGAGTAATTTAGCAGATCCTTTGCATTGTTTGAAATATTGTGAATAAGTGAAATAAAAAAACAGGATCTGCATCATTCTTAGAGATATATTAAAGTTAAAAAATACTTTGTTTCCTGATTGATCCCTCTGTATTTTATGTTATAAGCAGGTCAAGAAAGTTCTAGACACTTAATATATAATCATTGAAATGGAGAAAGAATGGCTTTTATTTGATTCATCCAATTCGGGTTAGATATGTAATGATAGTATTATGTGTTGCATTATTGAGCAAACAGTCAAAATGCTGAGATTATGCTTTTCAAAATTTTGGAACATGAAAATTTCTTTTCTAAGTGTGAAAAGATAGGAGTAAAAAAAAAAAAAAATCAGTCATAAGACTAGTACATGTATGTATGATGTGGCTGAAGATTGTAAGTGCAATACACAATTCATGTGGTGAGAGGTGATTCCATATTAGAAAAAGGAAATCAAATTTGACAGTATTTGCTCACATATGTTACCAATATTAGCATTCGTTTTCTAATTCAACTCCTCTCAAATTTTGTAAGCTATCATATAGTAAAGGCCACAGTGTGTGAAAGCAGATAAGTAGGTCAGTGTCAGCGATGTGATGTAGTTCATAATGTCATACACTTGCAAAGCAGTATCTCAGTAAATAAAATCTTTGTGAGGATGTACTTTGACAGTTGAGAAGAATACAACATGAATGAATAAAGAATAAAACAGGATCCTGACCATTTTTTTAGCCTTACAGAATTAAACTTTTGTATCTTTCCTACCAGATTGCTGTAACCTAGTGAGTTTTTCTTAGAAAAATTCACGGATAGATTGTACATCATGTACGTACACATTTACACATCCTTATGATAGTAATTCCTTTCTTACTTTTTTCTTTTACAGAACTAAAACATTGTTTCTGGAGACTTCTTCAATCATGACAGGGATACACTTCTTAAAGATGAAAGGATTGCTGCCTGCTCTCACTATTCCCTTCATATGCCTGATCCAGACCATTCACTCAGCTCCTCTCTCATCCTACTTGGTATCATCCTTTACCAGTCCTGACCCCACCCTACCATTCAACCACATCACCATCAACAACATCACTGGAGATATCTATATTGGAGCACGAGAGAAGCTCTATCAACTCAACTCAGACCTAACTCTCAAACACACTGTGAATACCGGATCATGCCCTTCCCCAGATCAAGAGAATACCAATGACAATAAACTACTCATTGTAGCTCCATCACCTGAGGATAAGCTCATCACATGTGGTGGCTGTGATGGTTATTGTGAGACAAGAAGCTTGACTAACATATCTCATGATGTAGTGAGACATGATTCCATTGAAACTCAGTTAGTTGTGAATACTGAGGATGCTCCCACTGTTGGAGTTGTTGTTTTGGGTGCTGACTTTGTCATGAATGGTGAGGGTACTCCGGATGGTGCATTGTACTTATTCACTGGGGTCAGCTTTCCAACAGCGAGCATTCGATCTGTCTCAACGCACAAACTTGTAGACCTGAGTATCTCACATCAGGTAGCGGAACCTCAAGCGGCTACCCAGAACATTTTTAGTCACATGATTGCTTACATGGAATATATATACTATTTTATGTCTTCGGGAGGCAGTACACAGTTAGGACGTTTGTGTTGTAATTCGTTAGATGACGAGTTTGCATCTTACACAGAGATAGAACTGGAATGTGAATTTCACAATGAGATCCAGTCTGCTCATATTGGACCAGCAGGATCTCAGCTTGCTGACTCACTGAGTATCAGCAGTGCTGATGATCTCTTGTATGCTGTATTTGCAAGTGGAAGTTCATCCGCCCTTTGTTTCTACAAGATGAGCGATGTCCTGCAGAGATTTGAAGATGCTGTCCTAGGATGTATCCAAGGAGACAGTAGTAAAGGAACAACAAATGGCGACCTTGCTCGCAGCACTTGTGATTCAGTGAGTAAACTAAAATGCAGGTAGTATGGTAATCAGAGCTTGATGTAGCTGTGTATGTCATGACTTTATCTCTTGTGTGTATTTTGGTGTGATGTGATTTCATTTGTGTGTGGGACCCCTCCCTGATATCAATTTCCATTCATGCATTACAGATCAATATCACATATGTAATAGGTGAAACAGGATTTTATTTCTTCTTGTAGAATTTTGAGTGATATTTGTATTGCTCATTGCACATGAACTGAATTATTTGTGACCTGCCACCTCAAAACCACCAATAAGTCGCCCAAATTCATTTTGCTGTTTTACAGCTCATCTGAAAGTAGAGATTCTCTTTCCAATGGTATATGACTCTTCCAAATTGCCCCCCTCAAAAACATATTAGATAATTAGGAATCAATAACCTCCATTCAGAGAAAAGAGCCTGTGAAGTTTGGAACAAATGAGTGCACAGTAGCTCCTCTGCACTCTTTTGTTTGTGAGGGAGCACAGGAGGTATTCAATAGTCCATATCAAACTGGTATGAAGGGATTATCAGATTAAGCTAAAATTTGGGACAACTTGGGATTACGACCTTTATTAGGATTCTTTATTTTCTCCCAAAATCAGATCACTACCTTGATGAATTTTTGGATAGGATGGCAAGAAGGAATAAGCACTCTAACACTCCGTGAAGCTGTCAAGTTGTATCAAGGGAAAATGAGGCATCATTTTGAAATTGCTAAAATCATATTTCTGGGGCAAATTATGATCCCAAACTTTCAGATATGATAGAATGATAATGAACCTACCCATTTCTTTCAAAAACAAAAAATAGACCTTGGCTGTTTTCTCAGTTGTGATGCGTGCAACTTATTGGTGGTTTCGAGCCGGCGGGTCACATATTTTGATAAACACTCAAGTCATCAATGCAACACTTCACAAAGGAAAATGGATCCCACCTCTTGATATTGTCATAATTGAATTTGCATTTCAAGTGGAAAAATCTCTTTTTGTAAAATGGAAAAGAGAAATCATAATCTTTTATTTTCAAGATGTCTGCTGATTTATATTGAATAAGGAAATAGTCTAAATATTTTGCTTTAGTATTTCATTAAATTACAGTTCCCTTCAGATTTTAGGAATGAATTGGTTATTCATGAAATACTAAAGCAATGCACTTTCGTTAACAAGATTTCAAGTGGTTAAAAGACGTAAAAAGTATATGAGCCCTTATCAAGACACATGTATGAAAGAGTCTTGTCTTTTTCATTGTTACATTCAAAGCATCCATAAACTTATGACAGTGTCAGGATGCAGCAATATTCAGCCGCAGTACAAAAATTGTCTTTGAAATCATCAAGATCACAGAATCCTAGCACTGTGACTGGCTGGCGAGGTATCTTGTAACCATGTGCACCTTATATGTAACCACACGCAGCCTGTTGGTTACTCTTGCGCAAACATGCGCCTGGTAGCTGCCTGACTGTGAGAAAACATGATGCACAATTGTAACCAATCATATAGTGCTGGAATCGACTCCGTCAAAATGTGTACATGTGTTAACACATTGCTGGATCCTAACCCTGGCATGAATTGCACATCAATGGAAAGTACAGAAAGTGCCCTTTACAGTAGTATCAAATTCAACCTGGCTCTCAATAATACTGCATGAGTTTTGGCCAGCTTCACATTTCATTTCCACTTCCATTGTTTTGCCATCAAAGTAATATCATTTTTCACCACTTTTTGTTTTATTTAAAACACAATAAAAGCATGTCATGAATCTCTGATTCCTCTTTTATGATGTATGAATCATGACAATTGGTTAGTGTGAAGTAGTCCATTTAATAATTTGCAAACAAGATGTTCTTGCCGGTCACTGCTCATTATGCATTCATAGACTGACCCAGACAGGCTCTGCAGAACTGGAAATAAGACAGCACACTTTTAGGGGACCTGGATTGACTGCCAGCGGAATGGTATCAGCCATGGCTTCACCCATCATCTTTACTATCTTTACATGTGAAATCAACGTCCTTGGCAACTGTAGAAAGGCACCATGATGCGATTTTCTTTAAAAATGTATCAGTCGTCTTGAAATGTATTTAAATTTCTTCTTTTTCATTCTTTTCTGGCAATGTGCCTTCTCAAAATCAAGTTGTGTACAATATAGAGAATGTAGAGCTTACAATTAAGGTGCGTTCATATATGATGCGACTTTGTGCCCCCACATTGTGCCAGCACATATTTTGTGTTCAGATGATGCGACTTTGTGTCGCCACTTATGCTAATGAACGTGCATTAATGCGTCAGCTCTCAAATAAGAGAGAATTTTGTCAAAACTTGCGCAAACATTCTCATGACAGCAATTTTTGTGTTAACGTTTTAGGAATTTGAGTGGCGTATATTTTTTTTTGCAGCCAGGCAGCGAATCAAAATGTGTCCTGCCTCAGCAACATTTTTTTGTAGCCCTATACCCCATAGACCTGTACACAAAAATGTGGCAGCACAATGTTGCGGCACAAAGTCGCATCATATCTGCATGCACCTTTACAGAATTAAAAGATGACATATCTTAAGTATGCCAGTGATATCTCTCCTCATTTAGTTCATGTGGGAAGACAACAAACTATCATGTAGCATTAAATACAAGAAAACTTTTATATTGGGTATGTTGCATATATATATGAAAATGCACTAAATTCTTTCTTCTTTTGTTCTTCTCTGGCATTTTACTTTCACACCACCAGATTTAGCCCAGTGCACAGCATATTACAATGAAGATGGAGAAAAGGGGTTTTATTACAGGTATGCTAGTAGAGTGAATCCTCTCTCTGCCTCACCCATCATCACCATGCTTGATGTGATACCCACCTCCATCGTGATACCCATAGAGAGACTGCAGCATCCACAGCAAATAGGCAAGGACTTATCCACAAGGTGCGTGTCTCTAGAAAAAGTGATTAATTGTTTGCTCTTTTGTTCTCTCTGGTAGGCTGCTCAAGATGTCATTCCAGATTCAGCCCAGTGTACAACCTTTTATATAGATGATGGCATACCTTCGAATTATTACAAGTATGCTAAGGGAGTTGTTCCTCTCTCTTCCTCACCCACCATCACCATGCTTGATACGATACCCACCTCCATCGTGACAACTATAGAGAGACAACACACTGTAGCATTCATGGGAGATATGCAAGGAAACCTCCATAAGGTTTGTATGCCTGTCTATCTTTGGAAAAATAAGTTTGTGTTGTTAGTGTGGAAAGTCCCATCACCAATAAAAAAAGGAACTAATTAGTGGCCCCTCTATGAAAGCTATGGAAATCAGAGAATGTGGTAGTAGGTGAACTTCTGAACATGAAAAAGGTTACTTTTTAAACTGTTTGAAATATTTGAAGATAGTGAATTCCAGTAAGTTCTATGATAACGAATAATAATAATAATAATAATAATAATAATAATAATAATAATAATAATAATAATAATAATAATAATAATAATAATAATAATAATATTAATAATAATAATAATGATAATAATTTCAAGAAAGGCTGTTTCATTCATAAAAGAGAAGAAGCATGACCATCTATTAATGGCACAAGAAGCGAAATTTTATACTAACTAAAAACTAAGCGCTTTAATGTTGATTTATCGAGACGTGGGTTTACCTGTATCTACATGTAGCTCCCCTGTTTTAAAACTGCAGCCCAAGGGCCACATGTAGCATCAGAGATGATTTGATGCAGCCTGCCAAAAATATTGATTTTGAAAATATAAAAGAAGTATAATTATTTCCATTTTCATCCTAAAGGAATATACATGTATTCTATTTTAAACTTTTAATTGTCATTACGAGAATCTCTCGTTTAAGATATACCCCATCACTATAACACAGGAACATATATATTTCAGGTGGGGTATCCTGACCCCAATTTCATTTTCCTTGTTTAAACAGCCACAGCATAGCACCCTAATTAACTGCCCGAAAGCTTTCACTCCGTGCTGCCTAATTTGCATAAAGTAAACAACTTGTTTACGTAAAACCGCTATGGAGGAGTCTTGGCTAAACTGTAAAATCTTGCCTTAGAAACCACCAAATGAAATGAATCAAACTTTAAAGTATTAGAATGAGAGTTGTTCTAGCCCATCATGATAGTTATTTGTAGCAGAATCATGTTTTATTATACAAAAATTAATGAAATGAGATACTTCTTTTTTTTTTTTTTAGTCAGCAAAGGTTACGTTATTTTTCACATTTTCCATTATTGCCCAAGATCAAGGCTTGCATATATGAACAATCAAACTATATCAAAAGCCTCCTCCGAATATATTTTCAAAATTTACTGTTGAACGGTTATGTCGGGAAAAAAAGTTTACAGTCGTTTTATGTTAAAACAGTGACTTTTGAAGGCAGATTTACAGAAAAACACTCATTGCGCAAACATGAAAATACACAGAAAGTTAGCCTGGACTCTGAAGTCTAGTAACATGTCAGTTTGCATATTCATGCTCTCCCAGGGTTGTGTCGGGTAAAGATACACACCTCTTCCCACGTTCCTCTGGAATGGAAAAATACTTGCATTTCAAAAAATACCCAACCTTTTTCAGAGAAATTGAAAATGAAGAATAATATCATCATTTCTGATTTAATCTGAAATTTTCATGAATTTTGGTGCCAAAATAAGGGAGAATTGAGAAGTTGTATTTTCGAGGATTCATTGATCGTCTCTCAGCGAGGCGTTCAGTAGCCGTTAAGAATTCAGAAGCTTTTACGAGTTTACGAGGATTTAATTGGGGTCCTACGCTGTGGCTGTAAAGTCTTATCAGTGCCTTGCACATTTGCACGAGAGGTGGTGGTTTTGGATTACACCTGCACTCCTCATCATCTTACATAATAGTGTAAACAACTCTTACCACGGCACTACCTGAAAGGAATTGAGAAGTAGGAAACATATATTTCACTTGTTTTAAGATATTGCCCTGTCCAAAAGTCACTTATAATTTAGATGAAGACCAAAATTAAACTTCAAACAAAGCAAAATGACCCAGAATTTGTCATTATAGCACTATTTTAACTCCATAAGCTAGCCTGTCGCGATATCGTAGCACTGGGCATCATAAAAAGTAAGTAGTTCTGGAGACCCTGCATGCTTCTCTTTCTCCCTTCCTCTCTCTCTCTATCACCTTGTCGAGGTCGCTTCTCCGGCAGGGAGATTACACTGTTCATCGCTTTTGTTCATTTAGGCTTACTGCAATCTCACATGTCAAGAAGTCATTGCAAAAGTCATATTGGGGTTTCAGTTTTAAACGACAGGTTTTCGTCATGGACCATTATTACAAAGTTGCAAAGCATTCCTACATGGAAGAGAACTTGATTATTGAACATTGATATACTGGTGTATATATGAATCTACTCCATTCACTGCAATGTTGTTGCAAAGAGATTGTTGTGCAGAACAAACAATTCTGGATATATACAAATTTATCTATTACTTCTTGAGTAGTGATCTTTTTAGTGATGATGTAGGCCTACACACTGGTCAAAATATTATTCTAATTTATTTGTCATGTCATTCTCATTTTGCTTGATTTGTCAGTTAAACATTGTAAATAGTTCATTTGGTTATGTCTATGAGACTGTCACACTTGGAAGTGGATCTGTTTTACAAGAGATGTTCCTCAATGAATCTACAGAGCAGCTCACACTGGCAACAAGTTCAGAACAAGGCTCACAGGTACACTATACATGAATGATGCTTGTGAGAACAAAATTATAA
The DNA here is from genome assembly GCA_029962745.1 of Echinometra lucunter. Lineage (NCBI taxonomy): Eukaryota > Metazoa > Echinodermata > Echinoidea > Camarodonta > Echinometridae > Echinometra > Echinometra lucunter. The sequence continues at coordinate 10,271,574 of CM057151.1, forward strand.
GAATAATAGATCCCTGTGCATTTTAAAAATGTTGTCCTGATTTTGAGTTCTTGCACTTATTCAAGCACCTCTTATCCTTAGACAAGGGGCATTTGCAAAAAAAAAAAAAATACCGGTACTTCATGCACCTGTCCATGTTCCCCTCATGTCAGGATGTTGCCTTGCTTTATTTAGCTCAAATCCAAAGTGTGAATCGAATTGTAATGGGGAAAATCTTCTGTAGTGTCCACCTATTCAGACTAGGCTTTATGGTTAGTGGTCCTTTGTTCATGCTGCCCCTACACTTGTGAACACTATCCCATGCCATATGAAGGAAGTTCCCACAGTGTTTAAGTTCAAACCCTTCTTGTTTCAAATGCATTTTGAATGAGTTTGACTGCAGTCTGCAGCACCTTCCATTCATTTGTCCTTTTCCTAAATGCACTGAGACAATGCCATAGTCACATGTGCTGTACAAGTATTGTAGTATCAAAATCAGCTTGATTTGTTCTGCTGTGTTTATTTGGGGTTCCATGTTGTAAAAAGATATTGCAAGTTTGATTACAGAAATTTGACATGTACATAAAGGTGAAAGTGGCGTTTGGGTACTAGACAAACCTCCAGACTTCTATTAAATTTGATGAAATTAACTCTGAAGTTCTGTTTAGACCTTATTCAAAATTCCCCCCCTTCCCCACCAACATAAGTGTTGTTTGATTAGCAACAAATTGAATGTCACATATCTATATAGTTTTGAAAATTCATTCAGTGTTTTCAAATTTTTGAGTAAAGTTTAGGGAGACAAATGATGCCTGTAATGTCTTTATTTTGACCAAGTTCAAACATGGATTTAGCATCTGTGTCATACATGTGCATGTAAATGATAATGCTACTCTTTATGTCATACAAATGAAATATAGGTGCTTACAATGAATTTGACAAACTGTGGCCAATATGAAACCTGTGATGAGTGCATTGGAGGGAATGGAGACACTGATGGAGACCCTTACTGTGGATGGTGTACACTGGAAACAAGGTGAGTGCAAGTATGGAGGGAAGGAAAGAGACCCTTACTGTGGATGATGTACCTCAGTGACATTGTGGCAACACATTTAACCACTTTGAAAGATTACATTTCTTTTTATCTGAATTTGATGTTTAAGAAAATTATCCACAGAGGATGTCTTTTTATGCAAATAAAGACAATAAATCAATTTTTCTGTACTGTGATTGATTGTGTAGATGCACAAGATACGAGGAATGCCCCTTTTCTGATGAGTCAACTCGATGGTTATCTTACAATGCCTTGCAGTGTGTATCCATCTCAGCTGTCCAGCCAAGCAGTCTGCCTTATCATCAAACAGAACAAGAAGTAAGTGCTTCACAGGAAGAGGGTTGATAATTACTTAATTATACATCTTACTTCCTTGATCATGAGGGGTATTTTTTTCTGGGGGATCATTGATCTAAGCTTATACAGTATGGTTTAACCTATAGCACTACAGTATCTCCTTTTAGTGATGTTGTTGCAGTATCTTTTGATCCAGACTGCTGAGAATTACACATATATGAGCAGATTAAAAAAATGACTGAAAATTTTTAGTCTGTTTTTAACGCAGTTGTGCTGTCAGTGAGTCTGATAGATACATGTAGTAGCTACATATATTATTAATTTATTTAAATTGGCATTGCGGTGTATACTATACATGTACATGTAGTCAGGATTTTTTTTGTACAAATAGGTAATTTTTCTGTTAAATGTTGCAAATTTTATGCACATTTTATGTATTTATCATTTTTCTTTCAAACTATGTGGGAGAGGGAAAAGGAATAATTGTTGCCAATTTAAGGAGGAATGCTGATTAATTTAGATCTGAGGAAAATTCTGTACTGGGTTAATTCAGACATTCAGTTACAAATTTGTATATGGTATATTTGATTGTACTCGATACTCTTATTGAACTCTCAAATCATCAACATCTTCCTTATTTTAATTTTTCAGGTTTTAAAGGATATTAATGAAATATACGGTATCAAAATGCAATAAAACTGAATTTATAATTACATGTCCGTGTTCCTTTGTATGTGGACCCTGTCAATAAACTATGGTATATTCTTGTTATAGATCACCATCACAGTACAACAGCTCCCAGATCTTAGAGACAGCTTTCAATACATGTGTGGCTTTGACTCTTATGAGGTCTTAGCTGCTACTACTGGCAATGCAGTCACCTGCACATCCCCTCCTGAGGGTAGAATACCTACAATTCCACTTGATTGTAAGTACATGTGAGACTAGTAGTAAATTTACAGCTGCAATTTATACTTCTGGAAGGTAATTGCAGCTACCTAATTGAAATCTGAATTTATATTCCACATACTAAGAATCTTGCTAAAGGATTGGTCAAAAGTTGATCACACGATAAACAGTAGTTTCCCCATTAATCATCACCTGATAATGAAAATTCTTGAACTCGTGGGGATGGAACTTTCAATGTTTCGCTGATCACTTCAGTCCTGCTATCAATATTTCTGAGTACGCACAAAATAAAAGTGCATGAACTCTATGATTACTCATTCCATTCTTTTCCATCGCAGTAACATTCTTTCCTTCTTTTGTGATGTCACTATTGGCTTTCTACTTGTTAAGCTGAGGCAAAGCAAGTTGTGCACGCACTGCACTGTCGCAAGATACATGCCAAATTTGTAGTGCGCGTAGTCGGAACTTTTTTCCCTTTTTTTAAACAGGGAAAGAAAACCTTCATTCTTTCTGAAATAAACCAAGATTCTTTCTCGTAGAAAGGTAAATATTCTTTTCTTTCTATGGGCCTACAGTTAGATGGTTTCAGATGTGGAATATAAAGCGAATAATCACCTTTTGGTTTCAGGCAACTAGACAAACTATCACTTCCTCCACGATCTGGATGTATGCACTATCTTTTCGTCCATCGTCTTCACCAATGTTGATAATTTGCATAAACTGTAACATCTATTATGATAATAATGATGAAAGGAAGAGGAAGATGTAGAAGAAGGAGAAGGAGGAGGAGGAGGAGGAGGAAGAGGAGAAGAAGAAGAAGAAGAAGAAGAAGAAGGAGAAGAACAAAGAAGAAGAAGAAGAAGAAGAAGAAGAAGATGAAGAAGAAGAAGAAGAAGAAGAAGAAGAAGAAGAAGAAGAAGGGGAAATGGTGTTGAATATTGAAAAAAAACTATTGAATTTTTCTCTTATTTATTATGGAGCCTATGATGACATTGTGAATTCTATATACATGTATATGTAATGTAGAGATGATTTTATGTGTTAATGGATAATTTGTTAAACCACCTTCTGAAGTGTTCTGTGCATATTTAGTAAGACTAGTTTTAGGTTCATTAATGTATAACAGTGTTATCTCAAAGTTGAGATTGATTCTTGATAGATCGAAACTCTTTGTAAGATGGGCCCAGTTCTGTAATATGATTGTCCCTTTACTCCCCAGAAGGTGGTTGTAATAATCAGTCAAATAAGCATCTTATCTTTATGTTATCGTGCGAAAGAATGCATCTGAAACGCAAAATGGAAAATTATTGAAGATAAAATTTTTCAAACAATGATTTATGATTGATAATTTCACGGGTAGCATGTAGACCTTGTAAATAGATATACGATCTTTGTTAGAATTCCATTCCAATATGTGAAAATAGACATTTTAATTTTTGCATTTTTCTATTTTCCAGACGCGTTACTTCGCACAATGATATAAAGATAAAACGCAAAAAAAAGACTGCGGCAAGTTTAATTAACTTTGTGCATATATCAGAACTAGGTAGTCACTAGAATATTAAAGGCATTGGCTAACTTTGTGAGTAGCTGATTTAAAAAATTCTCAAACTAAGATGAAACATGTGTATGAGTACTTGTATTTGTACTCAAAAACCCTGAAACCAACCATAATTTGGAAGAAAAAAGTGTAAGTTAGACGCAAACAGTGATTTTATTATCCTTCGTCTCACGAGACAATCACTAAGAGGACCACTTTGCTTGAATTTCAAAATGCCGTTATGTGCCTCCCGCCGCGTGATACGCCAATACACACAGTACGGTAAGGTGAGTTATACGCGCATGCGCACTCCTTATGTCTATTCTGTGCAACTGACCCTCGTATATTTTTCAAACATTGGTTCACATTTTTGATATTTAAAAATACTTCCTGTGGATATTATACTTTGAAACTTTCAGACTGATATTTTTACACTATAACCCTTATGTTTATCCCATTTTCAAGTAACAAAACAAGAATTTTTTAAATCATAACAATGTTAGCCAATACCTTTAATGGTTCTTATGGGGTTTATCATGTGCAGTCATATAGACCAAGGTATTTGGTCATTTGGTGTCCCATATGGCACCAAGTGTTGTGGAATAGATTAAGATCAAACCTGTCATTTTCATGCTGGGGATGAAATAACTGGGTTTTTTCCTTTGATTAAAAGAAAAATAATTTTCTATTTAATTCTCATAATTTTTGCTTCAGCATATGATGTGACACTGCAACTTTCTATTGTCTCAACTGAAACTTCTGTCAGTTTTGTCAACACAGATTTCTTCTTCTTTAACTGCGGTCACATTCAGTCGTAAGTTCTGAAAAGTTTTTTTGTAGAATACTTTCTTTAGCAATAAATTGAGAGCTGATTATTATTCTGACTAAATACTGATATGGTGTTGGCTCTGCTGTCAAAGCTATTTTTATGGACCTTTCAATAAATGTTAATCTTTCATGACAGATTGTTTAATCGCCTTTAATCATGGCATATTCAAATTTAGAAATGTACTTGTGTAGAAGTGCCACATTTTGGAAAGAGGCTCCTCCACTCATTTCTTTATTTTTTGTCATGTTATGTTATGTTATATAATAGCTACTCAATTCACAGAATTGCAGTTCAGGTTATCAGATTGTTCCATGTTTTCTTCAGGTGCAAGATTACAGTAACTACTCAAGGATTGACCAGTGAATCAAATTTAATGCACAGCCCTTCCCCATCCAAAAAAACTCAAAACACGAAATTATTTTTTTAGTGTGTGCTCAGTATAAATTGAAGTGGCAAAAAATTCTTTACAGGTAAAAGAAATCATCAGTATGCATTCTTGTTTTTTTTTCGTCTAGTGCTTACATTCACCATTTTCAATTTCTTGCAGTTGTTCATCCTGTGTGACAAGCCAATATCCATGTGACTGGTGTGTTTACGACAACAAATGTACAGATGATACCACCTCTTGCCAGTCAGGAGATACAGTGGTCATTGGAGAAAATGTAAGAAATTTGTTTACATTGTAGTGTATAAGTGTATTCATGTGCAACAGAATAAAATGTAGTTTAATTGATACTGAATGACTGAATTTACTGTAAATAGGAATTTTTGCACATATTTGATCATACACATTTGGTTATACAATAATTTTTCTTGATCAAATGATATTTATATACTGATACTTCCCTATGTTTTCATTTCTTGTAGCCAACAATTATAGCAAACTTGCTTAAGAATTCATCTTTCTTTGCTTGTTGGTTGCTGTCTTGTACATGTAAAGTCATATATCAAAATAGCTTCTTTACTGGAGCTTTATAGCAAAACAGAAGGGCACGGAAAGATGCATCTGGATTGCAAACAGTACAGAAAACAATATGCATTTTGAGTTCCGGGTTCTCCTTTATTTGTGCCACCACATTGCGCTGAGCTAGTAAAATGTGTGTGCAAATCTTTATTGAATATTTAAGGGCATAGGATGTGATTGAATTCTTGTACATGTTAAAGCAGGCAGATAGTGATGTTTTAGTTTGGTATGTTATCGGTGTGCTTGTTACTGTAGAATCCAGTTGGTTCTGAAAACAAAGGACACCCTCAGCTTCTTGGGTAAACAGATTTATATTAGTACATGTACATGCATTAAAATGTAAACTCAGGTTTATTAATAAATTGAATAACTGTACAAGTAATATATAACCTACAGGTGATGATCTGTTAAATAGTTTACTATGCTACCTGCTTGTCTTTACAGAATCCTGTTGGATCTGGAAACATAGGACAGGGGTTCTGCCCTCAGCTACTTGGAACAACAGAAACATTTCTCATACCTGTCAATATTCCTTCTGGCTACTCGCTGTCAGCAAAAAACCTCCCTGCAAACCAGGTAACTTTCCTGTAACTACCAAGCTTAGTAGGAAAATTACAATGATCTATGATCATTGTAATCATTCCCTCCTGTCCTGTAGTTATGTTTATTTTTTATTATAGTCGTATTTTTAAATCATAGCTATATTTATCCACTTTTACTTTGCTGTACTTCCCAATGTTAATTTTATCTTCTACTATTGTTGATATGAAAAACCGCCTCCTTCCTTTCCTCCTCCTTTTCATCATCTCTCCTCACTCTTCCTCTCTCTATATCTCTCTTTCTCACCTCCACTTTTATCATTATTTCACCAGTCTTTCTGCCAATACATGTTTCTTTTTTTCTTTCTCTCTCTCTCTCTCTCTCTCTCTACCTATTTTTCCTAAACCCTACCCACATCGTGCCTTTTCAGAACACTGAGCTTCACTTTCTTCTTGTGGTGTTTACCAACTTTACAATTTATTCTTTTTCACTTACATGTATGTTAATCTTAATTGTATTACAATTCAGCAATATTTTGAGAGTCATTAAGCTTATGATATATTAAAAACTGCAATTGTTTCAGTTGATATGATTCAAATGAATGTATATTTTTATCATGTATATTTGTATATATATTTTTTGAAATATTGTACAATTCAGCTTTTAGGCAGTGATATTATATTATTATTATATTTGCACTACATTTCTCTGTATATTTTCTTTTTCATGTTTTTATAGGCATAATTTTTCTTTGTAAGGTGATTGTTTAGTTCATGTGTAGGCACTTAAAAACAATGTGTATATTAAAGCTGGTCTCTAGTTTTGGTAAATCTCAGAAAAGTATTTTTCACTATTTCAGTTCATTGCCAAATGAGTTGAGAGTCTGTATCAAAACCTTTATGATGTATAGGATATTGAATAAAAACTCATTTGTGTGGGTGTATTTTACAGTCAAAATGTCAAACCTTTAGTTTTCGGACCCCCGAAAACATTGTCAACGCAGCATCACACAGGTCCCGTACACACATAAAACCAATGGGAGTTCCATTTGCCCGTACGTACATAGCAAATAGCTGTGCGTTTTACGCTGAGCTCATCGGCATCGAGAAGTCAGAGCCTACTGCTAAGTGTGACCGTTATATTGCGTTTCACTCGTACATTTACACTAAAATTCGTCGGAATTCATGGAAGGAATGTCATGCAATTTAACACATACATGTATATCTTTTCATGCAAGATGGACAGTATGAGACTATGCTTGACGTTTAATGGCAATTCTCCTTTTGCTACCAAGACTAGAGACAGGCTTTAAGCATGTTATGAATTTTATTTATTAGGTATCTGTCATCTCAACAGATCACCTCTTAATTTCATCAAAATTTTATCTTCTTTATTATTTAGTATTCTGCCCATTTTTTACCAGATGATAACTTTAACTGGTTCATTCATTTTTCGTCAAATTTTCGTCAGTTATCAGGCCATTTAAGAGCAAGTTGTGATAAGGTTTTCGGGGTCATGCGTCTTGCATGCGCACTGGTCATTAATAACATAAAAATGCCACTTTTCACTTGATTTGGACTCCTCAAAATTTCAAAATTCGTGCGCACATCTATGGGGCAAATAATATGAAAATGTGAAAAATCAAGCCCTTTTATAATCTGCCATAGCTCTTCAGAATGGGTGAGGATCCTCAGTTTTTATAGCATATTCTGAAAGTTTATGAGTTGTAGATATGAATCAGTGACAGAAATTTACTTTTTTGATGCTATCATGTCATCATATTGGCACCTACATGTACATGTAAACTAAAATATATGATTTGAAATTTATGACGTCGTATTTTCTGCATTTAAATCAAGCCATCTCACCTATTCTTGATCAATTTTCCCCAGGGTTTTGATATGTTGCAGCCCAGAAGTTTGTCTACAAGTCGCATGTATGCATTCTTTCATTTTGGCAATGGCATCATGGTTTTATTCTTCAACAAATGGTGGTATGGCAATTTTCAGTATTTTGCGTGTATTTTCTATGGGACATGACCTTTTCCTCAAATCTTGATTCTAGACATTCCTGTCTCTGAACAATAGCTTCGTTATTTCCGCCTGATTTTCGCCCAGCTTTGAGTATGTATTTTTTAAGAGAATTCTCTAAATTGTGCTTTTCATTTTTTTATCAGATCAAGCTTTTCTTCATGACAGACCACCTAATTCGTCTTCAGTGACGAATTACAAGTTCTCGTTATTATTTAGTTTGTGGAATAAAACAAATGATGCATGTCTTCCCTCATTCATGATATAATCTATCCACTCTTGCTGAGGTTGTATCTGCATCTGTTGTACTTATCCTGATGGCTTCATCAAAAAGCAAATCACTTTCAAACTTCTGTTGCTGGTCTACCACTCAGTCCATGGCTCCTCATAATTCTATCTACAGAACAGGCATATCAACCCTTTCGCAGACTAAGATCAGACTCTTTGCTGCTTCAAGTTTTCCAATCCTGGCACTCTTGGGATGCTTTTCCCTTAGCAAGCCTGTCTGTCTGAAATGATCTTCCTCTTCTTTGCCAGGCTTCCTCTGCTTGTTCTTTCAAATAGTTGCTCTGTCTAATTTTTTCTTATTCATTTAACTGAAAGTTGCTCTTCACTTTACCCTATATGTTAAACTTAAAGTCAGCCTATAGTCATTTAAAATTGTACTTGGAGTTCATCACACTGTGAGTTCAAGAATTGTTTTTGTATCCTTGGCTAAATTTCCCTCATTCCCTTAACTATTATAGCTGTGTTCATAATTTTGTATTTTATCCTTCAGGTTCAGTATGTTAATTTAGTATTAAAGTAATATATTTGTATTCATATTTGCATGTTCATTTATAGTACCATGAGCATCATTCCTGATGGACCTGGGCACTTTATATGAAGCCACTATTATCATTACTTTAATTAGATTTACAAACAGCCTCAACTTGAATACAGATACACATGTATATTGTATTATAAACATGTTCTCATGCATTATTAAAGAGAATATGGGGGGAAACATGATTTTAGAGTAAGGTCTACTTTATATGCTCATACATGTACATGTATGATTATAAAGTTAACAAACCTTTTAAGTTTTCCTTTCTTATGAGTGAAATTTTAGTATATGAATGATTGTTTCCTTTTACACATACAGCGTGTATGTAAAGTTCAGACAGATCAGTACATGTAATATTCATATTGAATTATTTACATTGTATTGAATTGAATTGAATTGAATTGAATTTATTCAAACCAGTCAAAAAAAAAGTACAATGTACAAAAAAAAAAAAAAAGTACAAAAGTACAAACAAAATAAAATGGTTACATTACAAAGAACTGATGAAAATGACAGGTTTGGGACCCCAAAGAAGCACAGCTTGTAATCAGGGGCCCCTGCATATGATATTTTACTTAAACATAGAACAACTATGAGAAAAAAAAAAATGATAAAAATTACAAGGTATTTAAAGATCACAACAGGAACATAACCCACACGCAAACATTCGCACACTCACACAGACAAACACAGACATTCACACTCCAAACATGTCACCCCCAGGTGCAACTAACAACTAGTCTTAAATTTATCAAGTAGATATTTATGACATAATTTCTTAAACCGAGACAGGGTACTGCTATTTCTTATATCAGCAGGACACATATTCCATTCTTTAACACAATTTGTTCTGAATGATTTCAACGTAGCATTAATTCTAGCAAAGGGTTGGTGAATAAGATGTCTCTGATGTGTGTTATAATTATGAATCTTAGAATTAACCACAAAAGTTTCTTGTAAGAAAGAACAATGCAGGGATTGGTATTTATACATGAAAATAACACAATTCAGCGAGACCATTTCATTAAGTGGTAACATATTCAACTGCAAAAAAAGTGGGGAACTTGGAGCCAGATAATTTGAATTTGTGACATATCTTATAGCTTTCTTTTTAAGAACTTGTAATTTATGTACATGAGTCCTGTATGTATGTCCCCAAGCGATATTGCAATACATTAAATGTGGCACAATTAAAGCATTATATAAAGAAACCAATGTTCGTTGAGGTAAGAAATATCTTACTTTTGATATCACACCAACATTACGAGATACTTTAGAACATACATTATTAAGGTGATAATTCCATGACAAGTATTCATCAACTGTGACACCAAGAAATTGCACACTTGAGCTGAATTCAATTTGTCGACCACCAACTATTATTGGATCTATATTATCAATGATCCTCTTCCCCTTTGTTCTAAATAAAACACATTTTGTTTTACTTGTATTCAGTAACAGCTTATTACAACAAAACCAGGCAAAAACATGACAAATTTCAGTATTTACCTCCCGAATAAGACTTTGCAAATTCTTATGAGAAAGTAATAAACAGGTGTCATCAGCGTATAAAGAATATGTAAGCAATTTGGAAGAATTAACAATATCATTAATATAGATTAGGAAAAGCAACGGACCAAGAACCGATCCTTGCGGTACTCCAAATTTAATATTTCTATATTCTGAGCTGACACCGTTGATAACCACAAATTGGGACCGGTTTTCTAGATAGCTTTTAAACCAATTTAAAGCCATCCCACGAATGCCATAATATTCAAGCTTAATTAGGAGTATACTGTGATCAATGGTGTCAAAGGCTTTACTTAAATCAAGGAATGCACCAAGGCAAAATTTTCCATCATTCATAGCAGTGATAATTGTGTTAACCAAGTTTAATACACCCATACTAGTAGAGCAATTTTTCCTGAAGCCAAATTGATGCGGTGTCATGATATCATGATACAGCAAATAATCGTTTAATCTTTTGTACATTATTTTTTCCAAGATCTTTGAGAAGATCGGCAACAAAGCAATTGGTCTATAATTTTCAATGCATTTACGATCACTCTTTTTGTAGACAGGAACGATTTTAGCAATTTTCAACTTAATGGGAACAATACCTTGAGATATTGACTTATTGAAAACATGACACAGTGGTTCAGCAATGACATGAATGCAACCTTTGATAACTTTAGGAGAAATGTCATCTGAACCACTTGATTTAGAAGCCTTCAATGAAGACACCAGCCTTGTGATTTCATGAACTGATGTTGGTCTCAAAAATAGAGATGATGCATAATTTTGCCTCGGCATGTAATCTTTGAAAGATGTTTGGGCTTCTGGAATTTCTTTACTGATATTTTCAGGCAAATTGATAAAAAAATTATTAAAATACTCAACTTTCTGTAGATCTGTAGTGAGTAAATTTTCACCATGATACATTTCATCTGGTATAAGATCCCTTTTCCCTCTTCCAAGCAGCTCATTTATGTGAGTCCAAGTCTTCCTAATATCCTTCTGTGTATTTTTAAAAACATTGTCATAATAATCTTTTTTGCTATTCCGAACTAGATTCGTCAACGCATTCTTATAAGCAAGATACTTTTTTTTTATTTTTATCATTTTTACATTTAATGTACGTACAATATAACTTATATTTATGATTAATAGATTTTAAGAGACTCTTAGTAATCCACGGTTTTCTACTTTTGCGTTTCTTATTCAGTTTAACGATGGGGAAATGAATATCATACAACCGAGAAAAGATAGACAAAAAATAATTATAAGACTCATCTGCATTTGTCAAAGTGTAATAAAATGACCAATCAAAAGTAAAGAGATCTTTTCTAAAACTTTCTATTTTTTTCTCTGTAATCAAACGCTTGTAGACCTCACTACTCGTTTTGACAGAGATAACAGCCGGCTCTTTATTGATGCTGAATATTGGCATATGATCAGACAAGTCTGAGCAGAAGATACCACTTTCAAAAGCATCTCGCACACAATTTGTGAATATATTATCTATCAGTGTTGAAGAAGAAGAAGTAATACGTGTAGGTTTTGTAATAAGACTAAAAAAAAAGCCAAATGATGTAAAGAGATCAACAAAATCTTTTACTCGATCATCAGAGTCATAATGCAACAAATTAGTATTAAAGTCGCCCATAATATAAGTATTATTATTTTCGCTACTCAGAGCTTGCAAGTCCTGTTCAAAGTCAATAACAAATGACCTCACATCATTGTCAGGTGCTCGATATGCACATCCAACAACCGTCTTAACATTATTCAAAACAAATTCTATGTATATAGATTCGTAGCCCAAAGTTACTCTTGAAAGATCATCACGAATTGTATATTCAAGACCCTCTCTAATATAAAGAGCAACACCACCCCCTCTTTTATTTTGTCGACAAACTTGAACAAGAGAATATTCAGGGATATGAAATAAATTCACATCTGTAGATGGTTTGAACCAGGTTTCTGAAATCCCAATAATAGAAAAATTGTGTTTCACACTGGATAAGAAAACAACAAGATCTTCAAAGTTTTTAAATAGACTTCGTGAATTTACATGAAGGAGAGAAAGTTTGCAATTACCTTTAAAAAGAAAATCATTACAATTGATATAATTACACTCATTCTCTACAATCACAGGTTGGTCCTCTATATCATCATCCATGATGAAGAGATGTAGATACTAAGTACAACTTCAGCAGCCTTAAAGATCTTGGAATATCAATTTGAAAAATATACATCAAATACCTAAACATCCTAAAGTACAGCTTGGGGTAGCCATTCAAAGAGACACGCACATACACACCCAGACACACACACACACACAAAGAAACATACAGGAGCACCAACATATGTAGATGAGTAAATATATAAAATGAAAGGTAAATAAAGCACACAAAAGTAACAAACATAGAGTTTGTCTTACAAAACACCAAGAAAAGTGATGAATGATTATTCAAGGTAAAAAAAAAAAAAAGAGAAAAGTAATACAAGGAGAAAAGAGTTGACCCTCTGGGAGATTTTAAGAAAGATTATTAACAGTTTATAGCTATATACATGTGAAGTAAAGATGAACTCAAGAACAGTTTACAGGGCAGTAACTTGTTGCAGAGATGCAAAGACCTTCTTAATTTGGACACCATCTTGGGAGGTTTTCAGGGCAGCTATAACCTTTCCATCAGCTGACCAGGTAGCAGCCACTTTGGGGTGTTTCACCAGTTTCATTAAAATCTCGTGATTTGCCCTGGTCAAATCCTCCTGGATGGAGAAGCCAGAGTTCTTCAGCTTTCGTCGATTCTTCAGCAGCGCAAGCTTACTTCTATGTGAGCACAGTTTCACTAAAATCGGACGGGGCTTGCTGTTTGGAGAGCGGGGCTTTCCGGAACGATGGGATCTGTCGATCTCTGCCTTGGTCAAGTTGTAGCCAAGGTGGTTTGACACGATCTTGATCACCTGATCGTCGGTGTCTTCATCTGGTGCTTCTGGGACTCCAAAAACACGCACATTATTTCGTCTGCTGTATTGTTCCAGATCGTCAGCCCTAGTCTGACAAGCTGCCATCCTTGATTCCAGTTTTTCCACAGATGACTTGAGGGTCTTTATCTCCTTCTCCTTCATAGCTAGGTTAACCCTCAAGTCATGGATCTCACCCTCCTGCTTATCTATTCTTTCCTCATTCTTTTCAATCCTCGCTTTGAGGATTTTGGCAACACATTTCTCAAGAGCCTCGACGAATTCAGCTTCATTTAAGAGCTCCTTCAGTGAAACAGCTAGGTCTGAATTGAGACTAGTAGTGGTGTTAGTACTAGCACGGACCACCTTTTTATTCTTATGACCTTCCATGACCAAAAGGAATGTGTTATGTTAGAAAGTTGGAGGAAATGAGGAATGTAGAATGCAGAATGGTCGAGTTGCAGGAGGGGAGAAATTGAAATCGAAAGTACTTACATGTAGTCAAATATATGGGGCAGCACACAACATTGATGGCTGAGAGACTTAAATATTTTGATCAAAAAAAGGATGAAAAGTGCATGATGTCATCAGTTAATCCAGTTAATCCAGTTTTAAATCATCCCAGAGGTACAAAGGTAATAGCTGTTAAAATCACATGTCCATGTATTATGTCCAAACTAAAAATTAAATGAGGAACATACAGCAGCTTTTAAGAGTGTCAGCAGTAGCAGCTTGTAGATTGTACAATGAATTACATTCAAGTCGGTGAATTTCTTTCAGATTTTGTACTCTATGTATGTTCATATTTTTTCAGGGTACAATTACATATGAGTGCATTCTCCACATTGAAGGAAAAGAAGTGAGAGTATCCAGTGATTTTATCAATGAGACCTACATTCATTGCAATGAAGAACAGGTAAAGTTAAACCAAGCATTAATATTATCTTCACCGTAACAGGTATTGTCGTTTTGCAGTCTCATGAAAATAACAGCTAGTTGCACAGCTATTTCATGAATATTAGCAGTTAAAGTTGAAAGTGTCAGTATTCTATAGTACCAGGGCCATGACTAGATGATTGTATTGTGAATTATGTCTTGTACTCATTGCAAGATGTGCAGAATTAAGAGCTAAAAAGGGTGAACCAAGTTACAACAGCAGCAGCAACAACAAACATAACAGGAACTTTGAAAAAAAATGAAAATAAAAAAATGCAGCAAAATAGATAAAAGAATACCATGAAGGCTTTTGTTCTGGGCAACTACTAGTATAGCTTCATTCTCAGTCTTCAGTTGTAGCAGACGTAGGATTACTGTGTTACTGGAAATCAAGTTTTCTTTGATTTGACACCTTGATCAACAAAATCTAATCATGGAAAGCCAAGCAGTAGCATATTTTTCCTCATTGTGTCAAATTGCCTGTGCCTAAGTTTTCAGTAAAATGGAAAGTCAACCCTTAACCTTGTATTACCCCGACAAAACAAAGTTTGAAGGGGGTATATACACGTAGGAATCAGTGTATGGTCGGGCGGGTGGTTGGTCCATTGCAAATCTTGCGGATTAAACTTCTTCCTCATTTTTCGAGCAATGCTCATGAAATTTGGCACATACATTGGTCTTGGGATGAAGATGTGCAAGACATGTATTTTGAATGTGTCGGAAACTTCGTTGCCATGCCCCATGTATGCAATAAATCAGGGAGAAATATTGTGGATCAAACTTCCTCATTTGCTTGGGAAATTTAGCAGACACATTGGGGTGGGGGTATTAATCACCTTCAGTGATATTTTTTCATTACTATTTGTATAGTACCTGTATGATGAGAACATCCTCCAGAAGAATCTAAGTGTGTCTGTTCAGTGGAATGGACAGAACAACATAGATGACCTGTCTGGATCATATGGTAAGCAGAATAAATATTCATCATTTACATGTATGGCTTAGCTTTTACTTGTGGTCAGTGGGAAGTTGTCACATTTTTCACTCTAGACAGATGAGATATTTTTCATACGTATATCATTGGAAATAGTTAAACACATCTGCTTTGAAGAGATTGCACATTTTAGTACTGAATTTGCATACTAACTTTGAGTGAAAGTGGCAGTGTTGTACGTCACATAATGTGCTGTGCACGCGGAAGTTAATAAGCTGGAGGTCACAAAATCTTCTGTTCAGGGCTTTGTCATAGGAGATTTTTTTTTTTCTTAATTTGTAGAAATTTGCAGGGCTTGAAGTTCCCTGTGGCCTTGCAGCCAGTTAACAAGATGCTCCACTCACTGGCCATGATACCCCTCTCAAAATCAAACTGTTCACATCCACAAAATTTGATTAGTGTTTATGGTGCCCTTCTGTACAAAGAAAACCAAAATATCTTTTAAATGATTATTTTTCTGACAAAAATAAAGTTTTTAAAAGTGTAATTTCTTTTTTGTGACTGGAGGCCCTGTGTTTGTGATCACAGCTCAAGAAGAAGTATGAAATGTGCATGAAATGGAAGTAATACCAGAATTAATATTTGAATCAGTTCTAAATCTGAGGATGACGTCATAACATCAGGGCACCTTTTCGTGACAGTTATCAGCGCTGAAAAGTTTAATTCTCTGACAACTTCAGTAAAATCCTTGGTTTTGATTGGCTGAGAAGCACTAGTCACTGACTGTTACTATGGTAATTGTCAGAGAATGACAACTTGTCAGTGCTGACAATTTTCATGAAATGATGCTCTGGTTGTCTTGAAAAAATTATGAGTGCAAATGAAACAGATGAAAGGTCTTTTTTGAGCAAGGTTAACAAGCACTTCCTTCCTTTTGTATTATTAACAGCCTCAGTGGTGCATCCCCACTTGCATGTTTAATTCTTAGTTGATTTTCCTCTTTTTCTAGTTTCTGGTCTTGTCCAGGTTACAGTGAGGTTCAGGTCAAGACTTTTCTCTCCCTATGTCCCAGTACTGCTTCCTGATGTTTTCAGAATTAAGTGTAAAATTAAGAATTTTTTTTAAAAAGAGGATTATTCTTGTAGATGCATGCACATGTTCTATCAAGGTTTTTCTTCATTTTGAAATGGTAACAAAACTGTTTATTTGTGAGGATGCTCGAGACCAGAAGTGAAAGGAGGGACTATCAAAAGCCGTGAAAGTCCCTTGTAAAATCGAAAATGCTGACTTTAATAAATGATGAGGATGATTTTGATTGAGTGAAGAGAGAGTGTAAAGTTTTCATCTGCATTTGATTGCTGTGTTAAATGAATGTGTGTTCTTTTTTTCTTTGTTTGCATTGCAGTCACCCTGTATAAGTGCTCAGTGAACAATGGAAGTTGCAGTCGATGCCTGTCCCAAGAAGCAACACCACCTATCTTGAAGTGTGGCTGGTGTGGTAATGACTGCAATGTCATTCAGAGTGATGTTTGTCGGAACAGTCAGTTTCTCTGGCAGAATGAGACAGAGTCATGTTCAGCACCAGTTATCACTGATGTAAGAAATTTATCTTGCAACTGTTTCAGACTGTGCATATTAATGACAGACCATATTGTGTTTCATTTAGCTATCAAGGCTTGAGCCATCATGCTTTAAATGGTTTGATCTTTGAAGTATACTTGTACATATGGTAATAGAAAGGGAACAGGTTTAGAAGCATTTCATTAAAATTTGTCTACAGATGCTTATACAGTAAGCACAATTGATTTCTGTGAATTAAAAGGAAGAAAGACATTAGTACATACATAATGGCAACAACTATTTTTTTCAGTTGGATTCAAAAGACAGCTAGTTCTTTCCTAAAGTGTGCAAACTAAAACTGCATCTAGATTCATTGTGTTAGTCCTAAAATTGCACCTCCCATATTAGTTTAAGTGAACGGTGTTGTTCATCATACACACCATCAACCTGCCTTTAACTGTGCTACATGAACATAGACAGTCTTGTCTTAATACCATGCCTACACATTCTTGTTGTCCAGCAAAGTGTCAGTAGAAAATGCAAAAAAAAAAAAAAAAAAAAAAAAAAGTATAAAATGGAAATTCCAATTAAATTTCTATAAAAGAAAAGCTGTCTTTAAGTTTGAAGGTTTTAACTATTGGAACCATAATGTATCTCATGAGAACATGAATTCTTGTAATACAGGGTTGGCAATTTTTGACAGTTCATCATATTTGCCTGGTCCCTGGCATGCTACATTGTTATTTGTATTCATGTTATTATTTTCTTTCAAAAAAAGTTCGACCCTTTGTCAGGCCCTATCAATGGTCATACAAGATTACAGATCTATGGCACTGACTTGGGTGTGGAATTTAATGATGTGGATGAGATTCTTATTCAAGGCTTGGAATGTGATTTGACCAACATGGGCATGTATTATCAGCCAGGAGAGAGGTAGATTTTACGCAAGTTGTTGTCCATTACTTTTTTTAGTTTTTTTGTCAATTTTAGTATTTCTTATTTTCACTTTGTAATGCAACATACAAACAAAGTGATCTCTGCATTGATTATTTTTCCATCCATTTCAAAAATATTCTTCTGAGATTAAACTCTGAATCTAAATTGAATAAAATGAATGGAAGCAAATTAATATTTATGCGTAAGCAGGGTCAGTGTGATAAAATCTATGCATGGAGTAGTCTGTTTTTGATGAATCACACTAAATGCAATGTTCACATATTGAAACTGAAATCAATTCATATCCATATATGTTCGTATTGTACAAGCCAAATTGATTCTATTTCATCTATTTGACAACTACAAAATGCTTAGTTGTATTATAGTGAAAATTACTCAATAATCTTGACTTCTTGCAAAAACTTGTGGATAAGTGCTATAGTATTGTTCTTTCCTTTAAAGAATTAAAAGATGGTAAAACTTACATTTGCAGTAGAAAAAAAAGGGGGGAAGTACACAAGGCTATGGCTTTATTTCTTAGTGCTCTAATGTATGCGTATATACCGATACTAGTATTTACAGTTTATCATGGTATGTTTTTTTGTTGTCTTTTTACAGTGTAAGTTGTGTGACAGGTATGTCTAGTGAACCAACATCGGGACGCATTGAAATCACAGTGACATCTGGTGAAGGAAGTAATAAGACAGGGGCGAGCACTAAAGAATTTTACTATAGGGTGAGCATGATGAAAGATTGCACTGTTATGCATGTATAGCATTTTTTTAAATGTCTTATTTCTATGGTCCATTGGGATGAATTGGTTTAGCTTGAAAATTAGAATTGTTACAGACTTTTTAGAGAACTGTAACTTGGCAAAACAGTGCAAACTTATGTACATGGGAAGTCAGTATGAATAAATCTAATTTTATCAGGAGAATATGATTGGCACATGTACATGTATGGCCAAATAATTGTTAAAAGCTGTTAAAATCATGATTTATACCTTTCTAATAACATGTTAGAACATAGTTACCCGGTATACATTTTGTGTAAATCCCTAGAATTTGATATGTTCATGGCCAGGGTCATTCTTCTCTCTCTGATAGGATCCTATGATTACAGGGTTTTATCCGACAGAGGGGCCAGCAGCAGGGGGTACAACAGTCACTATTAGTGGAATAAACATAGACACTGGAAGGGAAATCACAGCTAGATTTGGAGAAGCAGAATGTGTAGAGATGTGAGTGATCTGTAAATACATTTAAGGCTGTATAGGTTTTATGGCCCATTTTCATCATCTTTTCATTCAATCCATCATTTTTCAAAAAAAAATTATCTGGAGAAGTTTGCTGTATTAAAATCCTCAATTTTATAATAAGTAATTATGGGTATTAACACAGTAAGCATGGACAAAGATGAAGTATTTGAGGGAAATTCATAGTACTCGTCATTTGATATGAGTTTTGTAAATTTGATCCTCAGAGGAGGGAAAAACATTACCAAAGAACAATTTCTATCCCAAGTAGTCTCACCATGCCAGGGGAAAAGTTGCGGGATTATTAAAGGGAAGTTGCAAAATATGAGGGGAACTGTTTTTTTTTTTTTTTAAAGGTCCATGTTAACATTTGAGCCCAATTGCATGTGTGTATGTTAGTGTGTTTGTGTGTTTGTTTGTATATATTGCAGGTTTATACATGTACATGTACAGTATAGAGAGAAGGAGATGGATAAAGGTAGAGAAAGATATGTATCAGGATATATGTTTTGTTATTTTACAGTTTTGTTCAAGGCACTATGGCAACCTGCATAACAAGCAACATACCACAGAATCAACAGGTTTCATTACCCTTAACTATGTCATTTGATGGAGTAGAAAGAACGTTTACTGACTACACCTACACCTACATGCCAAATCCTAGGATCGATGGCATTGACAGGACAGAGACTATCATGGCGTAAGTAACTAATGAATTTTTAATTTTTTTTTTATTCTGGGGGTGAGGAGAGAAGTTACCATTGCATTTTTAAGTGATCATTTAATTTGAGTTTTATCAGAGGTAGCAAGCTCATGATGGACATAAATTATGATGGGAATGATGATGGTGATTACTCTGTTATGATATGATTATGTATCAAGCAAATCACAAATATGTGCTTCACAAGTCCACAATATTTCTCTTAAAAATGAATGAAAGATTCACAAACTGTGTTATCATCATTGTAATATCATCATTGTTACTTATGAAATATTTTTAGTTTGATTTACTATTGATATTTTTGTTTATTGTTTTGTGTGTTTAGTTTGCTTCCATTTTTTATGTTCTTCCCTTTCTTTGTTTATATTAAATTTACCAAATATACTTATTTCCTGTCCTTTTACATTGTTTCCTTTATTAAGGTGTAAATTAAAGTTTGTCCTAATTTCTTCTTGTTCAAACAGAGGAGGAACTGATATTACACTAACTGGAGATAGATTTGATCTGATCCAAGTACCAATGATTGTTGTTTCATCAATCACATCTTATGCTAGCAACTCTGAGGTATATGTGGAGTATTTACAGCATTCTATTAATTTTATGCTTGTCCCATCAAGACACCAAATGACTTAATGGTTTTGTTCATTATGTGGCATATACCCATATGTGTTATTATTTGATTTTTGATGAATTTATGGTACATCATAATCCCGGTGTACTCCTGGCGTATACATTTGCTTATACATTATGCAAGTAAAATGTTGCGTTGTGTAAAAATTATAGACAGATCACGCTGCATACGTGTATGTATGTTACCATTAATATTAACATTTGCACACATGTACATTGTATGTTCATCTTCAGATTGATACATTGGTGCATCTATTCATAGAAATATGTATGGTTGCATTCATATAACGGTATTATAATAGTAATTTGATATGACCAAGATTTATACATAAGATTGGCCATTCAGTCTTCTTGTACAGTTATCTGACCAAAAATAAACATTTCAATTTTAATTATCATTTGTTCATTTCTTTTGATTACTGATCATTTTTACAAAAGCTCTGCAATGGAACAAAAACCATACTCATTTGTCCAACACCAAGTTTTCCTGATGATGCTGTCCCTGGCAGAAGAAGAAGAGCTGTGGATGATGTGATGACAGGAAATCTGACCTTTGACTTTGATGGATATATCATCGATGGAGGCTTAATAGAGTACTTCCAAAACCCTGTGTATGATGACTTCAGTGGAGACAACAGTATTTATGAGAGTGCTAACAAACGACTTGAAATTACAGTGAGTTTCATGTTTATGCCTCTGCCCACTGAAGTTGTTGTCGGAAACATTATGCTTTCTGAAAACTGATTATTACAGTTGTTTAAATTCATTGAAGATTGTGATGATAGTCGACAGTCATTGGCAAAGGGGTAATAAGTATTCTCTTTTTTATTTTCACTATTTTGATTCTTTTATTGTTGTTATTGGTATTAATATTATTATTATTATCATCATCATTATCATCATCATCACCATCATCATCAGCATCATAAGTATTATTATTATATAGTACTTAATAGTAGTAATTTATGATGTAATTTCCTTTATGCTCTTTTAGGGCATGAATTTGAACTTGGCAAGCGGAGAAGATGATGTTCAAGTTTTCTTAGGTCCAGATGGAGAATGTATTGTTGATGATCTTCAATTAGATGTCCTTCGTTGTCAACTGCCAACCAAGCAACCTCAACCAGGAGATATCAATGGAACACTAGGTCCAGGGGCTGCAAGGAATCTACCGGCTGTGACAGTAAGTTTTATGTCCCTTTTTGATACACATTCTCCTTGTAGGAATCTAACTGAATATTCAATGTTACAAAAAGTGATCTCCTTATATTCAGTGTAAATCTTATTTTCCTTATATTTGAAACATTAAGATATTTACAGGTCAATTTGGTTATGGTTATTTTGGCTGACTGGTAAGAAAACATGTGTATCATGTAATGAAGCAACCAGTACGACCAATGCCTTTGAGTCCTGTATTGATGAAGATTATACCTTACTAGAGGGCACACATGCATCGGCTTGACTTTGAACCATAATACTCTCGGTTACGAGACCACTGAGCCATCATACCTTGAACGTATTTGACAGATGTTGTGACATAAAAGGACATGAATTTTACACTTGTCACTTTAAAATGAGTGCTCTGAATGAAATATGGCATATTAATTGTTACTTGATTTAAAGAAAGAAAATAACTTGTAATTATTATTGACTTTATGTGTACGTGTATGATACTGCAGTTACCAGTGTACGGATGTTACATTGTCATGATTGCATAAGTTTGAATGGTTACATTTATGAATTTAATTCTTTTCCTCTTTATTATTATTTTTCATCATTTTTCTTTTTGCAGGTAAAACATGGCAACCTTTGGTTTTATCCTGGATATGTACAATATGCAGGTACTGATCAACTGCCCATAGGACTCATAGTGGGTCCTACTGTTGGTGGTGCAGTTGTAATCGTGATTGTCTTGGTTCTTGTTGGAATAGTCCTAGTCAAACGAAGACAGAAAGCTATTGATCAACAAGTGGAAGAACTGGAACTCCTAGAAACAAAGATACAGAAACGTGCGGAAGAAGGTACATATTAATTTTGAATTTTTTTTTTTACATGTATTTGCACCCCTCATAGTCCAGCCTGCCACTCTGTACAATAAGAATTGAATTGTATCTTTGGAAGAAAAAATTGGATCCTTCTTGCTAGGATTGATTGTTTATTACAGTGAATTGTAACCAAATTTTCTGTAATATGTGTAGGAATTTACTATTAAGTTTTTGTGAGTGTTTAGGATTTCCATTGCCTGAGAAGATATAAGTAAGCTATTTTGGGGAGCGATACAATGGATGGTAATGTTCATGCCACATTGATCATGCATACTGTGAAAGGGTTCCCGGCTGCGCTAGGGGTTGTAGTAACTGCAGGACTCTCAGGAATAGCAGTATTGATACTGGTGAGCTTTGGCTGATAAATGGAAAACCATATTTTATGCCCTCATTCAGGCTTTTAGCTCTGAATCATTATGTGACATGCATATAAGTTAATGTTATAAGTGAGGAACTGTAATAATGGAGAAGTGCAGACTTATAGTTTGCATAATCTAAGCATTAGAAAATGAAGGGGTCTTCAAAATTATTTTGGCAGGTTCTATGAAATATTTTGTCAAATTACATCCCAATGTGCATCCCACGTTGCAGACAGTATCTAGTTACCACAATCAGCATGCCAACTTTGTCATATTTTGTGTATTTTCCTTCAGCATACCATAACTTGCAGGTTGATATGACAGAAGTTGAAGAGCAGGTCAAAGGTCTAGGTATTCCATTTGTCAACACCCAGGACTATGCACGGAACATGCTATTCTCTGGTCTAGAAATCTTCCCTGCCACAGCTGATCCAGAGGTTAGTAATGATGTGTAACTTGGTCGTACCAAATCATTAATGCCAGGGATGTAGCCTACGTCCAGACATGGGGGAGAGGGCATAAGTATTTCTGTGGTCTAGATATTGTCTCCCCCCCCTTGGGCCAAAACTGATCTGGAGGTCAACATGTATGTCTCAGTCTTACCAAATCTGATTAGGAGCATAGTATATGTCCAGACGTATGGGGCGGTGTGGGGGGGGGGGGGCAGGAGGCACTTATCTTTCTGTGGTCTAAATATTCTTCCTGCCACAGCTGATCTAGAAGTCAGTGTGTACATTTTGGTGTTACCCGATCACAAATAGCCTATGTGCATACACGGGGGAGAAGGAACATCGGTTTTGATGTGGTTTTTATATCCTCATATCCACAGAAATGGTCATACCAGATCAATGAAATTGGTACTGCATGGTGGGGATGCGACAGTCCTGCGGTCTAGATATTATCCAATCCATTTGCTGATCCAGAGAGATCATTGCGTATCTGTCAAGTCTTACCCTGTCAATACGAAATCGAAGAATGCTTTTTGCTATGGAAGATATTTGTATTAACTCTATGTAGGTTGAATTATTCTGTGATGGATATATGTACTCTTTCAAGACAGCTCAGATATGAATACTGATGAAAGTATATTTTATTCTAAAAATCAAATGTTTTTTTAAAAAATAGAGCTATTATAAATACAGGCACCTTATCAAAAGGCAGAGCCAATTTGGAACACAGCTTCAGGGACTTTCCCGCTCAGCGTCTTTTCCCCTCCGATACTCCCGTTTCTCTGTAGATAAAACAGCTGGGGATCAGGAAGGCCAGTGTTAAAGAACAGTCGCGGAGAAAATGATCCAAGACGCGGGACAAGACTTTTGATAAGCGGCCTTACTAGGGAAAATTCACAGCAAATTAATAGATTTTATCCACAAAGGCTCATTTTGATTTTCAAATAAACTAAAGCAAACAGATCCCATGCATCTGATTATGATTTCAAACTCATTTTCTCTATTTGAATAGTACTTAGATGCAGATCTTGAGCAAGCAATGATCAGATTCTCTAGGCAACTGAATAATCCTGACTTCCTTATCAGTTATATTCATGAGTTGGAAGAGAGGAAATCTCAACAAAGAGACAGGTATTTTCATGTTTTTTTTCATATTCCATAGATTTTTCTTAGTATAAAATCTTATTGGCAGTGAGAATAACTTAGAAGCTGTACCCATGATGCCTTGGTATGTACATGTACATCTCAATGTAGAAGATGTATGCGATGTTTCTTTTTAGTGTTGTCATTGAATTGTAAGAAATGAAGAATGGAGTGCTTGCTTATCAAGAAGAGCCTTATTTCAAGTATTTCTTAAGTCAGTTCATGAGATTTATCACAGTGATTTGAAGAGTCATTATTTAGTAACCCAACTAGCTTTTTACTACGCATTGTTAGTTTTGTAAAACAATAACTATTCAGTGAAGCAAGGTGAGTGATTGAAACTACATTATCCATTATGAAGTTGGACTGAGGCCTGAAAAGTGGATTATATAATCTAGTGATTTTTCTCATTACTTTCAGAGTCAACATAGCATCACTTATTACAGTCATCCTGGTATCTGAAGGGAAGCTTGACTACTTCACAAAGTAAGTATTTACATCCGCTTACATCAGAATTGTGTGGATATATTCCACAGTATTCCGTATGTGTGTGATGATGATAATAACTTTATTAATATATGGCATTTATATATATGGCACTTTCAACATGTGTTTCAAAGTACTGTACAGGCAAATACATATAAGACATTAATACAGAACAATTAGACAACATACGTTATATTGATGTGAATTAAAGACATTGGTTAACATTGTTATGATTTTTAAAAAATCTGGTTTTGTTACTTGAAAATGGGATAAACATAAGGGTTATAGTGTAAAAATACCAGTCTGAAAGTTTCAAAGTATAATATCCACAGGGAGTATTTTTAAATATCAAAAATGTGAACCAATGTTTGAAAAATATACGAGGGTCGGTTGCACAGAATAGACATAAGGAGTGCGCATGCATGTATGACTCACCTTACCATACTATGTGTACTGGCGAATCACGCGGCGGGAGGCACATAACGGCATTTTCAAATTCAAGCAAAGTGGTCCTCTTAGTGATTGTCTTGTGAGACGAAGGATGATAAAATCGCCGTTTGCGTCTAACTTAACACTTTTTAATTCCAAAATTATGATTGGTTTCAGGGTTTTTGAGTACAAATACAAGTACTCATACACATGTTTCATCTTAGTTTGAGAATTTTTTAAATCAGCTACTCACAAAGTTAGCCAATGCCCTTAATAGAAATATATTAAACTGTAGGACTCAGAAATTAACCCATTAGCAACAGCATAATTAGGTACTAACACTTGCTCAAATGAGATTAATTTGATGAGGTGTAAAGCTTCTCTGTTCCATTGTTCTTCTGTTTCATTGTTCCACATGTGAGAGCAGCTCACTGATATGTACATAGATTTCTATTTGTACACCCTGTGGAGCGGCTTTATTACCCGAGTGTGTCTGGCCATGCACTGCCCTCAGTAGTTTCACAAAATTATGGGAAGCCAGTGGAGGGTGTGTAGAATGAGTGTAATATGGTCTCGCAAATTTGCCTTCACAGTTAGCTGTGCCGCACTGTTCTGAGTCCATTGCAGCAGATGTACATGTTGATTAAAAGCAAAAGGAGACTATAGTAATCTAAGTGCGATGATACAAGTGCATGAATAAGGTGTTCATTGGAATGTTGGTCTAAATGATGCCTCTGGTTTGTTTACAAATTTACATGAACATGTATGTTGGAAAGTTGTTTTTACAGTGTTTATTTTTCTATTTAAAGAACTCAGAAACGTGAATATTTTCAAACTATTTCCAAATATGTTTCCAGAATCCTGAAGATATTACTGGAAGTGCAGATTAGTGATGCATCAGACACTGGAAGACCACTCAGAGCTCTCTTTAGAAGGTAAGATACCAAATATATGTAATGAACTTTTGAAATTCATTTTATATCATTTAAGAAATATGGTTCACAAATAAAACACAAAAAAACAGATTTAATAATACATGTAAACACACAAAGCAAAGCAAACCAAATAACAGGCAAAGTAGATACTTTGCTTTTCTCATTTTGATTGAAAATATTATTTTTGGTGCTAAAGATTAATGTTTTTTTTGTGGGGGCGGGGGAGTTTGTCTTATCGACAGTAGCTTTGAAGCTTGTTCAATTTTGAGAAAAAAATGAATTCTGAACCTGAATTAATATACAGTTATAAACTTTAATTTCTATATGTTGGTATTATTTTCTCAAATTTTAGGAATTACTCACAGATCACAAATTATTTTCTCAAATTTTAGGAATCACTCACAGATCACAAATTTAAAGACATTCAGAAATATTGCAACAGTTGCATTTGAGTCCGAAAAAAATATCGCAAGTTTGATTTAGCTTTCATCATTGCCATCGCCAGTATGCATTTTGCCTTAAAGACAAATTGCTAAGAAAAGTAAAATGTTTAAATTTGACCTAAATTTAATTTAAGCATTTTACTTAGCCAAGTAAAATACTTGTTAAAATACTGATTTATTCCCTCCTCTGAGTGGAATATGGCCCAAGATCCTTCATAAAAATTAAGTTGAACTTCAAATTTGAATTTGTCCACATTGTAATTTCCTTTCTGCCAGAAACGAAACAATAGTTGAGAAGCTGCTTGCCAATTGGTTGTCTCTCTGCATGTATCAATACCTGAAGGTATGTTTTATTAATTATCTATTGTGTTCCTTTTCACTATAGTTATTTCAAGATGTAAGTTTTATATTGATAGTGTTATTTTAGATAATAAATTAATCATAATTAATTGAAAGCATTATTAAGGCTCATTCATATATGAAGAGGGAAAACGGCGCGACAAACCATGCTACGTATAATAATTAATACTCATCAACGCGTCAACACTCAAATAAAAGAGATTTGCCAAAAGTTTAGTTGACAGAGGACATCATATATTGGACCTGTTTATGAATTTGATTTGTCTACAGCCTCTTGCCTCAGCATTTTTTCTGCTGCATCATATCCCATTCATGTGTGCACAATAATCGCAGGGGTGTTCCGCCGGGGTTTGCTGTGTCATGTCTGAAAAGTCTTTAAAGTACATTTATACCACCTATATATTAAGACAAGTGCTTCCTGACCTGCATTATATCTAATTTATAATTGATAATTTTTTACAACAAAAAATTCATTCACTGCAGATAGATATACATGTGCATGTTTAACTTGCATGTACAGTACATGTATTTTTACAATCACATGAAATTGTCAATGAAATCACAAATTTTATTTTTAGATGTGTGCTGGAACTTAAAGTTTGTTTGTATTATCTCAGTATTTGTTGTTTTTTGTTATATGTTTTTTCAAACAAAATTGATTTCAGGTAAAGTTCAATATATGACAAGAAATGTTACATTGCTACATTCACAGGAATTACGTTGTGAAGTAAACATCTTTATTGCTTTTTTAAAACTCTTTAGACAATTATCGTTTCTCCTATTTTTCCTGGCAGAAACATGTGGCCAAATCCCTTTACCTGCTGTACCAGTCTATCAAGATTCAAATTGAAAAGGGACCTATTGATATCATCACTGGACAGTCTTACTTCTCACTCAACTTTGAATATCTCATCGAGGAGGATGTTCCCTATGAAGAAATGGTACATTCCCCCTTCAGTACTAACAATTTTTACAATCCTGAAGTAAGAGACTTAGGACCTGTGAATTAATGAGTTGCAATGGATTGTATTTTCCACCACAAGTCCTTCAATCAAAAGCACCTTTACAATTCAGAAAAAAAACACTTTTAGAAGTAAATTTTATGTTTCAGGGAGATACAGTTTTATTGCAATAAGACATTGTTGTTTCGCTGGAATGGAAATGGGATATATTTTTTTTACTTACAATTTCAAATTGACTTTTATTGTACAGGGTGTATGATCAGTAAACTTCAGCGAGGTCAGAGGAGAGGGGGCTCTGTTACTTCTTTCATACCCAAATCTAGGGAATCTTCTCATTCTACATAAATGTTACTGTGCCACATGAGAAAAACCCAATTTACACTGAACTGTAAATTGGATGTGTTTCCACTTCAGAAAGCAGTTTGGAATGTCTGTGTTCCAGAGTTTTGTTGCTCAAAATACTCAGATTCAGATTCATAAAGTTTATTTCATTTTCATTTTTCAATACATCAATTATACAACAATAGTGCAAATGTAATATAACAAGAGGACTTTATTTGATGAATTAAAGTTATAAAATAAAAGCCCCCTCAAAAGAGCAAAATACCAAGTTCAAGCAAAAGAACTAACTCTTCTATGCTTATATGTACTTATCATCTAAAATAACTTACCTTGGAACTTGACGTAATATGGAATTTCTACTGCTACTTGTAGATACAGAGACTAATTTGGAAATCTGTGGTATTTTTCTGTACCCAGACCTTGTCTGTATTAGGATCCAATGGCCAACATGAGTACTATGTGAATGTCCTCAGCACTGACTGTATCACTCAAACTAAGCAGAAGATACTGGATGCAGCCTACAGAAAAAAGCACTTTGTCAAGCAGAGTAGAGCCCATGAACTAGATCTCTGTGAGTTTGAAATCCCATTTTATTACTCCCTTGGATGTTAGGATGTTTGGGGGGTGGTCTTGTTTTGCTTTTTTCCTAAAGTTATAACAACTGCAACTAGAACGAGTATTTGTAGGAATCCAGTATTGTTTCTTATAAAGGGACAAGTGTTTGGGTAAATATGAAACATGTAATCCATTTGAAAAAAATATGAAATGAAGGATTTCAGCCTAGATTGTTGTTGCTTTAGGATTTTATTCTGATTGTGTCCTTATGCAAAGATCATTTGGCCTTGTGATATTCTTATTGAGGGAGATTATAGGGGGAAGGGGTACAATTGCTATTTAGTCTTTATTCACTTGGAACTGAATCTCTTTAATAGCAAATACTTCTCATGAGTACTATTAAGTTCAGTAGATTTATGTGTGACGAAAGTTAAAAGCAGGGAAGGGGTTGACCATGTCGATACCAGACTAGCGAAAGGTTGATAGGATGATGAAATGTTGTTTCCTTTATTCCCAGTGTGGTACCATCCTGGTGGAGAGCAGAGAATTCTACGAGATCAAGATGAATACAACACACCAAAAGATAACTCCATGTCTGTACAAGTCAATACACTCAGGAGTGTCGGGGTGAGCTGCTGTTACCTTGGTTTCTTTTCAAAGAGTTCACATAAAAATATGGCACAGTAACCCGTGCCACTTATTCCAAGCGAGTCATGCCAAAATTTGCTTAGACAAACTTGTGACATCATATTGTATGCTAACTTTATAAGAATTTGATTGGTCCACACCTTTTTACTGTCAGGAGGGAAAAAATATGCCTCTCTCATGTCCTATTTTTTTGTCCACCAAATAAACATGGGGGTTCATAAAAAAAGGCTTTCATTGTTATGAATGAAGACACACCTGTGTTATGTGTAGATCTGTCTTGTTTGTTTGCGGGGTATCTCAGCTGCCTGTTGCACATCTGAATATGCAAGTACTAGCATAGCATAGGGCACTGAACATTTTTAAAATACATGTATTCATAACTTCATATTTCATTCTAGGTAAGGCAAGGCATACTTTTGATTTTTTAAGGTGTAAAAGGTGCCACTGATTCATGATTCTTCAGGTATAGTGTATTCTATTTTTCATGTCTCCCATATTGCTCCAGAAAATTGAATCACAGCAGATATAATTACAGATGTAGGTACATTGACAGCTTTGACTGCTCTATTACATTTTGTTCTGTGTATTATATACATATACATAGTAGAGTGCACATACATACACACACACATATGCACACATATACGTCTACATAACATCTAACACGTAATAAAACCTGACACTTAATATCTTTTAAGCAATAATTCCATTTCCTTTGATGCATACAGGTGTCATCTGATTGTCGGGTGGCCTTGATCAATAAAGTTGGTAATCTTGAAGATAGTGCAGGAAACTTCACGCCAGTCTCACCGGGAGCAAAGATGTTCTACGTCTGTAAGTACTTTCCAATATCCATATAGGAAGATGATAGTGGTATGTTTGTAGAGAAATATTACATCTGACAGCTGAACTGAACACTATTTGTATGCATACCATATATGATATATGCAAAATGTCAGCATGATATATTCACAACTTATGATAAATTGTGCCATACATGTACATAAGGAAAAGATCATCCGAAAAACTAATTAACATAGTACTTTTAAACAACGTGATTACATTTATGATTGGTGTTTATAATTTCGTTTTAATTTGAGTGCCAATAATTGAGGCAAAGTGAGTCAGAGTGGTGTTTAGTGTGTGGAAATGGAATAGAAGACAAAGATGTATTGATGTAGAGAGATAGAGAATCTGAATTCAACACTAAAAGGAAAGAAAGAGCAGAGTTGTCTCATGCAGAGATATGTCATTGAACAGTTGTAACATCAATGATATCTATATAAATTTGCTGTGATGGAGAAATCAAACAACTTAAGGTTTTAATTTGCTTGCCCTATTATTACAATGAACCTTTGCAGTCAACATTACAAGTCAGAAATTAAGTTTTCTCTTTAAGTGGTGGAATTTGACACTCCAGATAATCTGGATATAGCTTTATATGAAAACTACACTATTTGGAGAACTTTAACTTTTAGGTACTGCACAGTTTGTATACATGTATGATATTGATCGTTATTGCATCAGTTCTCATGGAATAAATTGATGATGAATGAAGGCTTATTTAAGATTAAAGAAGTGTAATTCATGTGCTGAAATTTAGAAGAACATTATATTACCTGAAACTTACCTAACATACATTAATCTGTTTACAACTAAAATTCTCAAACTCCTATAAACTTAACCCTATTAAACGGGGGGGGGGGGGGAAGGGCTGGAATCCACCCCCCTGGACGTTTTGCGCGATATGTCCGCAACGCGCTTAGATGTCGCCACGACGCTGCATGACTTTTTTCTGTAGCATCTCGCGCATTTTTTCGGGACCAAATTCGTGATGTCCGGGTAGGCTGTACCGAAGTTAAGCAATATTTTGTATTCGCATGTCGGATCAAAAATTGCTCAAAATCGTGATTTCATGTACAAATCGAATACAAATTGTGTTTTCAGCAAAAATTTATAAATGTATGGTAATTTTTACTATTAATGATCAAAATCAAATAGTTTTAGTCTGGTTATGATCCAAAGGGTATTGACGACAAATTTCATAAAAACAATAAAAAACAAAAAGTCGAAATGACAAAGAAATGCATAAGAAATTTCAAAAACAATGAAATACATAAGAAATAAAATTTTATTCCGATGTTTTTTTCATGTATTCTTGTTAACAACACTACAGAGAGTATTTACAACAAAAATAAGACTATCTGGAACTTCATCTAGTGATTTATAGCAAAAAGTCTGATTTACAAATGAATTAGCATAATTAATTACCTAACTAATTATTTCGAAAAATTTTAACTACGCAAACTGGTAGATGACGTCACGGGTGACGTGCGTGCCGATTTTCAGCGCGATTGCGCGATCGACAGCCGAGATCTCAAGGGGGGGTGGAATCTGAACCCCCCCAGGTATAGCATCGCTCAAAAAGCCCAGCCTGGTTAGGGTTAATACAGCAAACACCCAGTTCATTTTGGATTTACCACCCTTCTCCCTAGTCTATTCAGGCTGTACTGTATACGCATGTCTCTTGCACTATTGTATTTTGTGCTGCAATATTTTATTCTTAATTTTAATATTTTTTTGGTTTGTTTTGTAATTTCACTTTGAAATGCCAAGATGACCAGCAAGGCAGTAGTGATGTCAGAGAAAGAGATTATATCAGGATACAGACAAACCGGGAAGGCAGCTACCAACCCTGGCATCTGGTAAGCTCCTTTCTATTGTGTTGTTATTTTAAGCAAACTCTCTCTTTGATAAACCATTCATGTAGTTATAGAGGTAACGTTAATGAAGTGAAGGAATTTTAGGATACACATAAATATTTGTGTTTTTATTTGGAAATTAATAAAGTTCACTTATTGAAATGTCATGTTTTGAGATGAATTAAATTTCTATATTAACCAATTAAGTAAAAAAAAATATATGTATATATTTATATATATTTTCCCCACTCTTAGACAAAAAGAAACTGTGATATTCAAGGTTTACTAAGAGACAAGCTTTTGTTTATATCTGAGGACATAAGTTGAATACTTAACATGTACATGTGCATGTGTATTTGCTGAGTAATTTTAAACGTTTTTAGATTTGTTTCCTCTCAGTAATCTTTAGAACACCATAACAAGAAGAAAATTATTTTCAAAAATTGTATGTACAGGTTTAACAGAAATTTGATATTCATTTTAGACAGGATGTTTCGTTTATTTTCATGCATTTATTGTTGATAGATTCCAGATCATCTACAGGAAAATGATAATCCATCAAAGACCAAGCTTGATAAGGAGTTCTCAGCACCTCATCTACTGGTAACAAAGGTTGGTATTTGGAAATAGTTGCAAGATTATTATGCCACT
This sequence comes from Echinometra lucunter, assembly GCA_029962745.1. Taxonomy (NCBI): domain Eukaryota; kingdom Metazoa; phylum Echinodermata; class Echinoidea; order Camarodonta; family Echinometridae; genus Echinometra; species Echinometra lucunter. The sequence goes on from CM057151.1 coordinate 10,304,493, forward strand.
CAAATTTTTTGTATGCTTGTACATGTATATATATATATATATATATATAGCTTGTAACTATGAAATATGTTATAACCACTAAAAACAAGTAATTTTTCTGAATTAGATTAATGACTAGGAGAATTGATTGATAGTCGATAGTTGAGTGATCATGATTCATTTTTATGCCTCCGCCCACCGTAGGTGGTTGCCGGAGGCATTATGTTTTCGGGTCGTCCGTCCGTCCGTCCGTCCGTACGTCCGTCCGTCCCGTTTTCGTTCTCGCGATAACTTAAGAACCGTTTGACAGATCAACTTCAAACTTGGCTCATGTATGCATATGGGAGGGACAATGATCTGATTAGATTTTGGAGTCTCAAGGTCAAAGGTCAAGGTCATAGAGGTAATAATACACATAAAAATGGCTCGTTCTCGCGATAACTTAAGAACCATTTGACAGATTGGCTTCAAACTTGGCTCATGTATGCACATGGAAGGGACGATGATCTGATTAGATTTGGGGGTCACAAGGTCAAAGGTCAAAGGTCATAGAGGTCATTATGTACATAGAAATGGTTCGTTTTCACCATAACTCAACAACCATTTGACCGATCAACCTCAAACTTGGCACAGGTATGCATATGGGAGGGACAATGATCTGATTAGACTTTAGAGTCTCAAGGTCAAAGGTCAAGGTCATAGAGGTAATAATACACATAAAAATGGCTCGTTCTCGCGATAACTTAAGAACCATTTGACAGATTGGCTTCAAACTTGGCTCATGTATGCACATGGAAGGGACGATGATCTGATTAGATTTGGGGGTCACAAGGTCAAAGGTCAAAGGTCATAGAGGTCATTATGTACATAGAAATGGTTCGTTTTCACCATAACTCAACAACCATTTGACCGATCAACCTCAAACTTGGCACAGGTATGCATATGGGAGGGACAATGATCTGATTAGATTTTGGAGTCTCAAGGTCAAATGTCAAGGTCAAAAATGTCATTGTATAAATGAAAATAAAGCAACATGAAGTGCCATTTATTTCTGATCTGGTAATGCGGAGGCATAAAGTTCGACCACGCGTGGTCGAAGATTCATCTAGTTTTCCTCTGTGATATCCTAGAAAACCATTGAGCCATTCCTAAATCAGTTCCTGGCAGCAGTGTTTGAGAATCCAGACCATACTCCTCTCACCATCAAGAATCTCTTTGACTTCTATGACGGAATGGCCTCAAGATACTGCACAGATCATCCACAGGAATATTCAGAAGCATGGAAAAGTAACAGGTGACATTTTAAAATCACTGCATTTTTGTTAATTTATCGCAAAGTCTCTGATTTCTTCTCTGTCATATGAAATTTACAGACATGGAAGTGATGATGTTTTTTGATGTGTGACAAGCATGAAACACACATTGTATAGTTTCATTATAGGCTTTAATATAGGCTTATACATGTAAATGTTTTGTGTTGCTTAACCTATTGCCTAAGGAATGTGGCATCCTCTATGTTAAACCTACTGAATTACAAAAATTAGCAGTCAATGGGTTAATCAGTAATTTTTTGTGTAGGAACTCGCCTCAAATCTGCTAATTACAGTTTAGAGGAGATGCTGTGGCTCAGTGGTAGAGCAGTGGGCTCGTAATTGGGAGTGCCCAGGTTCGAAACAAAGTGGCTAAGCTAAGGCTTCTTATCATAGGTCTAAGCCCAATTTGACTGCGGCCTTTGGCATCTTTCCTGCTCAGCATCCTCTGGTCCACTATCCTCCCGTTCCTCCATGGACAAAACAACAGGGGATTGGGGAAGACGATGTGAATTCCTGGGTGCGGGAAAGATGATAAAAACCCATGGACTCGACTTTTGATAAAGTGCCTGACGCCCTTTTGTAAGGTATTAATCCTCATTACCAAGTCCCTCAGGGAGGACTTTAAGCTGTCAGTCCCATGTTTGCTTACCAGGTACTAACAAGTATAAACATGCTTTCTTACCAGTCAGGTTAAATAACCGACCCACTTAACCAAGGAACCAATAATGTGAAACTGATTTATCAAGGTAAAAAAAGAGAATTCAAATAGCAAAATAAAACATTCAGAATGCTGTACATATAATCAGTTATATAATCAAATTTAATATTTATGCAGGAGATATTAATTATATATTATTGTATGTGATAGTGATTTTAAAAAACTAAATTTTACTGGACAATTGCCTTTTTGTAGCCTTGCCCAGCACTACTGGGCGACTACCCTAACTCACCCATCCTACATCTTTGATATGCGTCAGTCACGCTTTGCTGACCAGAGTGTCGCTGTCCTGGTCAACATGCTGGATAATGCCTGCAAGAAGATCATACCAGAAAAGAAACATGTAAGTTCTCTTAGTATGATAATGTTGAGCAGTAAATAATCTGTGAGCATCATTTATTCCAGTGCTATACAATGTTGAGGGAGATGTATAAAATATGGATTTTTGTTCATGATTCAAGTACGTATACTGTACCTACATGTAACTAAGTTGGTATGAATGTTTTGTCATGAAGCATGATAGATTCCATTTTTTGTTGGACTGATGTGCAGTCCATTTATTTATTCACGGTAGGTGACCTTTATAAGAATGCATCAGTATGAAATGTAGAACCAATTTGCGAATTATATGTATATATGCCTGATTATTTTGTTGATCAGCCCTTTCTGATGGAGAAGGGCAGTATTATGAAGAAATTAATTAACAATATTTCCAAAGCTTTGATTTTTAGTACTAGAAAAAGAGTATCTAGGGTTTTATATTTTGCAATTACAGGAGTGTTCTCTTTGCTTGAATAGAGGATGATGGGGACTTGAATAATATGCTCTAGAGGAGTTAAAAATCACCCCTGAAATAATCATAGTGATTCTCTGATGTACCTCATTCAAACTGATTTCTTATGACCTGCAGGATCCATCTTTGAATAGAGTCTTGTTTGTCAAGGATCTACCCAGGTACATTAAGACTATCAGTGAGTACTACAGGAACCTGGCAGCTCGTTCTGAGCCCACGCATATTGAGCTACAGGGAGAATTCAATAGGCTTGGACAGGTAGGTTAACTCCATTGGTTACTGGAACTGGATCATCCCTGTATAAAATCTATGGGAAAATAAGAATTTGATAGTCAACAGGTTTATGGTTATGTTTAGTGAATTTTGGAGGACATGTTTAGTTGGCTACTGGAGCTGGATCACCCCTGTATAAAATCTATGGGAAAATAAGAATTCGATAGTCAACAGGTTGATGGTTATGTTTAGTGAATTTTGGAGGACGTATGTTTAGTTGGCTACTGGAACTGGATCACCCCTGTATAAAATCTATGGGAAAATAAGAATTCGATAATCAACAGGTTAATGGTTATGTTTAGTGAATTTTGGAGGACATGTTTAGTTACTGGAACTGGATCACCCTTGTATAAAATCTTTGGGAAAATAAGAACTCGATAGTCGACAGGTTAATGGTTATGTTAAGTGAATTTTGGAGGACATGTTTAGTAAGGAAATATCCCCGGGGGGTCACTTCCATTGAAGAGTTGACAGCATCCACGAGAAAAAAAACACGGAAAAAGGGTATTTTTTTAAGGGGTAGGCGCGGAATGCGCGGAACGCGAATAGAGTGTCAAAAACGCCCCAAAATGAAAAAAAAAGCCCCCTAAATCATGATAATCTAAAACGCGAAAAGGGTATGTGACTTGTTATGACTGTGGGACCGACTGTAACAAGACCCGTGAATGGAAAATAGGAAAAAATCCTATATCGCTTGTGTAAAACATAATGAGACAGTGAATTATCTCGAGATAAAAACGGCTCCAAACTTTCAATGGACCTCACTATCACTCTCAAGATATGAAAATAGGAATATCCTCGTTTAGGGTATGAATATCCCAACAATTAATGAAATCCCTGTTTAGCGTGTGCAAATCTTTACATCTGCACAAAATGTGTTTAGGGTGTCCTAGCGGCCTGCCCTTGAATCCTCGTTTAGGGTGCCACTGTTTGGTTTTAGTGATCCGTAATTCAACACTCACAGAATTTGCTATTTCAATCATTCTTTTCAGTCTAATTTCAAAATTCGATAGATGTGTCTAAATTAACCATTTGAAGGGTAATTGCCTCATTTCTTAGGACACTTTTGGAATTGTCACATGATACGACTGCATTTACACTTTCTTATTTTTCAGGAATTCTCTGGTCTTTTCAGCCGTGTTGGAACCCTCAAGCTGCTGTATGATTTTACTTGCCAAGACACTGGTGGTTTAGTGAGTGAATTGCTTTCTTTCAAATTTGAACATTGTGTTGTAGTCATGTGGTTTTTTGTTAAGAAATACATTCTTAATTTTGCAGTTGAATTTAGTTTGTACCTTTCTTAGCTTTTAAACAATTTAAACAAAAAGTTCCTACTTTATGCCTGAAATCTGATAGTGCAAAAGTGTACAAATAGGATTGCAGAGTGAATGTTGTGTTACTTGGTTTTCTTTAATCCATCAGCTGTATTTTGGAAGATGGAGTGTACAGCTGATCTTAGTTCAGTTACAAATTCATTTCAAAATGGAATTTTCTTTGTGAAATACATACCTGATGATACAAGTACACCTATCCTTGTATGCATGTTTAGGAATTTCTTATATAAAACCTGTGTTTCTTTCTTCTTTTACAGCTTGATTCAGTTACAGAGATGATGTGAGCAGAACCACATGCAGCTTATATGAGATGTGCAGATGCTGTTAGTCTCACTTGATACTGATACGGAAGAAATGTCATGGTAGCTCACCTAAAAAACCAAGAGAAATAATTTGATTGTAGGGCCCATAAGGAAACAGGAACGATACTTATGAAGCTATCCTGGATAAAAAGAAGACGTTATTTCTTCTCCTTCTTCTTCTTCTTCTTCTTCTTCTTCTTCTTCTTCTTCTTCTTCTTCTTCTTCTTCTTCTTCTTCTTCTTCTTCTTCTTCTTCTTCTTCCTCTTCTTCTTCCTCTTCCTCTTCTCCTCCTCCTTTTTATTCCACCTTTTTCTAATATTGCAGTGGTAAATAGTAGCAGTAGTATATAAAGAAGAAACTAAAGAATGAACCGTGTAAGGAGAAAATTTGAATATTATTTGTGAAATCTATATTTTTGTACATCTTTTGCACATGTTTGGTTGACTTGTTATGACCTGTAGATCTTCCCTGTTGAAACAATATTTATGTGAATCAATTACGTTTCAACTAATTACGATATGGAAAAGATAGTTGTCGTGTAGACATGGAATCTTGACTTCACTTCAAATTCAACATAAAGTTGTTGCATACACGTTTGTAAATGCTGAATAAAGTTTTGACATGAGATGTATGTATAGATTTTAGTAGAATGTATCATAGATGAAATTTATGTCACTGTTTACTACTTAACCCGTTGAGCACGATTTTATTTCAGTATAACACGCATTTGCCATAGGCCCCAGCCTGAGTTATCTCAGGCTTAGGGTTCAACAGGTTAATATATTTTATCTCTGCATGTGAATGGTCAGTCGGTGGCTTGTTTTTGTGGGTGTTTTTCTCCTTATATGGGCAATTCAAAGGAGAATGTTCACTTATAGACTTAGTAATAACTAATAAAATAAAGAGTAGATTGACGTTAGTGTTCAAGTTTGAATATGAATTACTTTCATTTTTTTTATGTATATGCATGTTGATTTTAAGTTTTGTGTTGCTTTCTTTTTGGACTATTCCCAGGAAATGCAATCTTGCCAAAACTTACAAAAATTAACTTCTTGAAATATTTGTGCTACAATGATGATTTTATTATCCAACAGAAGAGCATAACATGTTCACTGAATAGATTGGTAATTTACAGGATTGAAGTACTTTGTGATAAAGTGAATTGAAAGATAAAAAAAAATTAGGCAAAATGTAGCAACATATTTTCTGTGCACATCCTACATAATATGCATTTTGGGTGCTGATCTCAATAATTCACACCAGGAAGAAAAACCATATTCAGTCTTGTTGTGAACTGTGATTAAGTGAACAAGAAATTAATATACTGTTGACATGAAGTATTGAATACATGTATTTTATAAACAAAGTTTTAAACGCTTTTAAAAAGCGGACAAAAGTGTAATGATGTCTATCATGCTGCTAATGAACTCTTACTAGGGAATGTCAAGACATTTTATATAAATGTTGTGCGAATGCAAAAATGCAAAAATCAAAAAGTCTGTTACAACTTATTGCAACAAAATTTTAGCAAAGATCATGCCACAAGGAGATTGTATGTCAATTTACCAGGTCTAAATTATCAATCATTTTTTGAAAAATAGGATTTTCAGCAATTTTTCATATTGCATTCCGGACACATTCTTTCGCACCACAACATTAATATTGTTGTGCAACATCTTTTTATGTTTAGAATATTGTTATCAGCTTCTGTTTATACTTTTAATTATGCATCTTGAACCCCCAAACTCACAGATATGTCATACTATTCATACTATTCATAGGAGTTTAAAAATCCTTGCCCATTTTTTGTCATGCCCAGTATTAAGGTTACAAAGCATATTTTCTCTTCAAATTATTCAGCGAAGTCAAGAAAAATTGTTGCGTAAATTTCTCGATAATCGAATCTGTATGACTCATTTGTTGGAATATGCTTCAGGTCTTTCGATCCTGAAAACAGAAAACTCTTATTGTAGCATATTTTTTCCTCCATACTGAAAGAGCGTGTAAAGTTGAACATTAAATCTAACACTTGTGATGATTAACACCCACCTGACAGTTCTAAAGGTTTTTTAGTCACCTCTATCATGTACATTTGCACCATGAAGTATTGTTCATTATTAGTAGTCATATTAGGTACTCAAAGCTTTCTAATTGATTGTAGTATTGTTCTTAGAATATGTTATTTTGAAACTGATGGAAGCTATTGACAAATATATCCAACCCTTTTTACAAACTTTTGACGATGCCAAATTAGTTTGATAATATGCACACCAGAATTTTATTTTAGAGCCCATTTTGTTTTAACCTCATTGGACATCAATCTTACTGTAGAGTATGTCTGTGAATGGAATAGATTTGTCTTAATTACTTTAAAATCTAATGTAGATTTTTAAAAGTGAAAAATGAGGATACCTCTTCCTCAAGTGTGCATAATTAACCCCCCAAATAAAAAAATTCATGTTAGTAATGATATATATATATATATATATATATATGGCGATATAGTGGACTGTAGTGGGGCAATATAATCCGCTGTGTTTATCGAAACCTGTCAATTCCAAATGCATCAAGTTCATTGATGGTTACACTGAATTTTCCACCCGATGTTAAATCATTGAAACTGTTTCATTAAATAATGCTTTGGTTACCAATTTACTTCATAACATTTATATACATGTATTTTGGCATGTTTGCTATAGTCTAAAATGTATATCCATTGAAGGTAGGATAATCTTTTATAAAGATAGATGTGTCTATTTTTATGCCCCTGCCCGCTGAAGGCTGTGCCAGAGGCATCATGTTTGGTTTTTGTTTTTGTTTTTGTTTTTGTTTTGTTTTGTTTGTTTTTTTTTGTTTTTTTTTTTTGGGGGGGGTTGTTTATCCTTTTGATTCGCTTTTTTGTTAATGCGATTTCTCAAGAACCATTTGAGGTATGAACTTTGAACTTGTGCTAGTATGCATTACCATAGGAAGACGATCTGATTAGATTTGGGGATAGTTACATTTTAAGTAAACGTTCAAAGGTCAAAGAGATCAATTAGCATGTAATCATATATTTTTTTTATTCTGGTTATCACAATAGTTGTGCAGTTAACACAATATAGTGGAGGCATATAGGAGATACAGTTGCATTCATCTTGTTTTGAATGTGAATAGACATTAGATGGTGGATATTTATTTGATGTATTGGTATGTTTACAAAGGAAACTTGATTTACTGGAAGCAGTTTTCAGTATGCACTCAATCTTGCGTGTTAATTTTAATAGTTGAAGAGTTCTAAGGAATATGTATGTGTGGGCCTTGCCAAGCAGTAGTTAATGAATATTTTTATCATTGTTGACCTATGACACATGCTAATTCTATGTAATTCAAAAGCAGAAATTTACTTGCTGAATAATCTTTCAGTGTATAAAGTATTCCAGTTGTGAGTATACATTGTTGCCTTCTAATTGAATTTTGTATTGAGAAAAATATCTTTTAAAGAACAAGGATTCTGCTGCGCAGTACAGTTGAATAAATGTTAATTATGTAATCACTTTTCTTTCTATTGTGTATTGAATGAGATTTCCAACTGAAAAATAAGTCTATGCAATAATTTTCAGTTTTGAAAAAAAAATTGTTATAGTTGCATCACAGAAACTCTATGCAATAGGTCGAGATGACATTGACTCTATCATGCATGCTCGCCTTCACAAATTCTTCCCTAAATATAATATTATTTTACATAGTTGGTTGCTCTTCCACATAGAAAAGTTAGTCTTAAAGATTCAATCAAATGAAACTTTTTTCTTACCCAAATGAATGACGGAAGTAAGCATATAGGCCCATTAATTTAAAAAAAAACTGTATTACTGTACCTGTGAAAGAATGGCGACTGGCAAACCAAATAAAACATGACGTAACTTGGGGTTTGCGCCGGAAACTTAAGCATACTGTATGACCGTATAGATGAATCCGGTTTCAAAACACTGTAACTCATGTCGGCCATAACTGGAGGGCTTCCAAAGAAGAAAAAAATGATTCAATGGGTTGTGCAATGAGCCAGGTGCATTGCTATGTCAGTGCATAAATTATCTTTTGTTAGGCTAACTTGAAGCACTCCAGTTAGAAATTACTATAAAAAACAGCACCCAAACCGAATTGGTCTATGTCTGGGTGTAATATCATAAACGGCGTGACATGAGCAGATCTGTCATAAAGCGCGCCGTAGACACGTGTAATTTTCTTACGAGCAATGAAGAGAAATTACTAGTTCTTAAAGGCTTCCTTTTTTTACACGGCAAAAGGATTCCTCTGCATTTTAGTGTGCGTTCTTTACTAGAGGATGATTTTAAAAAAATGTAAAGAAGAGTTTCACCCAATCCCCGTTCTCCGGGATTTCTCTCGATGGCACCGGCCCATAAAAGGCATGGGTCCCGTTTTCTAAATTTTTTTTTTTAAGTCCCTAAACTTGGGTTCACATTTTGAACAAAATCCTTAAACGTGGGTAGTTTATTTGTATTGTAAATTATACTTCTAGAAAAGGGTCAATTTTTACGACAAATCCCTAAACATGGGTCTACGTATTGCGAGAAATCCCTAAACATGGGTGGTTTATTTGTATTGTAATTTATAGGCCTACTCGTAGAAATGGTCCAGTTTTAAGTTTACGACAAATCCCTAAACATGCATCTACGTTTTGCGAGAAATCCCTAAATATGGGTACTCTTTTTCTTCGAATTTGCCCCTAAAAAAGGGTTAGGGGTTCAGGATCCGGGCCTCACCCCCCCCCGTCAAAAAAAATTCGAGCCCACTCTCCCCCCCCCCCCCGGCTGCCCCCTCGTTGGCAAAAAACCTCGCCAGAAATACTCCAAGCCGCAGTGGGGGTTTTCGCTAACTCCGCGGAGTTAACAAGTGTAAATGCAAACCGCAGAAAGTCAGCTGTTTTGTCACGTGCAAAGTTATAAGATAGATCAGAAGAGAAACTTGATGACGGATAGAGAGAAATATAATGAAAATATAAAAATAGATTAAAAACATAAAGAAGATAGAGACGGATAGAATGAAAACGAGGAATAACACATGGATAGAGAGAGAAGATAAAAGTATAAAAACAAAGAGAAATATAAGGAAAAATAGAGACTGACAGGATGAAAACACAGAATAACATAAGGACAGAGAGAGGACAAAGAAAAAAGGGGGAAAAGTGACGCATGAAAACAATGAATAGCAAAAGGAAGGATACCACAGAGAAGATGAAACGTAATAGAAGTATAAAAACAGAGAAACACAAGGAAAGTGAAACAGATGAAAACAATAACATGTATAATGAAGGAAAGAGAGAGAGGAGATAAAAGAATTATAAAAACAAAGAAGAACATAAAGGAAAGATAGATTTGAAAAGAGATGAGAAAAGGATATCTAAAAAAGGAAAATATATAATTTTGAAAGAGGATAAAAACAAAGGAAGTATTTGCCTATGGGCGAGAGCAAGCCATATTACACATGCATTTAAATCTGGGAGTTTCGTACAGAGTTTTCGGTGATTCCGCGGTTTTAATAACGTGTGTAAATTGTGTGATCAAAACCCGCGTCGAAATGGGGCTGTATGAAGAAGCGTTTCTTTTATTCGGATGATCGAAAATTTCATTGGGCAGATAACAGGGGCGTCGCTAGACTTTTTTAAGGGGGGGGGGGTGTAGAGGCCAGATTGCCGACAAATTATGCCTCCGCCTTATTGCCGACGACCAACGTCGACAAATTCAACTGTATAAAGCCCACGAGGCATGTTCAATTGTGTGCCTCTATTATATTTTCCTTCTAAATTATATTTGTTCACCTCACTTGCTGAATGTGTTAGCTTTCCGAAAACATTCTCTATCTAAATATAATACGAGCGAGCGCTGCGAGCGAGGAAAAATATACACTCTCTTTCGTAGAAGTGATAGTTCTTCATCAAACTACATGATGGGCTTAAAGATATCTAAATCATATATTTGGTCACCTCTCTCACATGATTCATTCGCTTTCAAAGACCATCCTAAATCGTAATATTATACGAGCGAGCACAGCGAGCGAGGAAAAAATCTATATACTCCTTATCATATAATCCTTTTCATGGTAGAAGTGAAAGTTCTTCATCAAAATACATGATGGGCCTTTAAGATATCTATTTTGATATTTTGGTCACCTCTCTTACCTAATTTATTTGCTTTCAAAGACCATCCTGTATCTAAATATCATACGAGCGAGCGCAGTGAGCTAGGAAAAATATATATACTCTTTTTATGGTTAGGTGATAACTCTTCATCAAAGTACATGATGGGCCTCGCTTGCCGAATTCGTTTGCTTTCCGAAATCCATCTTGTATCTGAATATTGTACAAGCGAGCGTAGCGAGCGAGGAAAAATATTCCTTTTCATGGTAGAAGTGAAAGTTCTTCATCAAAATACACGATGGGCCTTTAAGATACCTATTGTGATATATTTGGTCACCTCTCCTACCTAATCTATTGCTTTCAAAGACCATCCTGTATCTAAATATTATACGAGCGAGCGCAGCGAGTGAGGAAAAATATATTTAGTCTTTTTTATTGTATAGAGGTGATAATTCTTCAACAAAATACATGATGGGCCCCAAAATATCTAAATTATATATTTGTTTATTTCACTTCGCAAATGTGTTTGCTTTCCGAAAACATCCTGTATCTTAATACGAGCGAGCGCAGCGAGCGAGGAAAAATAGGCTCTCTTTCGTGTTACCAGTCAAAATGCACAAGAAAA
>CM057151.1:10316465-10334551 GCA_029962745.1 Echinometra lucunter
CAGCTCGTTCTGAGCCCACGCATATTGAGCTACAGGGAGAATTCAATAGGCTTGGACAGGTAGGTTAACTCCATTGGTTACTGGAACTGGATCATCCCTGTATAAAATTTATTGGAAAATAATTCAATAGTCAACAGGTTAATGGTTATGTTTAGTGAATTTTGGAGGATATGTTTAGTATTAAACAAAGGAAATATATATTGTCTGCAAAGTGTAATACATGTCCATGATAAAAAGTTGACCATCATAAAATTCTGAGTCTAAAGCTTTACATGTATGTTGTATGCTCTTTGGCTAAAATAGCATGAAAATGATTTAAATAGAAGGAAACAATTAATATAGATTTTCATCTGGTGAATTATAAACAGAACAATAACTCCAAAATCTTTTATGGCATTTAATATTAATTGAGAGGTTTATGGCTATGACATATTTGCAGTTCCAAGTTTCTGAAAGGAGGGAAATGATTCTAACCTCTATTTCTCATTTTTGGAAATCAGTAGCTCTGTTTAACTCTTTAATTGGTTGTGGATCAAAACCTTGACTGACACATTGGCTAGAGTGTATGGTACAAAACACAGTATGTATGTCAAGAGTGAGTTGACTATGGTCCAGTGCTTATTGCATGAGCCGACTAGAGCCACTGTTTGGTTTTAGTGATCCGTAATCTTGAATATTCAACATTCAAAGAATTTGCTATAATTTCAATCATTCTTTTCAGTCTAATTTCAAAATTCAATAGATGTGTCTAAATTAACCATTTGAAGGGTAATTGCCTCATTTCTTAGGACATTTTTGGAATTGTCACATGATATGACTGCATTTACACTTTCTTATTTTCCAGGGATTCTCTGGTCTTTTCAGCCGTGTTGGAACCCTCAAGCTGCTGTATGATTTTACTTGCCAAGACACTGGTGGTTTAGTGAGTGAATTGCTTTCTTTCAAATTTGTCATGTTGTCGTGTGGTTTTTTGTTGAGTAATACGTTCTTAATTTTGCAGTTGAATTTGGTTTGTACCTCACTGTATTGATCTAATCAGACTTTCTTAGCTTTTAAACAGTTTTTATGTCATTAAAACTTCAAGCTATTTCTTGCATAACTTCATAGTTTTTGTATTAGAAAATTTTATGTAGTGGGTTTTTTTTTTCTTTTCTTACAAACAAAATTACAAATTACTCCTTGATGAATATCATTTTACATTCTGGAGTATGGAAAAGAAACATACTTCTTTATAGACCCTGTTTGTTCTTTATGAAAAAAACCCTACTTGTATTAAATGGAAAGTACTGTTACTGATACCTGATGAGTTACAACATATGAAGAATTCTTATGCAAAAAACTCATACTTTATGCCAGAAATCTGTTAGTGCAAAAGTGTATGAACTTGCGATTGCAGAGTAAATACTGTCGTTGCTTGTTTTATAAAACCATCAGCTGTATTTTGAAGATTGAATGTACAGATGATCTTAGTTCAGTTACAAATTAATTTCAAAATGACATTTTCTTTGTGAAATACATACTTTATGATGCAAGTACACCAGTCCTATCCTTGTATGCATGGTTAGGAATTTGTTATCTAAAACCTGCGTTTTCTTCTTTTACAGCTTGATTCAATTACAGAGATGATGTGAGCAGAACCACATGCAGCTTATATGAGATGTGCAGCTGCTGTTGATCTCACTTGGTACTGATACAGAAGAATTGTCATGGTAGCTCACCTAAAAAAATAGGAGTAATAATTTGACTGTAGGGCCCATAAGGAGAACATAAATAATACTTATGAAGCTATCCTGGATCAACAGAAGACCTTATTTCTTGTTCTTGTCCTTCTTCCTTTTCTTCTTCTTCTTTTTCTACTTCTTCTTCTTCTTCTTCTTCCTCCTCTTCTTCATCTTCTCTACCTCCTCCTCTTCTTCACCTTCTCTACCTCCTCCTCCTCCTTTCATTCCTCCTCTTTCTAATATTGTAGTGTTGTAGTGGTAAAATTGTAGCAGAAGTATATAAAGAAAAAAAAACTAAAGAATGAACCGTGTAAGAAGAAATTTTGAATATAATGTGTGAAATCTATATTTTTGTAAAAAAAAAGTTATATCTTGTGCACATGTTTTGTTGACTTATTATGGAAAAAAAATAGTTGTCATGTAGACATTGAATCTTGGCTTCCTTCACTTCAAATTCAGCATACGGTTGTTGCATATAATTTTGTAAATACTGAATAGTTTTGACATGAGATGTATGTATAGATTGTAGCAGAATGTAGAAAAGATGATATTTATATCACTGTTTACTATTTGATATATTTTATCTCTGCATGTAGATGGTCAGTTGGTAGCTTGTTTCTGTGGGTGTGCTGCTCCTTATATGGACAATTCAAAGGAAAATGTTCACTTGCCTAAACTTAGACTTAGCAATAACTAATAAAATAAGGAGTAGATTGGCATTAGTGTTCAAGTTTGAATATGAAATGTATATGCATGTTGATTTTCAGTTTTGTGTTGCTTTCTTATTTGGACCTTTCCCAGGAAATGCAAGCTTGCCAAAACTTATAAAAATTGGCATTAACTTCTTGAAATATTGGTGCTACAATGATGATTTTATTATCCAACAGAAGAGCATAACATGTTCTCTGAATTGATAGGTAATTTACAGGATTGAAGTACTTTGTGATAAAGTGGGTTTAAAAAAACATTAGGGCAAATTGTAGCAACATATTTTCTGTGCACATCCTACATAATATGCATTTTGGGTGCTGATCTCAATAATTCACACCAGGAAGAAAAACCATATTCAGTTTTGTTGTTGTGAACTGTGATTAAGTGAACAAGAATTAATATGCTGTTGACATGAAGTATTGAATACATGTATTTTAAAACAAAGTTTTTAAATGCTTCTAAAAAGCAGACAAAAGTGTAATGTCTATTATGCTCCTTATGGGCTCTGACTAGGTAATGTTAAGGAATCTTATATTGATGTCATGGTGCGAAAGCACGCATCGGGAACGCAAAATGCAAAAATCAAAATGTGTAATGTGACTTATTGTGACTTATTTTAGCAAAGATCATGCCACAAGGAGATCATATATCAATTTACCAGGTCCATGCTACCCATGTAATTATCAGTCATTGTTTGAAAATATGTTTTTAAACAATTTTTCATTTTTGGGTTCCGTACGTGTTCTTTTGCACCACGACATTAATATAAGAGGCCTAATTGTTATGCAACATCTTTTTATGTTTAGAATATTGTTATCAGCTTCTGTTTATACTTTACTTACACATCTTGAACCCCCAAACTCACAGATATGTCATACTATTCATAGGAGTTTAAAAATCCTTGCCCATTTTTAGTCATGCCCATTATTAAGGTTACAAATATATTATATTATATAATATATGATATTTGTTTTTATTTTTGTTTCTTGCTTAGCAATTCTTTCTGCCATTCTCTGTGATGAAAAAAGTGTACCATTATAAGAATTGCAAGGACCTCAACCCCTATCTAATAGAATTAGCTGGTAGATAAAACAGAACAACTCCTATTGTAGCATATTTTCTCCTCCATACTGTAGGAGCTTGTCAAGTTGATCATTAAATCTAACACTTGTCGTGATGAAAATTCACCTGAAAGTTTTAAAGGTTTTTAGACACCTCTGTCATGTACATTTGCACCATGAAGTTTTGTTCATTATTGGCAGTCATATTAGTTACTCAAAGCTTTCTAAGTGATTGTAGTATTGTTCTTAGAATATGTCATTTTGACTTATTGAAGCTATTGACAAATATATCCAACCCTTTTTACAAACTTTTGACGATGCCAAATTAGTCTGATAATATGCATACCAGAATTTTATTTTAGAGCCCATTTTGCGTTAACCTCAATGGACATCAATCTTACTATAGAGTATGTCTGTGAATAGAATAGATTTGTATTAATTACTTTAAAATCTCATGTAGATTTTTCAAAGTGAAAAATGAGGATACCTCTTCCTTGAGTATGAATAATAAACCCCCCAAATAAAAAAAAATCATGTTAGTAATGATATGTATGTATATATGGCGATATAGTGGACAGTAGTGGGGCAATATAATCCACTGTGTTTATCGAAACCTGTCAATTCCAAAAGCATCAAGTTCATTGATGGTTACACTGAATTTTCCACCTGATGTTAAATCATTGAAACTGTTTCATTAATACTTTGGTTACCAATTTACTTCATAACAGTTATATACATGTATTTTGGCATGCTTGCTATAGTCCACAATGTATATTCATTGAAGGTAGGATAATCTTTTATAAAGATAGATGTGTCTTTTTTTATGCCCCTGCCCGCTGAAGGCTGTGCCAGAGGCATCATGTTTTGTTTTTGTTTTTGTTTTTGTTTTGTTTTTGTTTTTGTTTTTGTTTTTGTTTTGTTTTTGTTTTGTTTTTGTTTTTGTTTTGTTTTTGTTTTGTTTTTGTGTTTTTTTTTTTTTTTTTTTTGGGGGGGGGGGGGGGTTGTTCGTCCTTTTGATTCGCTTTTTTTGTTAATGCGATTTCTCAAGAACCATTTGAGGTATGAACTTCGAACTTGTGCTAGCATGCATTACCATAGGAAGACGATCTGATTAGATTTGGGGATAGTTACATTTTAAGTAAACGTTCAAAGGTCAAAGAGATCAATTAGCATGTTATCATATATTTTTTTTATTCTGGTTATCACAATAGTCGTGCAGTTAACACAATATAGTGAAGGCTTATAGGAGATACAGTTGCATTCATCTTGTTTTGAATGTGAATATACATTAGATGGTGGATATTTATTTGATGTATTGGTATGTTTACAAAGGAAAATTGATTTACTTGAAGCAGTTTTCGGTATGCACTCAATCTTGTGTGTTAATTTTAATAGTTGAAGAGTTCTAAGGAATATGTTTGTATGAGCCTTGCCAAGCACTAGTTAATGAATATTTTGATCAGTGTTGACCTATTACACATGCTAATTCTATGTAATTTAAAGGCAGAAATTTACTTGCTGAATAATCTTTCAATGGATAAAGTATCCCAATTGTGAAAATACATTGTTGCCTTCTAATTGAATTTTGTATTGAGAAAAATATTTTTCAAAGAACAAAGATTCTGCTGCGCAGTACAGTTGAATAAATGTTAATTATGTAATCACTTTTCTTTCTATTGTGTATTGAATGAGATGTCCAACTGAAAAATAAGTCCATGCAATAATTTTCAGTTTTGAATATTGTGTTATAGTTGCATCACAGAAACTCTATGCAATAGGCCGAGAAGGAGTACATATGTATTTTTCCTCGCTCGCTACGCTCGCTCGTAGAATATTCAGATACAAGATGGATTTGGGAAAGCAAACGAATTCGACAAGTGAGGTGACCAAATGTACCTGTATAATCTCATAGTTAATACCATCGTGTATTTGAATAAAGAATTGTCACTTCTACCATGAAAAAAAGATTTTTTCCTCGCTCGCTGAGCTCGCTTGTATAATATTAAGAGTTAGGATGGTCTTTGAAACCGAATGAATCAGGCCAGAGAGGTGACCAAATATATAATTTAGATGCCTTTAAGCCCACTATGTAATTTGATGAAGAACTATCACTTAAGTACCGTAGAAAGCGTATATTTTTCGTTGCTCGCTGCGCTCGCTCGTATTATATTTAGATACAAGATGTTTTTCGGAAAACAAACACATTCGGCAAGTGAGGTGATCAAATAAATAATTCAAAAGTGTGGGAAAGCACAAAATCAGCTCATTTCAAATTTATAGTAATAACATTCATTTTGATGATTCCAAATAGCCAAATCCCTAAATTATAAGAAACTATAAAAACAATTCAGTCATCTTAATCGATATTGGTATAACGCATGTTTGATTTTACATGACATTTTTATGCCTCCGCCCACCGTAGGTGGTTGCCGGAGGCATTATGTTTTCGGGTTGTCCGTCAGTCCGTCCGTCCCATTTTCGTTCTCGCGATAACTTAAGAACCATTTGACAGATCAACTTCAAACTTGGCTCGTGTATGCATATGGGAGGGACAATGATCTGATTAGATTTTGGAGTCTCAAGGTCAAAGGTCAAGGTCATAGAGGTAATAATACACATAAAAATGGCTTGTTCTCGCGATAACTTAAGAACCATTTGACAGATTGACTTCAAACTTGGCTCATGTATGCACATGGAAAGGACAATGATCTGATTAGATTTTGAGGTCACAAGGTCAAAGGTCAAATGTCACAGAGATCATTATGTACATAGAAATGGTTCGTTTTCACCATAACTCAACAACCATTTGACCGATCAACCTCAAACTTGGCACAGGTATGCATATGGGAGGGACAATGATCTGATTATATTTTAGGGTCTCAAGGTCAAAGGTCAAAGGTCATAGAGGTCATTATGTACATAGAAATGGTTCGTTTTCACCATAACTCAACAACCATTTGACCGATCAACCTCAAACTTGGCACAGGTATGCATATGGGAGGGACAATGATCTGATTAAATTTTGGGGTCTCAAGGTCAAAGGTCATAGAGGTCATCATGTACATAGAAATGGTTCGTTCTTGTGATAACTCAGTAACCATTTGAGGGTTCAACAAACTTGGCTCATGTATGCACATGGAAAGGGCAATGCTCTCATTAGATTTGGAGGTCACAAGGTCATAGGTCAAGATCAAAGATGTCATTGTATAAATGAAAATAAATCAACATGAAGTGTCATTTATTTCTGATTTGGTAATGGCGGAGGCATAAAGATTCATCTAGTTTGCTATTTACGTAAAATTTTCGTGAAATACAATCATGACCATGAAATAAATACATTCTTCACTTTATGTATACACATGCAATTTCATTATATTTGAGAATTTGTAAGCAACTCATATCCACATCAATATTTTCATGAAGTGTGTTAAGAATCTACTACAATATGGGTGTAATTCCGTTAACACAAAAGAGGATAAGTTTTCCTCCTAGCAAATAGTGAGCCTACTTTGGGGGACTGGGAATTCTCTGATTTCAACTCATACCTCAAAACTTCCAATAGCACTTATTCGATTATCTCCTTCTATTTGGCCAAATTGGTGGTAACGGAATTACATGGTAACGGAATTACCATAATGCTAAGCAGACTGTAGGGTGATTTAGGGTTGGAATCTATCTGTTTTATACAAGACTCATTATGAATAGCTCAGAGGTTCCATAATAATAAATAAGGGCTTACACACTAGCAATTGTTATACAAGAGAGAAAACAGGCTGACATATCAAAGGTGGGCATCATGCCTGGCAATGAGTGAATTTGCAAACGTTCCAACAATCTTGATATCATTTCATAATCACACTAATTTCACGACAGGTAAAGGTTATTTTGTTTTGTTATTTCATAAGTTTATTTTTCTAATATTTGTCCTTGTCAGGTCGCACATTTATCCATCATTCCTGTATGTACAGTATCATTCTGACATGACCACCCATGCCAAAAATTGCACACTCTTTTGAATTTTTTTTCTAAACATACTTGCAGACACTGATAGAACATGAATATTGATATAAAAGTTGGCTATTGCTTTGCAGATAATTTGGTTTTCCACATAATTTTTAAGGAAGAATGAAAAAATTGTAATAACTGCTGTAAGTCCATCCCATCTGTTTTGCAGATTTTTAAAGTATCAATCCTTCCGTTACCATTGCAATAATGCCTAGATTTAGTATGGAATTTTTCAATTGATAACCATGTTTATTTAAGCTGATTATCAAATGTTCACAACTCAACAGACAAATTAAACATACACCTGTACACTAAATATATGAAGCAGCTGCTTCATACTTGAAATTCATAATACCGGTACTTTGTCATTTTACCCTTATCAAGATATATTCACAGGATTTTTAACAGGATTTAAGGTCTGGTAGTACTTATTTCACTTTCTTTCACTAAAGGTTGCTAATGAAAAATAACTTAAGATTGACTTTTCTTGGTAAATTTCTGAGGGCAATTCCATTACCAATGACTAACCTGTGAAAATGAGTAAATACAACAAATCTGTCAAGTTGTATCTACTTTAATTTGTTCCTGTCATAACAAAATTGAATAAACAGAAAACTGAATCAAACATGAATATTGCATAACTGGCTTGTAGATTTCAAAGGAAATAAAACGGAAATAAGAGATTTGAAAGTGACACCATTTTCTGCTAATTCCGTTACCAATGAAAGAGTTCAGGTTGAGGAATGAGCACATTTGCAGAGTATTAAATGGTGAGAAGGGAGGCAGAGTACAAAATTACCACACAAACTGTAAAAATGTGAGCTAAAAAAAAATCCCTGATTTGTAATTCCATTATCTTGGAATTGCCCATGAACCAAACCGAACTCAATCATGTCTGTTTAGCAGTTTTAGGTTTTTTTTTTTTTTTTTTTGCATGATAATCCTTCACAGTGACTTTAAATGTTCTCTTCTTGATGTTTAAGTGAGATTAGATAACTTTACTGCAAGTATGTCTTTTTTAAGGCTTGGTTATACTGATTTTGATGAATGATGTTATTCCATTACCATTAGATAATATGCCAAATTTCTAGTATCAAACACTGATAAATTGATAGCCATGTTTATGCTGATTTTTAAATGCCCACAACTCACTTGACAAATTAAACAAATATACCAAGCAGTCACTTCTAATATTCTCTAATAAATAATGATGTAATGTAATTTTACATGTTTTAAGATATACATGTATCTACAGCAATTGACAAAATTTAGGGTCGATATTATTTATTTCATTACTTCTACTTCAGGTGAGATTGTTAGTAATGATTTCTTAACATTTAAATTGACACCTGTGAAAAAAACAGGCCTTTTCTTAGAAAGTTTCACAAGGCCTAATTCCGTTACCGATGACTTACTTATGAAAAAGAGCAAATACAAAATATCTATTATATTTCTATTTATTCTTTTGAGAATTAAGTTGAATAAATAGAGGAATGAATCAGAGAAGAATTTTGCATAATTGGCTGGTAAATTTCAGAGGATATTTCATGGACCTCAGAGATTTGAAAATTACTCCATTCTCTGGTAATTCCGTTACCGAGATATATATATGCCAGGATACCTTGAGTGCAAGTCGAAAATTGTTGGCATGAAAGAGCTCAGGTGAAAGAATTAGTGTATTTGCAAAGTATCAAATGGTAAGAAGGAGGTCAGAGTACAAAATTAGCGCTTGAACTCTAAAAATGTAGGCCAAAAATCTCTGATTTGTGATTCCGTTACCGTGGAATTGCCCAAATATGATAGAGGCGCACAATTGAACATGCCTTAATAGACTTTATACGGTTGAATTTATCGACGTTGGTCGTCGGCAATCGGTGGCATTATTTGTCGGCAATCTGGCCTCTACACCCCCCCCCCCTCCATTCAAAAGTCTAGCAACGCCCCTGCTAATACTACATACCAAGAATCTTCAAATAAAACTTTTTCAGTTACTGCTCATCAGCATCTTTCTTCTGATTTCCAGGGTTATCTCATGTTTATAATTCCGTAATTTACTTAAAGTTTATTGAGATTTATTCCCAACATGGTGGTCTCGTACATCAAATGTCAGGCCATGAATACATTTGTCAGGGGTAGGGTATAATGATTTAATGATTTCTTACTTAGAAAAACCTTTCAAAATATCAATAAAGTGAGGGCAAAGACTTAACATCACCAATATTTTATCTGTTCCTTTAATTTCTTGTTTTTTCCATGCATGTTACTGTTTTGCTCGATAAGAACATTTTAGCCAGGGCTAATCTTTGTCCCTTGCCTGATTAAGAAAACGTGATTTATTAAAAAACAAACAAACCATAGAGTATTTAAGGATAAGATAAGATAAGATAAGATTTTATTAACTCTATCGATTCCTCTCGGGATATGAGAGTACGAACATATGAATATAACATTAAATCACATACAATCATGCTGATTTAAGAATAAAACAAGTGACGAATAATAATACATGTACATATAAAAAAAAACACAACAAACTATTAGCTAATAAATGCACTTTATATCTAAACGTGCATGATTTTGAATAACTTGCCACTACAAGTTACTACAACTTCGGTTTTATGCAAAACAGCATTTAGTTTCCTGTTTGAAACATATATGTGAGTAAAATAACTAAAATATAATACTAATGAATTTCACTAATTTTAGTATTAAAGAGCTTACCCATGATATGGTCTGCGAACCAACTCCTTGGCAAGTACTCGTGGCTTTTTGAAATAAAAAAACCCCAAATAAATATTCATCTCCTATGTCCAAAGATGAACAAAGTGTACATACTTCATCATTAGACAAAGTAACCTCAAATCTTACAGGTAACCTATGTGATCTACACCTGAATCTACATAAAATGGCAGCATCAGAACTATTCAAAAGTAGCAAATATTTTTTTAAAACCAACTCATCTGGCATAGTTTGTACATAGTCGATTTGCCCACCTCATTACATTCCAATCTTGTTAAAAAAACAAAAACAAAACATATCTGAGGGCCTCAATTATAAGCAGTCAATAGCCCATCTCTGAGCCATTGAGAATTCCAAGCTTTCCCAAATCCCGAGCTATGTAATACATTTTAACACAAGATAACAGTGGAGAGGAAAAACCAGTGTGTTCGTTCCACCGTTATCCAAAACCACGATGTTTACTTACGGAAATTATTTTGGTACATTGCCAAAGGAAAGCTATCATGCCGAAATTTGTTTTCGCATATTTTTACATCAAACACTTCCTCATGTGATATATTCAGAAACCCTTAATAGGTAACCATACAGATTCAACACACATCACTAAGGATTCACATGGTAAGGCATGGAATTGTTGCATTTTACTTTGAATTCGCTTGAATCATTTTATTTGTATAATTGTTTGAACGATTCTCAGGCTGGTGAGAGCTGACATATTTGCGAATTGAGGTACAAAATAATTCAGATATCACACAATTATAACTTCTAGTTGCCATTACTTTTGATTAGAGTTATTCATAGAGAAGCTACGTTAGCATTACAGAATCTATAAAGTGGTCTAGATATGAGGGTGCTTTTCCAAATGGCCACCCAAATCCCATGTAAGTGTGTATATATGGGTGATATAAATATCTATGAAGCATATTGACCATTTTTTGCACTAGTTTTGATCAGAATTATTCATAAAGAAGCTGCGTTTACATGATCTACATATAGATCCAACATGAGGGCACTTTTCAAAATTGCTGCCCAAATCCCATTTAAAGTGCTAATATGGGTTTGAAAAAAAACATTTATCAAATGCTTTGACCACTTTTGAATTATTTCTAATTAAAGAGATTCAAAAGAAGCTACACGTGTAACACATAATCTAGGAAGAGGTCCATAAGTGGGCGCTTTTCCAAATGGCCACCAAATTCCAATGTAATACCATTTGCGAGTCTAGCAAACGATGCTATGAAGCAGATTTGCCAAGATTTAAATTAGTTTTGTTCACATATCTGCAACAATAAACCATGTTATTAGCAAAAAGAGAAGGTCATCAATAAGGCCGATTTTCAAAATGGCCACCAAATTTTGGAGAATGACATGAAAATATATTAGCAAGTGTGTAACAAAAATACACTGAAATATTGATATACTTTCTTTATGGAACTCTTCGTAATTATTTGAGGATTGTCAGTAGTGTTCACATTCACAATGCCCATAACAATTGCAATAATTCAAGTGAAGGTCATCATAATAACTTGTTGATTTTTTCTGTTTACTATAAAATAATACTCACAGAAATACATTTTCGACACTTCATACTTTTCCAATTTCTCTAAACAATTTGTATCTTCATGTAGGGTATTCAAGAATACATGAAAAGACCCCTCACCTAGGAAAAAAGCCCCCTTGAGTTGTTCAGATTTGTGCTGAAGTTAAGGTACATGTAACTTTCGCTGTTTTGTCACAAAGATTTTCAAGTTCTACCAAAACATTATAAGTATTTTAGGGGGGGGGGGTTTATTGTAAGTTCTTAAAACTGCCCTTTTTATTCTCATTTTTGTTTTTGTTCCTTTTGTTGTTGTTGATTCCTTACATAGAAATACACGTATTGCTACCTTGATCAAAGATTGCATAATGTTGTTTTATATATTGTTCATTTTGTTTTAAAACAAGAGATCATATCTAACTCTGATTTCATTTGAGTTTGTTTACCTTTGACAATTTGAAAAATGACCTTATTGATAGCCTTTATATTTGTATCACTTCTTTTTCTTGCAAATATGTGAACAAAGCTAATTCAAATCTGGACAAATCTGCTTCATATAGCCTCATTTGTTAGACTAGCAAGTAAAACTGCATTGGAATTTTGTGGCCATTTTGAAAAGTGCTCTCATTTTGGGCCACTTTAGATTATGTATTACACATGTCGCTTTTTTTTTAAATAACATTAATCAAAATCAGTGCAAAAAGTGGTCAAAAGCGTCTCATAAATGCTTATTAAATCCGTTTATACACTTTATATTGGATTTTGGCCACCATTTTGAAAAGTACCCTCATTTTGGATCATTCTGTTATAGAAACGTATCTTTTTTTTTTTTGAATAATTTTGATCAAAACTAATGCAAAAAGTGGTAAAACACACCTAATAAATGCCTATTTAACCCCTATTTGAATCATGCAAAATGGGATTTTGGCGGCCATTTTGAAAAAGCGCCCTAATTCTGGACAACATTTTAGATTCTGTGATACAAACTTCGCTTCTTTATTATTAACTCTAATCAAAAGTAATGCTTAAAGTGGTCAAATTTGCCTCATAGATTTTATTTAACCCATATACACACGTTATATGGATTTTGGCGGTCATTTTGAAAAAGCGCCCTCACGGAAAAGTTCTCAAGATACTGCCTGTTTACCTCAGATATTCTTGTTCCCAATGAAAAAGTGGTCTAGAAAAACCACATGAGAATTTCTCCTTCTCCAGGTGGCACCTCCCTCAGTTATAACCCGGACTATAGGAAATGGCATGGTTATGCGTGACAAATGCGAACCATGCTTTCTTGCAGCTCGTACTCTGGACAAAGTTCATGAATAGGTCCTTTCCCATATTGGCTAGCAAACTGAAATCACTGCCACACAGTTCGAGCACACCTATAGCACTTGTTAAGAAAGAAATTGCACCGATTTGGGGACTGATACCATATATGTTGGCAAGGATTTGGAAAAGTGTATGGAATTTGTCTACACATATAAAGTTTCGATTACGGGTCGAATATTGTAGGTGCATGGTATTTCTCTCTGCATGGGTGTCGATCCCGGGGGATGGGAGGATATACCCCCCCCCCCCCCCAATATTTTGGTCAGGGGGATGGCCTGTACAATCATCCCCCAGAAAAAAGTAAAGACAAAGACAAAGATAATAAAGAGCAGAGAACAATTTTTTCAAAGGAAAGGAAAACTGAGGAAAGGGCTTTCAGCTCTCACTCGCTTCGCTCGCTCGCATTTTAAGTATCCCAACCAATGAGGTTATAATACTATCTTTATGAAAGTAAATCGTTTTGCATCTTGTCTTCTATCAAATAGTATGCTATTATTGTTCTACTTGCATTTAATATCTTGTGTGATCTTAACCAATGCCAGTTAATATTTATATCAGGATTTACTATGAAATGAAACTGGTTTGCATCTTGTCTTTCTATCCAATGTTCTATATGTAGTTTTATAATATATATGTAAGAGTCCAACGAGAAGAATTTTCATAAGATAATGGCCTGTGACCGGTAGCCTATTCCTATCTTACTAAATATGAGAAAGGAGGATGCTGATAAAATGTACGTTATTAAAATCATAAAATTGTAGTAACAGTACACTAAAACCTAGCTGTTTTCAGTATTAAGAAAAAAATGGCCCTCTCTCGCTCGCTCAGAATAGAAATAAGATCAGCCGAGGCAAGCACTCTTATTCCCTCAGCTGATCAGCAACATGTACGAATATCTTAATATTTTTACAGCGAGATGTAAAGCTTTTCTCGGATACAAGGAAATGGTACATCATAAAATTCATCATTTTTATTTGGGTGGAAATTCTACGTTTTACTATGAAAAAAACAGAGTTTTTGTCGGTAGCTCGCTTCGCTCGCTCATAGAAACAAAATGGTTTTAGATGGCAAGCGATGCACCCCACCATAAAGGATCATATTGCGCAATTAGGTGATCAAAACTATTTAGATATCTTTGAGGCTATCAAAGAATGTAAATATTTTCCTCGCTCTCTGTGCTCATTCGAATATGTAATGTGGATATTTTATAGACCTACAGTGGATTTTGATGACAAAATAACACTTCATCACTATAAAGGAGTGTGTTTTCCCCTATCCCTCCTCCCTCCTTGTAATATTTGAAATGGTTTAGGAAAGTAACAATTGGACCAGCGAGGTGCTGAATTAGTCAAACATCTTATATTGATTGAGTGTACTTTGAGGACAAATAACATTTATTTTATAGCTAGAAAGTGGAATTTTCGGCTCGCTCGCTCGCAAATTAAAAAAAAAAACCGGGACGGTTCATACTCTGAGTAAAGGTTCAAGTCCCCTAAAGTTCTCATTCAAGTAATGATGATGTACATCTGCGACATTGTTTGAAAACAATTTTTTGCGGTTAATTGGAGGAACGGTATATTAGACTAAAAATGCAGAGATATGGGCAGCAAAACACGTCCCACCCCCTCCCCGCTTATTTAGTCTTTCCTTCTCGTTTGAACCTCCATACCCTTTGCCCGCTCGGTCGCTTTGCTCTGGGTCGAGGATATTCGGCATCAGTCATCCCCCCAACCGCGAACACAAATCGACATCCACATCTCTCCGTGCAAGCACTGTGGTTAGCGGTGAAGGCTCTTGCCTCTGATACTACCAAGTGTCCCCTCCCCCCTCCCCCCAAAAAGAGATACACTTTTATATATATATATATATATATATATATATATATGTATATAGACATACCTCAAAAGGTTGGGATGCCCGCTACCAGCGGTTTCACGCTTGGTTTATAAAAGGAAATCTTTCGCATATGTCGGACCAAAATTATTTAATGCACTTCCTTCAAATTTACAAGCTTGTACCTCCTTGTTAGTTTTTAAAAAATTATGCAAAGCCTTTCATACAAATTGATAAAGAGCGAAATAATATTCCATTGATTTACAATGCTATGTACTTGTATGTTTAAATTGTCACTTCCCACTCTATATTTTTGGTGTTAATTGTTTCTGATGTTAAATATTTTGTATTTTGTATTTTTGACGTTGTTTTTTCTGATGATATATTTTATAGTTATCTTGACATGTATTTTAAACTGCAGGGCGCCTTTGTAAAGCAGTTTTAACAACTGAACAGGCCTACCCTGCAGTATAAAATAAATAAAACAAAATAAATAAATAATCAATAAATAAATAAATAATATGATAGATTATGATGGATATGGGTTTTGTGCGGTGTATGACATAGTGTTTATGTAATCGAAAGTTTATGCATCTGACGCCACGATTATTTTGCTATCCTGGAAATTGTACTAAAATCTTCTGTCGTTCTATCCTATTTTGTTTGTACGTGTTGTTGTTGTTGATATTTCACTACTTTACTATTTTACTTTTTAAAAAATCATTTATGAATTTTAAATCATGACGTGTATTGTATATCATGCACAATTAGCAATTAATTTTGCTGCAAAGTATGTTTTTTTAATAAAACCATTTTCAAATCAAATCAAATCAAAACTGTGGAAGTTTTAAAAGCATTACCTGCTGTTGATCTGTGGTAATTGATAATGAATTATTACGGTTGGGATTATTGGTATGGCACGCTTTATGTCACCATTATTCAGGAACAGAAATTTGATAATTCAGAATGAAACGCTGATCCAATCATTCAATCAATCAATCAGTCAATCAATCAAGCAATCAATCAAACAATGATTCAATCAATCGATCGATCAATCAATCAATCATGAATCAATCATAAAAAACAATCAATTAGCAAACTTTCTCTGATGCGGAAAATGAGTTTTGGAAAGGGTAGTTTTAGGCAAGGAAAGGTAGGATGAATAGTTTGGAATGGAGCAAAATGCCTACGGATGGACCTATGACAACGAAAACCACCTCCCAGAATTGTGACACGTCCCACCCACCCACACACACGTGCGCAGCCACACACACAACCACCCTCAACACTAACTACCAGGAGCACCGCTACAATTACCACACACAAGACCAGATGATACGGTACTGTCAAAACAACTTCCAAAATCAAATTGTGATTAAAAAGACAATACATGAGCACTCAGGCATAAACTTTTGAATTCCTAAGCCATGTCATTCACTGCGCAAACCCATATCCATCATGATTTATCATAAACTCATTACTCATCAGACAATAAACAATTTCTGGATAACTTTTCACTTCACCCACAGTGGACAGCCAATTCCTGCGCAACTTATATTTTCATGTCCCTTACAAAAGTGGGTAGTGCTCACTCAAGCAGAAAAAAAATTCAGACTTTTTGGTGTCATATGATAGAAGAGACTTTCAGCTATCCATACAAAACAAATACCCCAAATTCAATGAAAAAAATTATTTGGAGTCATTTTCAAAGTGGTTCGTTTGTTTGTTTGTTTGTTTGTTTGTTTTTTTTTGGGGGGGGGGGCACTCGGTATAGATCCTAGGTTCCATTCTCGCTCGGTGTTTGCATCTTGGATATTGCTAGGTGCCCGGCTTATCTCAAATGCGACGCGGAGCGGAACAGAGCGCCGGGATACTTATCTTTGAATGAATAAAATAATGAGATGCTGTCAGTCATTTTGTAATAAACAGTATGATATAAATCTGTTTCAATCTATAATTAGTACATGATTATCCAACAAATATTTTGTGATAATTAATATTACAAAAATATCACCAAAATGTGTGCTGAATAATAACGCAAACATAAATAGATATAGATTTATGTTACTGTTTTTATAAAACGACAAGTCTAAAATGTTAGATAATAATGAAAAAAAAATAACTATGAATATATAGATTTGTGTAACTATGTTTATTAAAAAAGAGACTGATATACAAGTCTAGTTAAGGCACCCTTTCGAGACAAGGGGAAGGGGGGGGGGGGGGTGTAAAAGGGCGCGTTAAGCACGGCACTTCGGTCTCAACGTACCCTTTCGGGACAAGCCGTTTTGCCCACATGTCCCTCTCAACCCAGGTGTTTTGAAATGGGTACCGGAGATTGCTGGACCCGCAGGAAGAGCAGTAATGCTGATGTGGCTACCCTGGGTTTAGTGGGTTAATAAAACCTAATTATTATGAATTATTCATCACAATTATTATTATCATTATTATAATTATTACTATCATTATCATCATCATTATCATTTTTGTTAATGTTATTATTATAATGATGTGTGTAGGTGTGCGTGCGCGCGCGCGCGTGTGTATGTGTGTGTGGTTTTTATGGGGGGAGTGCTTATAACTGAGCAAGAGGACAAAAAAAGAGGGGACGAACCACGAACAGGCTCTATGTAAAGCGGTTTGCCTGCTTCACCAAAGATCGGGGGTCGAATCCACCATGCTTCTCATTATTGTTCATTTTTATTTAATATTTTCAGCTCACTTGATATTCGATATCATTATTCTTCTTGTTGTTATGGCTATTACTGGTAGTGATGTTGTAAATATTGTATATGTGTCATTCCACCCCCCCCAAAAAAAAAAACCCAAACAAAACAAAAACAAAAACAAAAACAAAAACAAAAACAAAAACAAAAACAACCCCCCCGAAAAAACAACAACAGAGATGTACATTTCAATCAGTTGGCTGACAATGATTCATCTAATCAACTTTATGGGGTTAACCTCGATTAGCATTGGCTATTTGTTAGCTCCCTTTACCAAGATGTTTGAATGTGAATTATCGTATTGTATGTATTATTGTGATTTTTTTCTTGTACTAAAATTCATTCATTCTCTTTTTTTTTTTTTTCACTCTCTATTTTTTTTGTAATAAAATTCATTCATGTCCCAGGCGCAGGTGATGCCAAA
>CM057151.1:10335051-10368051 GCA_029962745.1 Echinometra lucunter
AAATTATCCCATGGAGTTACTGTCTATTGAAAGGTGGGGCTTCCAAGAGATAAAATTATCCCATGGCGTTACTAACTATAGATAGGTGGGGCTTTCAAGATATAAAATTATCCCATGGAGTTACTGTCTATTGAAAGGTGGGGCTTTCAAGAGATAAAATTATCCCATGGAGTTACTATCTATTGATAGGTGGGGCTTTCAAGAGATAAAGTTATCCCATGGAGTTGCTATCCATTGATAGGTGGGGCTTTCAAGAGATAAATTTATCCCATGGAGTTACTATTTATTGATAGATGGGGCTTTCAAGAGATAAAATTATCCCATGGAGTTACTGTCTATTGATAGGTGGGGCTTTCAAGAGATAAAATTATCCCATGGAGTTACTATCTATTGATAGGTGGGGCTTCCAAGAGATAAAATTATCCCATGGCGTTACTAACTATAGATAGGTCGGGATTCAAGAGATAAAATTATCCCATGGAGTTACTATTTATTGATAGGTGGGGCTTTCAAGAGATAAAATTATCCCATGGAGTTACTATTTATTAATAGGTGGCGCTTTCAAGAGATAAAATTATCCTATGGAGTTACTAATTATTGATAGACGAGATAAAATTATCCCATGGAGTTACTAACTATTGATAGGTGGGGCTTTCAAGAGATAAAATTATCCCATGGAGTTCTATCTATTGATGGGTGGGGCTTTCAAGAGATAAAATTATCCCATGGAGTTCTATCCATTGATAGGTGGGGCTTTCAAGAGATAAATTATCCCATCGAGTTACTATCTATTGATGGGTGGGGCTTTCAAGAGATAAAATTAGCCCATGAAGTTCTATCTATTGATGGGTGGGGCTTTCAAGAGATAACATTATCCCATGGAGTTCTATCCATTGATAAGCGGGGCTTTCAAGAGATAAAATTATCCCATCGAGTTACTATCTATTGATAGGAGGGGCTTTCAAGAGATAAAATTATCCCATGGATTTACTATCCATTGATAGGTGGGGCTTTCAAGAGATAAAATTATCCCATCGAGTTACTATCTATTGATAGGAGGGGCTTTCAAGAGATAAAATTATCCCATGGAGTTACTATCTATTGATACACGAGATAAAATTATCCCATGGAGTTACTATTTATTAATAGGTGGCACTTTCAAGAGATAAAATTACCCCATGGAGTTACTATCCATTGATAGGTGGGGCTTTCAAGAGATAAAATTATCCCATGGAGTTATATCTATTGATAGGTGAGGCTTTCAAGAGATAAAATTATCCCATGGAGTTCTATCCATTGATGGGTGGGGCTTTCAAGAGATAAAATTATCCCATGGAGTTCTATCAATTGATAGGTGGGGCTTTCAAGAGATAAAATTATTCCATGGAGTTACCAGCTATTGATAGGTGAGGCTTTCAAGAGATAAAATTATCCCATTGAGTTACTTTCTATTGATAGGTGGGGCTTTCGAGAGATAGAATTATCCCATGGAGTTACTAACTATTGACGCATTATTTACACTGATTTACTGCACCAATATGCCATTACCATGGCAATAGTTTTGGACAAATCCAACAAAAACTTATTGCACATCTTTCCATAACTCAAAAGATAAGAAATCAATCTGTTCCGCAATATTTCTGATTCACTACTCTAATATATGCGTTTTCACGTAGCAATGCAGTTTTCAACACATTCAGAAATGATGTCTGTCTTGCATATCTTCACCATAAGACCAACATGTGTGTTAGATTTCATTAGCACTGCTCAAAAATGAAATATTATTTCAATGTGCCGTATATCCCAGATTCATTGCCATAATAAGATGTTACCATGGCAATATAGTTCATCTCAAGACCAATGAGTGAAATTCCCCAAAATTCTATAATAACAATAATAATAATTTTAAAAAATGGGATTTGTCCAGCGACAGGTCCACTCTGTGGAGTGCTCAAGGCGCTTTTTAATAATCCCCTAATCCTACACTAGACACGGTGTCTATACATATACATAAGACTAATCTAACTTTTCCTGTTTCTTTGGAAGTTTCTTTAACATTTTGATTACAAGGCCCCAACTCCAGTTTACCTTAACTCTCTACTCAATGGTGTTGTAGCAAAAGCATAATAACCTTTTAAGATTACAAAAACAATACTCATAAGCTTCAAACTCATGTCTACAAAGCATATATGTTTCCAGCATATTGCAGAGGAAGAAAAATGTAGATGTATAATTCAGTTCACTACTGTGAGTATAGTTCTTCTTGCTTTTCTTTGAGCTGGCGCTGTACTTCCTGGGGAAGCTTGGCTGTTCCAGTGAGATAGAACGGGTAGGTGATTATGCTTGATGATTGGATAGTTTGAATGTATGGTTCCCGCTCTTTTCCTCCTCTTCTGTACAATGGGGTCCATGTGGATGTTGCTGTTCCAGAAAACCAGTGGACTGTGATGTTTTCCTCCTCGATAGTAGTGACTTTTCCAACTTGGGGCCATTCGTGCCTGTACTCTCTTAGGTAAACACCTATCATATTGCCAACCCTCAACTGGGGAGGAGCCTTTTCAGGACGCTGCTTAGGACCGATGTTCACCTAGTTAAGATACAGCAAAGAAATGACATAATATTAATGGGGACCCATTGTTTCACTTTCCATGTACATGATGTAAATAAGAAATTTGTTTGGATACCAACTTTTTTTTCCAAGTACATCGTTTGAAATGCTACAAGGAATATTTACACCAAAAATTATGATTATAGGAGCTTTATTTTCTGATTTATGTATAAATTTGCATAAAATATTCATAATTAATCAAAATCGAATTTTTCAGAGTATTCGACTATAAATTTGTAGATTACGTGACAAGTGACATGCATGCCGATTTTTGTCGCGATCGCGTGGTCGGCGGCCGAGATCTCAGTGGGGGGGGGGGGGGGTTATTTAGGGTTGAATCAACCCCCCCCCCCAGGCCATAGAACAGGCAAAAAAGCCCAGCCTGGTTAGGGTAAAGGTCACCAAAACTCTATCCTATCTGAATGACAGACCTATTCTCCCTCTTTGCCTGATAATTCATTACAAATGGGATACAGCTGGAGGTCATATGGATAAATCTTTGAAAGTGCTACCCACTTACAATGCACTGGGGCATTCCACATGGGAAGTACAATCAGCTACCTTCTGATTTAGAGCAAAAAAAAACAATCATTGACAGTCCCGAATTCTTTCAATAAAAGAAGCTTACAAACAAAGAAAAAAAAAAGAAAAAAAAAAGATTTCTTGATTTCTTGATATGACCCTGTTTCCTTTTCACTGGACTGAAGCCCAGAGTTCATTAGAAATATGGCGCCGATTCTGCATTTTCAACAGTGGAATTTAGCATTTGCAAGGATTTGAAACCTAATTTTGGCAAGTGATGCTCGCTGTGACTGTGTGAGCTCTAGTATATAGGTACTGTATACAACGTTGGCGTGCAGTCAAATCGTGGCACAGGTCGAATGATGGGCACATGTTTATGTAAAAATGATAGGCTTTTGTCAGCCTGTTTCGGAAAGACCCTCTTTTGTTTAGGAAATATATAATGTCAAATGTTATTGACAACCATTATTTGAGGTTGGCATCTATGGACATGCCACGAACACTTGCAGTGCCCTTTTTCTGCAAATGACAGGACTTTAATCTATAGAAGAGTCTATACTGCTTTCTATAGATCCCCCTTATTTCAAAATTCATACTTTCGCATTTTAAATTGAAAAAGCTAGCCAAGTTGTCCCAAAATTCTCTTCTCTGCCTGCTTTTTAAAGGACATCTTTAATCATAATTTTGGGTAAAAGAATTTTGAAAAATGAGTTATGCTTACAGGAAGAATAGTCTGTTCATCATTGGATAAGCACTGATGAACTTCATTTGCAGGCGGTTGGACAGGTATTTGAGCATCTTTCCCCATTAGTATGTCCATCAGCATCCAGGTGGCATTGACGTCACTGTCTAAAAGGGAAACAAGAAAGGTGGTATGAGTGTATATGCCTATCACATAAAGTGTACTTTTTACATGTGTGTGTGTATGGCCAGTGACAGGAGAAAAATTTCTAATATTCAAATAATTTGATACAATCAACAGCATTACGATAGTTTACATAAACATATATCATTCAGAAAATTTAAAAAAAATATTAAAAAATACAAAACAGAAAGAAAAATATTTTGATGACTATCTTATGATCACACATACTTATCACATAAGAATTGTGAGAAGGAATCACTCCCAGCCCCATTTGGTAGCAGCATTATCGTTGAAAAGTGAGAATAAACACCCCCCAAAGACACAAACACCCACTCGACACAACAGAGGGTTACTTCATATTTCTAAATAACTGCTTTGCTTGTACTTCAGTGCTCTGTCAATGTAAAGACATTCTAGATTAACTTTGATGCCAGGAAAAGTTAAGGCTTATGTACAGTTTTGGTAGCAAGAAGGAGGTTGGCATTAAACCAAGTAATTCATGTCTCCCACTGAACAATATGTGAAAGGATATGGGTGTCAGATCATGCCATAATGATATTTTGTTTTAGTTTCAAGTTAATTTTAGAGTAAATGTCTCTAAGAAATGCAATTGAATGGTTACATTCTGCCTTATGCTATGTCTCTTACACACCGACAGCTCCTTGTAAGCCTTTTTGTGCTTATAGCGCAATAGAACTTTCATTAGTTTCAAACCGTTCAGGCACTGCATTTTGACTTTCAATAATGGGTTAGCAATGAAAAGTATTTGGGGCTTGTCACTTGCTCAATATTCAACTTTAGGAGAAAGAAACTTCACATCATTATTTTAGATTTGCTGTTACTTTGCTACTGATCATAGGATTTTTGAAGTCCTGCCAAAACAGTACACTATCTTCAATTTGAAATGTGAAAATGAACATACCATCGTTAGTTTCAAGAGAACTGATAAGATCTTCCCATTCGATGGCTTCATCTTGGGTCAGGTAAGGCCTGTATTTGGGTAAATCTCGACGAAGATTATTAAGACCAAGTTCAGCTGAAAATGGTATCACCATGCAAGGTACACCTTCAGGATGACTTTTGATGATGTAATTCTCTCCTGTTGTGCACTGCCACTCAGGACTATTACTCCATTTCTTGGTATGAAGCACAGCCTTTCCACATTCATCCTTTGTTATTCTGAACTGATGAGGGTGGCTATGCTGAGATACTTTGTGCGTGTTAGGTTGAAGCCAGTCACGTATGTTAAAGATGGAAGACAATCTCTCTGACGTAGTGTTGGGTTTGTTGTATCCCTGAGTGATGTTCATCATTAAGGAAGATAAGGTGGGAATATTTTGCTTCGATGTGTGCACTGATATCCTGCTAAACAGCTGATCCACGTCCTCATGCGTATGTCCTTTCATTAAGAAGCCAATTTTTACCTTAAGATAAATAAAATAAAGATTGTTGTAAAAGTAAGTATGCACAAATACTCCAACTTATGGCAGCCTTGCAACCACATCCCTCCCTCCCCCCCCCAAAAAAAAATAAAAATAAGAGGAAGTTCATTTCTAAAAAAGAGGAAGGATGGAATATGAATCTGTCTCCTGTATGCCTCTGTCTTTATTCAGTGAACTCCATGGTCCATACTATTCAAGTTAATTTTTCCGCATGTATTATAAAACCCTACATTTACATTTGAACTGACCTCTTTAACCTCTGACCTAATAATCTCAAAGTACAATCGGTTTGTTTTTATTAAGTCAAGATTATGAATATCCAAAATATAATGGTAACAAAAATAAATATCAAATTTCAAGCAAATTGACCTCTATGATCTTTGATCTACGTATCCCAGATTTATCAGACCATACTCCTGTGGTGCTTCATACTATGATCTAGATTGAAGTTTATAATTTAAACCGTTCTTGATATATTGCATAAAGGTTAAAATATTAATTGCTGCAAATGACCTCCTTAGCCCTTGACCTATGTTTCCCAAAATTAATCAGATGATCGTCCCATTGTAATGCATACTTAACACATTAAGTTTGTAGTTCACACCTGAAATGGCTCTTGAAATATCAAAAAAAAAAATTTCTTCAATGCTACCCAATTGGCAATGAGTACCTAGTCCTGTGACCTTGTTACCTGGTCTCTGTTACACAAAAGGTAAATATTAAAACTACCATCATGATTAATATACACTGTGTCACTGAAGAAGGAATATTCATTGTAATCGATATTATCAAATCACTGTTGATACATCGTTTATGGTCAGAATACAGTGTTTGTCCACAGAAAGTCTGTTGAAGACAGCACTACTTTTGTTTGGTACAGGTGTATGAAAAATTTAAGTTGATGTAAATTAAACTCACCTTACGGAATACATTAAGTTCTACGAGCAGAGCACAAAGTCCAATAACACACTGGTTCTTATTTTCTCGACCGCAGTTGTCCATTTGCAGATAGAGTACATCAGGCAAAGTTTCAGAATATTTGCGCAAAATGTTGAGTAATATATTACTAGTTAAATTAGAATCATGAGGAAATTCTTTCAAGTCCACAAAAAGATGGGATCCCCTCCCATGCACAAGAGCTCCAGTGATATGGGACTGCAGTTTCCACGCCGCACTTGTTGATTTGGACTGTCGGTAGAACCGAGGAATGCTGGTGGCCTTCTGGTCCATCCCATCCACTATCACACTCATATATTTGTTGGGTTCCCGACGAGCCTTCTGAATGTGTTTGTAGTATTTATGACGCTCCGTTCTGAAGGAAAAGTAGAGAGAAGAGAAAAATACAAGATTTAAAGAAAAAAAAATGCTTTACCATAAAAAAAGGAATAGCTTTATTGGAGGTTTCAATGACCCCCCCCCCCCCCTCCCAAAAAACAGGGGGAAAAAAACTGCCAAACCATGACACATGGTCATGTAATTTTGCACAGACCTCATGAAATGTGAGGAAGAAATTTACATCATAATTTTTACTTAAATCTTTATGTTGTCATTAGATATTTTTTTTTCCATTGGCTAGACCAAACAACATTTTGCAAAATGAGCAAAAGAGTACCTTGGGAAATATAAAAATTCTCAAGCCTGGAAAGACACTGCAGTCCTCAAAATGATGTATAGGAATGTTCACAACACAATGCCTTCAAATTCCATCACATACTTTGTTTGTAATTTGTAATAAAAAAAAATCACTAAATATTTGTAACTAATTGCATATTTTCTTTGTAACCAAATGTCGGTTGATTCTGACTGAATATCTTGGGCTGATGAGGAAGAGCGCCAACTTTGAAACATGTTTCTTTTCAATAGAAACTTACATGTTTCTTGTCATCTTTATTTTCAAGTTACTGTTGTACTGTTAATTCGGGGATCATTAGATATTCCAGCACATCATATGCATGAACAAATATACTCAGCCTGATGATATTTGGAAACTTTAAAAATATTTTCCTCAGAAGGTTCTGATGGTGGTAGAATGTATGGAAGTAGAAGGCTTCATGAGTTCACCATGTATTCTTCCTTGAAAATGAATGTGATCCGGAAAAAGTGGGTGAGTCCGTTTCAAGATAACACTCATATGCTTATTTTTGTTTGGTTTTTCCAAACATTTTTGTTGTTTACCGTAACGCTGCAATATGTGCAATAAAAACAGAAAAAAAGAAATACGGCAAAAACCGTAAGAGTTGGCATCTCTGAGTTACTATCACTCATTTTAAAAGATGAATAATGGTCTAGACAATAACCAGAAACAGCACACTTCAACAAGAAATGAAAACTTTGAAGTTGTATGACAAGGAAATATATAAGAAATTTGTAAAACACTGGGATATATGAGAATTTTTTCTTTTGTAATGTTTATAACATTTATAAAGAACTATCTGCAAAAATTTCATCTCTGTAGCCTTTCATTACTTTACTCTCACTCAAAATCCATGTTGTTGTCTTTTCTTTGCATAAATTCTTATAGGAAATAGAAGAACAAAGATCTACATAAAAATCATGATGGGTTTTTATTCTTCACATGATTTTCCTGTATGATTTTTTTTCTCCACAAAGTTTGCAACCATCTAGTAAAACAAGAGAGGTGCTTCCTTACTTCTGTTGTGTGAGGTGTGTCTCTCGTTGCTGATACAAAGCCTGCCTTGCCATCTTGTCAGTTGTTTTCTCAATATTCGTCTTCAGTGTCGTGCAGATGTCACATTTTGAAAATCGGTTAACCTGTTTTTAAGAAGACAACAGCAATGAGTAAATCCAGTCACTGGTAGGCTCCACTAAAAGAAATAAATAACACTTTTCAGTCTGCAATGGTAACTAAAAATGCAGAAGGTGCTTCGCGCATTCCCACACACTTCTGTATGCACCTAACCATGCAAAAACAGGTTACAAATTTGCACTTCAAAGTTATTATGGATAAGATAAGATAAGGTTACTTATTAAGAGAAGGTTTTTTCACTGATACGCGGTCCCATTGTATATCAGGTGCACTGGGCTATTATCTTGATTAAATGAATTAGTCAAATCACATCAAATCAATATTCTTTGTTTCATATTCATGTCTTCTTGAATGCTTTATGACACTTTTATCTCTTGAAATCCTCACCTATCAATGGATAGTAACTCCATGGGATTATTTTATCTCGTCTATCAATAGTTAGTAATTCCATGGGATAATTTTATCTCTTGAAAGCCCCACCTATCAATAAATAGTAAGTCCATGGGATAATTTTATCTCTTAAAAGCCCCATCTATCAAGAGATAGTAATTCCATGGGATAATTTTATCTTTTGACCGCCCCACCTATAAATAGATAGAACTCCATGGGATAATTTTATCTCTTGAAAGCCCCACCTATCAATAGAACTCCATGGGATAATTTTATCTCTTGAAAGCCCCACCTATCAATGGATAGTAACTCCATGGGATAATTTTATCTCTTGAAAGCCCCACCTATCAATAGATAGTAACTCCATGGGATAATTTTATCTCTTGAAATCCTCACCTATCAATGGATAGTAACTCCATGGGATAATTTTATCTCTTGAAAGCCCCACCTATCAATAGATAGTAACTCCATGGGATAATTTTATCTCTTGAAAGCCCCAACCCTCAATAGTAACTCCATGGGATAATTTTATCTCTTGAAATCCTCACCTATCAATGGATAGTAACTCCATGGGATTATTTTATCTCGTCTATCAATAGTTAGTAATTCCATGGGATAATTTTATCTCTTGAAAGCCCCACCTATCAATAAATAGTAAGTCCATGGGATAATTTTATCTCTTAAAAGCCCCATCTATCAAGAGATAGTAATTCCATGGAATAATTTTATCTTTTGACAGCCCCACCTATAAATAGATAGAACTCCATGGGATAATTTTATCTCTTGAAAGCCCCACCTATCAATAAAACTCCATGGGATAATTTTATCTCTTGAAAGCCCCACCTATCAATGGATAGTAACTCCATGGGATAATTTTATCTCTTGAAAGCCCCAACCCTCAATAGTAACTCCATGGGATAATTTTATCTCTTGAAAGCCCCACCTTTCAATAGTTAGTAACTCCATGGGATTATTTTATCTCCTCTATCAATAGTTAGTCATTCCATGGGATAATTTTATCTCTTGAAAGGCCCACCTATCAATAGTTAGTAACTCCATGGGATAATTTTATCTCTTGAAAGCCTCACCTATCAATGGATAGTAACTCCATCAGATAAATTTATATCTTGTAACTGCCTCCTGTCAATAACCGGTACCTCCATCGGATAAATTTATATGTTGTAACTGCCTCCTGTTAATAAGAGGTACATGTACCTCCATCGGATAAATTTATATGTTGTAACTCCAAGGAGTTTCTGTTATTACACCCTCCCGCAAACTTGTTGAACCTTATGTCATGTATTAATGAACATGTCTGCATTAAAAGTTGACTAAAGAAGAAGGTCACTATGCGTCTTCCTATTGATTTCAGTGCTTCCTTTTCTTCATTGTGTATGCTGAATGTGTGCGAGTAAGAGTATTGTGAAGTGTAGGAAAAGATGTGGATGAGTGTTACCTGGTAATCAGAGCAAAGTTAATTCCAGTACGTGTGAAGAACAGTTGATGCTAGTGATAGTGGGGGCGTGTGTATAATGAAATGAGTGGTATTGATGTAACTGAATGTACTTTCAACAAAGAGAAAATTAAAACGGTGTTCTTGGTTTAGTGGTTTAAACTCTGTTTAGGTGGAAAATACAAAACGTTGATGTTCGATTACGTTTAAAAAATGAAGTAAGTTACGTTAAAACTGATCCATAATTGGAAATAAGGCAGAAAATGCCCGGAAATGAATTTTTAAAGTTTTGAACAAAAAATGAACAAAAATTTGTTCATTTTGAAAAGATTTACTGTTCAAAGTGGATAGCCAATTCCTGCGCAACCTAATTTTCATGTCACAAAAGTGGGCAGTGCTCATTCAAGCATTTTCAGACTTTGGGTGTCATATGATATAAGGGACTTTCAGCTATCCATGTATATTAAAAATCCCCCCAACTTTAATGAAAATTCTTATTTGGGGGCCATTTTCAAAGTGTATCTTTTTTTTTTTTTTTTTTTTTTTTTTTTTTTTGGGGGGGGGGGGTTCTCAATATAGAACCATAGATCCTAGGTTCCATCCTCGCTCGGTGTTTGCATCTTTGGATATTGCTAGGCGTTTTGCCCGGCTTATCTCGAATGCGACGCCGAGCGGAACGGAGCGCCGGGATACTTACCCGGGGGGGGGGGGGGGGTCGCTCTCCACATGAACTGCTACCCACCCGTGTCCGACAACCTCAGAAATGCACCCTAAATGGCGTAACTACATTAACCAAATTTGCAACCCTAAATGGCGTAATTCATGAGAAAAGCCACCCTAAGTGGCGTGAACAGGGAAATCCCCTAATTTGATACCCTAAGTGGCGTAAACATTAAAATCGATAAATTTGATACCATAATGATGACTGATGTTAAATTCATGTTAAATATAACAGGTATAAATTCCATTTCTTGAAGTTATTGAAAGTATAAGGCCTACATGATTACTCTCAAGGACACCTCTCTTAGCCACTTTGAATAGCCATCTTTTAGCCTTAATTAATGAATACAAATGGAAAATGTTGCTTTCCTTGACTGACTGATACATCACTTACCAGTCGTTTTACCAATTTTATCAAAACTTGAAAAAATGGAATCCACACCAGTTACTGTGTTGAAAAATACATTAATTAAACTTGTATCTACTTGGTCAGGCTTCCTACACTCAAATAGGCTGAAGGATGAAGAGGATTAGTGTCAGGGAGTATACAGTTAAAACTGAGAACTCAGCACAGCTTAGCACGTATAGGAAATCTGCTTGCGTGATCTAACAGATCTACTTATGACGACATCACCCCGTCTACCATCATCTGGTGCGATCTGTAATTCATAACTTTGTAACTCTCTATCAATGCTGGAACCTGTTAATGGCGTGTGTCTGCCCAAATTTGCCCAGATTTGCAACCATAAATGGCGTAGATCTACTTAAATTTGCTGCCCTAAATGGCGTAATATGCATAACCAAATTAGCAACCCTAAATGGCGTGAAGAGTGAGAAAAGGCTACCCTAAGAGGCGATTTACCAGCGAATGGTGCTGAAAAGCAACCCTTTTTGCCAAAGACGTCGACGACGCCTGAGTGCCCGAAACGGGACCCTTTTCGACGCTTTTTC
The DNA here is from genome assembly GCA_029962745.1 of Echinometra lucunter. Lineage (NCBI taxonomy): Eukaryota > Metazoa > Echinodermata > Echinoidea > Camarodonta > Echinometridae > Echinometra > Echinometra lucunter. The sequence continues at coordinate 10,346,770 of CM057151.1, forward strand.
TGGACGCGGGTGCGTAGCAGGCCATGTGGAGAGTGACCCCCCCGGGGATACTTATCTTTGAATGAATAACAGGAGATGCTGTCAGTCATTTTGTAATGAACAGTATAATATAAATATGTTTTAATCTATAATTTGTACATGGTTATCCAACAAATATTTAAGATAATTCATATTACAAAAATATCACCAAAAATGTTTGCTGAATGATAACGCCAAAATAAATAGATATAGATTTATATTACTCCGGTTTTTTTTTTTTTTTTTTTTTTTTTTTTACCAAACGACAAGTCTAAAATGTTTGTTAGATAATAATGAACAAAATAATTATAAATTATAGATTTATGTTATATGGGTTGCCGATGACTACTGAAGAGTGAAGTGTGTAGACGCACGAGCTCCCAATTAGCACGCAAAAACCTATTCAACTGAAATTTACGGCATGCCGAACCTAAGAAGCGGAACCGGACTAAAGGCCACGGCCGAAACTTCGGGGACACAAACCGACACAGCCAGTGTATCGGATGAGCCTTCATTGGACCTCGAAAATTATATCAAAAGGGGCATTGCAGATATAAAGTCTATGTGTGCAGGTTTTGAGAAAGCTCTTGATTACTTAGGTGACAGGACTGAAAAGCTAGAGAAACGGATGTCTCCGCTAGAGAAGAAAGTTCAGGAATTAGAGATGGCTACCGAACAAAACACCCAAGCCCTAGAGAAGCAGAAAACAAGCTTGAAAGGTTTTCTCGCAGAAACAATTTAAGAGTGGTAGGATTGCCCATGTCTCATCAGGAGAAAGGGATGGAAGTAGCTACATCTTTCCTCGAGAAATACTTTGACATGCAATCCCCTCGAACAGAGAGAGCTCATCGTGACGGCCGAAAAGTTGGAGATAAGCCACGCCACCTACTCATCAAGATGTTGTCTTATCAGGATAAACGCTTCGTGTTTTCGCAGCTGCGGAAAAAGTTGGAGAAATACCATTTCTACATCATCGACAATTTGACAGCTATAGATAGAGCAGAAAAGAAAAATTGCAAAAAGATGTGCAGGAATTATTTAACGCGGGGACGTGACACTACTTCTCAGCCGGAAAATGGCGTGACAGCAGCGGTAATTCGTTTTACGATAAGCAGTGTGCAACTACCCCACAAGTACAAGCAACACTTGTTGTCGACCAGCACAGCCACACCCAACAAGATGGTGACCAGCAGCTACACCCCGACATTACGAAGCCTTCGACTTGGAGCGCTAACCGTATTACAGCGGAGATTCATGGTGAGCAATCCCAAGTTCAGTGAGAGTGAAAAGGATCAGTGAGTAGAAAAACCACCAAAAATATGGATACAAATGGCATCCTATGTTATGCAGAATTAATGTGCTGATTGGGAGTCACATGTCATCGTTAGTACGATTTTCATTTTGCCTGTGAGAAGTGCATTTACTTTTCTTTCATAACAATTTACAAATACTTAAAAGGACAGGCGAGAACACGTTTACCAAGCTACGTTTCGAAAGATTCGAACGAAGTCTTTATGTTTAGCATCCATGCTCTTTACATCTTGATATTTCTTTTCCATTTGAAATGTGTTAAATGTGATGCGTATAAAGATTCTTTGTTGGAACATGCTGCTGAGATTAGTTCAAACATAGGAAGTTTCAAACAATTGTCTCCAATATTTTTTCATTGTTACATTTGCTCATTGCAGTTAGCATGGTTAGGTCAGGTCTTAAAATTTCAATATCATCTCCAACGATGGGTATTACAAGCAATAACAGCAGAGAAATCTCATGCTATCTCTTAAAGTTATACTTCCAAACAATATTGATTCATAATGTGAAATGTTTTTATTTCAAAGGGATGGAGAGTAATACAAGTAATTCAATAATGCGTTTATACTTGGCATAAAATAGCTTAGTTCAAATAGGCTTTACAAGTCAGGTTTCAAAAGGCCAATGTTCTATTCAATGTTTGGAGTTAGAAGTAAAAAAAAAAAAAGATTGAGAAATCTCAAAGCTGCCATTTAATTTTATGCTTCCAAATAATGTTGAAATTAGTCTTCCAGAGTTCAGGGCTCAAAGTGTCAATGTCATATTCAATGATGGGAATCAGAAGCAAAAATGGTAGAGAACTCTCAAAGTTACTTTTTAAGGTTTTTATTGAAGCCATGCTTTCAAACAATATTCAAAGTTTTTCTTCAAAATGTGAAATGTTTATATTTTGATAGGATTGAGAGTAACATTTTAGTAGAACATTTATACTTAGAAAAATATACTTGCGAAATGACAATCCGGGTAACATATTTTTAAAAGTTGTTCAGTACTTTTGAAGTTAACATTTTGACTCTAGGAGTAACCATGCACTTTTCTGTACATAACCATAAGCTATTCTGTACAAATGGAGTACATGTACACATGTATGTGAGGAAGTTTGGCTGTAGCCATTTTCAGTGCACTGGTATGCATGCGTGGTTGTTGAACTCCAAAGCTGCCTTTGTTATGCATAGTCCTTGTGAAATCGACAAAGCAAAATATTTGGAGCCACGAAACATCTGTGTTAACATATCTTACGATCTCATTCAATTCAAAATGAATCAAGCGAACTATCCAGCCACTGTCTTTTATGGTAGATTTTGTATGGATGTCTTTATCATCCTGTTGTCATTTTTTTTTTTACTATAGCTATTTACAAGCATTGCTATGACTGTGAAAGTATTATTTAACTGTCGTGGACTAGGAAATGCTATGAAACGTAGAGACATCCTTGCATATATAAAATCTAAAGAGTACAAATATATTGTTTACAAGATACCCATTTTGTTCCCGAAATATGTGTTTCAGTGAAGAGGGAATGGTTGGGTAAATGTTATTTTCATGTAACAATTCTTACTCTAGAGGAATGGCTGTTATGTTTGACAAAAATTACGTTGTAGAGGTTAAAAAGGAAAAGATGATGAGAAAGGTAACTTTATTATACTGAGCCTTTGTATTGGAACACTGCAAGTAACATTAATTTCATTATATGGTCCAAATGACGATACTCCTGTTTTTTATGACGAACTAAAAGATACACAATTGAGTTTGACAACCCGCACATAATAATTTGTGGGGACTGGAATCTGGTGCAAGATTTCGATATCGATACTTTTAATTACATTAGACTGAACAACAAAAGCAAGTAAGAATGTGATAGAACTTTAAAATGATTTGGATTTGGTAGATGTTTGGCGTGAACATAACGTTGGGGTTCGAAGTTATACATGGAGACAACCCACCCCATTAAAACAGAGTAGACTTGATTATTTTTTGGTTTCCTCTGATCTCTTTCCTTTAATCACAAAAACTGAACATTTGTTTGCATATAAATCTGATCATTCTATAATTAGTTTAGAATTTGAATTAGATAAATACCAAAAATGTTTTACTTATTGGAAATTTAACAATGCTTTGTTGAAGGATGGGGAATATTTGGACGTTATTAAAAGAAAGATAAGATAAGAGAAGTAGTAGTACAATATGCAGATAAAGAATGTATTCAAGGTAAAGAATATGAAGAAATGAGAAAGGAAGATATTTTGTTTTCTATCAATGAACAATTGTTTTTTGATCCTCTTCTCATGGAGTTGAGAAGTGCGACTATTTTATACTCTTTGAAAAGAAAAAGAGAGTAACTAAGAAAAAACATGATTGAGAAGGAATTTTTAAAATTAGAAACCAATATGACTTCGGAGGAAAGAACCTCAACTATCGAAAAGATACGTATTTTGAAAGAACAATTAGAAAACATCATTAAAAATGAGCAGCAAAATTCGATTATATAATAGAATACAAGAAATGCAATTTGGAGAAAAGCCTTCAAAATATTTTTTTAATTTAGGAAAGCAGAGATCAGTAGAAAAAATTGTAAGATTGATTGATAAAAACAACCGTTTAATTGATCAACAAGAAGATATTTTGCAAGAAGTATTTCTTTATTTTAAAGATTTGTACACATTTCAACCAATATTAGAGGCTGAAAGATTGTTTGCGATGATTCCTTCGAATAAAGTAAGCAGATTTACACCACAAGATATTGAGGTTTTAGAGGGGGACATATGTTATTCGGAAATACTTGATGCATCCAAACAGATTAAAATTGGTACCGGTCAAGATGGCTTTACAGCTGAAATTTTTAAAGTACTTTATTAATGTTATAGGAATTTATTTGTGGCGAAGTGTGAAGTATGCTTATTTGACTGCCGAGTTATCTCTTTCACAAAACTTATAACTTTAATCCCTAAAGGTAATAAGCCCCGTCATTTCATTAAAAATTGGAGACCGATATCTCTGATTAATGTCCTATACAAAATTTTATCTACATGTCTTGCAAATAGGTTACGAAAGGTATTATCAGTAGTCATTCACACAGATCAGAAGGGGTTTTTACCGGGCCGTTTCATTGGGGAAAAGATCAGAATAATATATGATATCATTGCTTTAGCGGAAAAATAAAATTTGTCATGTACTTTAATGCTATTAGATTTCGAAAAGGCGTTCGATAGTATTTCCTATGCTTTTATTCGAAAGGTTCTTTTTTTTTTGGAGTGGGACCATCTTTTCAGAGATGGGTGGATGTCTTGCACAGTAATGCTTACTCAAGCGTTATTGTTAATTCTCAGTTGTCAGAACGATTTAACATTCAAAGGGGCTGTAAACAAGGGGATCCAATTTCTCCTTACCTTTTCATTATGTGTGTCGAAGTTCTTGCACTATGGATAAGAAATTCAAACCAGTTTTAAGGAATCCGCGTAAACAAAAGAGAATTCAAAATACTTCAATATGCCGATGATACAGCTTTATTCATTTCTGGCTCTAATAAGTCTTTTCAAAAAGTATTGGAGATGATTTCTTTGTTCGCTCAATTTACTGGACTTAAACTCAGTTCACAAAAGACGCAACTTATTTTTTGGGGGGTAACCTAAAAAAGACAATTTTAGACATTGAAGTAGAAGTAAACTTGATAAAGAATACTTATTTCCGTTATCTTGGTACAGAATTTCATGTGAATATTGATAAGATACCCGATTTCAATTACGATAGGATTTTTGATAAATTGAAAAGACAGATGATTTCATGGTGGAAGAGAAATATTACACCTTTGGGTAGAATTACAGTGGCTAAATTTCTTTTATTGCCATAACTTAATCGTCTTTTTCTATCAATCCCCAGTCCATCTTCTCAACTAATGAAAAATATCAAAGTTATTTTTGTTCAATTCGTATGGAATGGAAAATCGACAAAGTTAGTAGGGAACAAATACTTGGTTCATACGAAGAAGGGGGGATTGAAAATGATAGATATAGAATGTTTTAACAAAGCATTAAAATTGACATGGTTGAGAAGATTTCTTTTAAGAAAATGTGATGACGTAGAAAGTTTATTTGGATTTTTTTTAGGACAGCCTTTCCACCTATTTCATGGAGACGAATATTTTTATAACTAGAAAAAATTAGTAATCCATTTTTGAAAGAAATTTTTTCCATGCTGTTTTTGATATTTAAAAAATCTGAAAATATAAATTGGTTTGCGCAACCTTTATGGAAAATAGTAAAATACAAATAGATGGAAAGTCTGTTTATTTCAAACAGTGGCAAGATAAGGGTATAAGATTTATTAATGATTTAATAGATCGAGAAGGAAATATTATATCTTTAACTGAATGTGAATCTAAGTTTGATTTAAAGGTCAATTTTTTGCGATATTTTTCAATATGTCAGGCCCTAAGATATGCGTTTAATCGAAACTTCCAAAATCTAAGTCATAGAATATGTGAGCCATTTGTTATGCCTTATATTTCTCCTATAATGCGTGATAAAAAGGGATGTAAAAATATATACAAACTACTGATAGGAAATAAAGATTCTGCCAAAACTATTGCAACAAAATGGGGAAAGAATTCAAACAATCTTTTAGATCACACTCAAATACCGGATTTTAATAGGATGATTTTCAGATTCACAACGGATATCCGGCTAAAGTATTTCCAATACAAAGTTTTCAATATAATTGTGCTTTTAAATGACATTCTATTTAAACTAAAGATCACCAATACTGAGTGCTGTACATTTTGTTATACTGTAAAGGAAACAATTGAACGCTTCTTTTACTTCTGTATTTTCAGTAGATATATTTGGAGTAAAGTCGAAACGTGGATATCATCTTCTATGTTTACTCTTAAGTTTACTCCACAACATATATTGTTTGGATACAAAGAAAAACGAAATGATGCTTTGAATTGTATTATTATTTTAGTAAAACAACAATTATTCTTCTCGAGGCTGAACAAGACTATGCCCGATTTTAAGAAGATACAAAAGGTAATACAAACTTATTATTTAGATGAATATTACATTTACGATATGAATGGGAAAAGGAAAGATTTTACTTTGAAATGGAGTATGTTGAAACATTTGTTTGAATAATGCATGTGATTTGACTTCTGTAAACGTGCAAGTTTTCATTTATTGTAAATAGAATTGCCCATTGGGGCAAAAATATGGAAAAAAAAAACTATGTTTATTCCAAAAGACTGATATACAAGTCTAGTTGAGGCACCCTTTCGAGACGGTTCGGTGTAAAAATGTCAGAGGTAAAAATGTCGGAGGAAAAAATGTCAGAGGTAAAAATGTCAGAGGTAAAAATGTCAGAGGAAAAAAAGTCAGAGGTAAAAATTTCAGAGGTAAAAATGTCAGAGGTAAAAATGTCAAAGGAAAAAATGTCAGAGATAAACATGTCAGAGGTAAAAATATCAGAGGTAAAAATTTTCAGAGGTAAAAATGTCAGAGGTAATAATGTCAGGGGGAAAAATGTCAGAGGTAAATATGTCAGAGGTAAATATGTCAGAGGTAAAAATGTCAGAGATGAAAATGTCAGCTCTGAAAACGCCGAAGTGAACGTGTTACAGGTAAGAATATTGAATTTGAAATTAGGAAGAGCACGAGATATTTAAAAAAAAAAGAAGGGATACTGTATAAATGAAGTGATCACAATAATACTGTTCTCTGTAAAAGTGTGTATGTTCAGTCACTCGAATGGCCTTCCTGTCTTACTCATTTGATGTGAAAGTGATAATGTTGCCCCATTCATAACCACCTGATGAGACCAATCTTGTTTTGGCCGGGAGAACATCCTGGTATGTGCGCATTGCCCAACAGTGTTTTGATCTTCCGGAAACTTGTTTAGCTGACTCCGAATAGGTAAGCACTATATAGGCACCAATCCTGCAGACGCAAGCTCATAAATATTCTTAAATATTCATAGGATTAGGATTAGGATTAGGATTAGGGTTAGGGCTAGGGTTAGGGTTAGGGTTATGGTTAGGATTAGGGTTAGGATTAGGATTAGGGTTTCAGCTTGCGTCTGCAGGATTGGTACCTATGTAGTGCTTACCCTCCAAATATAGCAGCAAACGAATGCCCAGTTCCTTCTCTGTGTTTAAGATTTGGCCGCTTGACACGCATTGCACTGTGAAACATATTTGTGACAATTTGAATAAGCGATAAGTAAATCGCGCCTTTTGGGTAAGAAATGTAGCATGGGATGATGTTCATTATTTTCTTTGTGAGATTAATTAAGTTACAAGATAATATCTAAATGATTTAAGATCTTAAGTGGAATGACAGAATGGTAGATGAACTTAAGAAGGGATATCCACGTTTGATGTTTTGCTTATGCTAACACAATTATCTTATTGAATAATTCTTTTTAAAAGTTGTAAATTCCGAAACGTATTGGATGAAATAATGTAAAAGGTCGAGAAATAGATCGAATTAACGATTCAATTTCGCTTACTTCTATTCTTCCTTACGTATGAGGACAATAATATTGAAGCATTCGTTCACGTATACCACGATTGATTGGGGGGGGGGGGGGGGAGAAGCTTATGAAGAGGAATGTGCATATTTAAATCGCGCACTCGTGTGGAATGTATGTGGTCAGCTACTCATGTTACCAACCCAGTTTTTTTCCCACCATCGTTTTTACAATGCCCGTCCCCGCGGTGAAAACGAGGAAATGTGCGCATACCAGAACGTTCACCCCGCCAGCACCATAACCGTTATTTCCAAATGGCCAAGAGAAGGGCATTCAAGTAGACACATTATGTTTACAGAAAATATTTGAATATATCGCACTCCCCATCATTTCTATAATTTGATATTCGTACCTGAAACATGTCACTTAAACATTTCCAAATCGGACATACCTCTGACATTAATTTTTTACCTCTGACATTAATTTTTTACCTCTGACATCTTTACCTCTGACATTTTTCCTCTGCCTTTTTTATTTTATTTTTTTACCTCTGACATTTTTACCTCTGACATTTTTACCTCTGACATTTTTACATCTGACATTTTTACCTCTGACATTTTTACCTCTGACACTTTTACCTCTGACATTTTCACCTCTGACATTTTTATCTCTGACATTTTTACCTCTGACATTTTTACCTCTGACATTTTTACCTCTGACATTTTTACATCTGACATTTTTACCTGGCACCTTCGAGACAAGCGGGGGGGGGGGGGGATGTGTAAAATGGTGCGTTAAGCGCGCCACTTCGGTCTCAACGCACCCTTCCGGGACAAGCCGTTTTGCCTATATGTTCCTCTCAACCCAGGTTTTTTTTTCAAATGGGTACCTGAGATTGATGGACCCGCAGGAAGAGCAGTAATGCCGATGTGGCTACCCTGGGTTTAGTGGGTTAATAAAACCGAATTATTATGAATCATTCATCACAATTATTGTTATAATCATTATAATTATTACTATCATTATCATCATCATTATCATTATTGTTAATGCTAATATCATTGTGTGTGTGTGTGTGTGTGTGCGCGTGGGTGTGCGTGTGTGTGTGTGTGTGGTTTTTATGGGGGGATACTCATAACTGAGCAAGAAGACAAAGAAGAGGGGGCGAACAGGCTCTATGAAAAGAGGTTTACCTGCTTCACAAATGACTGAGGGTCGAATCCACGCTGGGCGAATGATTAAAGTCGGCGTTGTGTGTGAACGTGCCCTTCCCTCCTTCTAGACGCAGACTATGCTAGAGTGGAAACAACACTCCGTTCCTAGAACAGAACCTCGAAGAGAGGCTCCGGTAGGGGAAGTCACCAAATTTGCACGTCAATAACCCACTGCACTACTCGAAGAAAAGAAGGAGAAATAGAGACACTCATAGAACTAAGATCCTCATTGATTAAGTTCGCTTTTCCCTCCCATGCAGGCCAGGCGCAGGTGATGCCAGATAATAATAACAAAAACGATCATTCTTATGCTATGTGACAGCGGGTAAAGGCACCTGTTACTGCGAATAATATTGTTCAGTTCTGTGAATTGTACGCCCATACTTGATTAATCTTAGGACAGTAATCCATTTTAAAGTTTAGTGTAAATTTAGTCTAAGAGTTTCCTTCCTGAAATGAGGTTTTGGAGACTGTTCACACTTTAAGAAAACAAGCAAACAAACAAACAAACAATCAAACAAATAAGAATCTGCATAACAATATTTTCAAACATGAAATCGATAATAATTACCATAATAGAATCGAGAAAAAACTTTCATTTTATTACTGGGACCTCATAATAGTTCACATGTTGTAACTCCTTTTGGAAAAATAGTTCAGATAATGAAAGTTTTAGGTATATATTTTTCATTAGACATCGAAAGGCAGCAACGACTGAACTACAAAGAGATTCTAAGTAAAATTAAAAGATTACTCTGTTGGTGGAAACAAAGGGATTTGACGATAATGGGGAAAATTCAGCTTATAAAGACATTTATTTTATCAAAGTTAATGTACGTTTCTTCACTTATGCCAGTACCGCAATGTGTTTATGAACACATCAACAATAACATTTCTGATTTTTTATGGAATGGGAAGGATAAGGTTAAAAGAGAGACACTGCAGTTGGACTACAATAGTGGGGGGCTGAAGCTAACGGACTTTCGATTATTCATCCGCTCACAGAGAATCACTTGGTTAAAAAGACTTATTTTGGGAGAATCAAGTATGGGCTGGAAACGATACTTCAGGCATCAAACAAGGATAGTTGGCGGCCTACTTATATTTTTTTCCAATACTGCAATGAACGTGCTTAATCTCAATATTCCAACCTTTTATCAAAATATGGTGGAGTCATGGCTTTGTACTAAAGAATTTATATTGAAAAAAGAACATAACAGAAGAAATGAAATTATATTTAACAATAAATTCATTCGTGTCGATGGAAAAACAGTCATTTTAGAAAGCATTTTCCATAAAAAAAAATATTTACAAAATACATCATATTGTAGATACAGAAGGGAATTTGATGTCGTTCAATGATTTTAAAAGAATGGGATTAGATGATTCGGAAATTAAATTATTAACAAATTTTTTTCATTTAATTCCTACCACGTGGAAACTGTTTTTAAATAAAACTGACTATCCTGATGAAGACAAAGATTTAACTTTAGAATTTTTTCTCAATGAAAGGAAATTGTCATTGTGGGATATTACTTCCAAGCGAATATACAACTTTCTATTTATTTTTCGTGTGTGAAAACGTAAGGCATCTTTGGAGAGATTGTGGTAATTTGTTTAATGACAAAGAAATAAAAAAAAACATCAATTGGAAAGGAGTTCATGTTGGGATACAAACATCTAATAAAGATGAAGATCTACTGTCAAACCATCTAATAATTTTAATTAAGTATATGATATTTACTTACAGTAAAAAGAATAGAATGCCCCCAACGTCACAAGACATTATTAAACGAGTAAAATAAAGTAAGCATGAAGAAAGAAAAATAGCTGAGCAAAAGGGTACATTACAAAGAGTCATTGGCCACTCTAGCGGGAGGAGTAACACAAATCTGATTAATCTAGGCTTCCGGGGGGGGGGGATGGGGGTGGGGGTCAAGGGGGGAGGCGGACTCGGGTTTTGGGAACACCCAACGCAGATATAAGGCGTTGAAAGAGTATATATGTTAGTGGAGAGGTGTCTTCTTAATAAAAGATTGCCTCAGAACTTCATTGTGGTCATTTGTTAATAGTTGGAAACTCATTTTGTTTTTGTTTTATTTTGTTTATGGCTTCTTTTTTTTTTTTTGGTGAAATTTATGCATGTGAAACTTATATATAGGAAACTTATATTTTAAGGGAAATAAACTTACAAAGTTTGAAAAATGAAAAGCTGTAATAAGACTGTGGCAAATGATAATTATTAGTCATATCATGATTCATGATATATGTTTCTATTGTCAGAATATATTAAACTGTGTAATAAGTAGATTTCCATTTTGTTGGTTGGAATATGTACGTATATGTATGATATATATCTATTCACAAAATGGAAATGTATGATTATTTTCCTTGAATTTTGTATTCACTCAATATATGTTTTGAAAAATATGTTTCCGATTTTTGTATAATATGTATGGAAAATGAAATTTTGAGGAATAAAAATCATTGAATACAAAAAAAAATAATTATTGAAGTATGAATCATGTTAATCTAATGATACTGTTAAAGCGTGACATAGGTAATTGTGTATGCAGAAATTATTCTTTTCATATTATTTATTATTCATTGATCATCCTGCAGATTCGTCGTCCTGTACTACGAAGGAACATATTGACGAAAGGCAATCATGTCATCAGAAGTTTTGAAGCAGAGGACCATACTCCTCAGTCTGCTTCTTATCATTCCGTCGATCTACTCAGCTCCTCTCTCCTCCTACCAGGTATCATCCTTTACCAGTCCTGACCCCACCCTATGGTTCAACCACATCACTATCAACAATGTCACTGGAGATGTCTATATTGGAGCACGAGAGAGGCTCTATCAACTCAACTCAGATCTAACGCTCAAAAATACTGTGAATACTGGACCATGCTTTTCTCCAAATAGAAATATTAATAACAATAAACTTCTTGTGGTTGCTTCATCACCTGAGGATAGGCTTATCACATGTGGTGGCTGTGATGGTTATTGTGAGACAAGAAGCTTGACTAATATATCTCATGATGTAGTGAGATATGATTCGAGTTCAAATCAGTTAGTTGTGACAACACAAGATGCACCCACTGTAGGTGCTGTTGCTTTGGGTGCTGACTTTGTTTGGGATGGTGAGGGTACTCCAAATGGTAGATTGTACTTATTCACAGGAGTCAGTTTCGGAACTACTCAAAATCCTTCTGTCTCCAAGCACAATCTTGCAAACCTTCGCAAAGTCCAAAGTGTACAAGAAAAAGATCCTTCTGCCCGGACTGATTTTTTCCAACATGTTATTGCTTACTTGGAATATCTGTACTTCTTCATTACAAGGGAAAACACAGTATACCTGGGGCGCCTGTGTAGTAATTCATCAGATATTGATTTTGCATCTTACACTCAAATAGAACTGAAATGTGAATCTCACAATGAGATCCAATCTGCTCATATCGGACCAGCAGGATCTCAGCTTGCTGACTCATTGAGTATCAGCAGTATTGATGATCTCTTATATGCTATATTTACAAGTGGAAGTTCATCCGCCCTTTGTGTATACAAGATGAATGATGTTCTGCAGAGGTTTAGAGATGCTGTCTTAGGATGTATACAGGGAGACACTAGTAAAGGAACAACAAACGACTACCTTGCTGACAGCACTTGTAACTTTGTAAGTTTAATTGATGTGGTTTTGCTACGTTATGACGCAGGACTACATACGACTTTGGCGTTTGGAACAATACAACTATACATCTGCGATTAAATTTAATTCAGTTCAATTCAACAATACATTTTTTTTTTATCAATGTATTAGAATACTCAGGTTTTGTACATACATCATTTTACATGAAAAACAGCCGAAGCTGGATTATTCATGTTTATGTTTGTCATAACGAATAAAATTTTTAAAAGATACATGTAAAGAGCAAACACCAAATAATTTGAAATAAGGCATATAAAAAGTGGGATTCCAGGACAAATGGTAGGATATCTATCAAAGGGAACCGACACCCTTAATTCAAGATGTTTTTAAATCAAAGCTGAGATGGAATAAAACACATCAGCGAAAATTTGAAAAAAATCGGACACCAAATAAAAAAGTTATGATGGTATGAAATTTTCTGTTTGACATTTTTTTACACTACCACAAATAGCTATTGATGACATCATTTGTGGACAACTCTCAGTATGTTTTATACATACAAAATCAAACAATTTCAATTTGCTTAAAATTTGCCCATTTTCTTACAAGCCAAACCCAAAATATATCATGTAAAAGTATTTTCTCCACAACATATTTGGGATGAGGACAATAGAAACACGTGGTCATCAAGAAAAGGAAGAATATATGAGATTCTGAATACAAAACATAGTGAGATTTGTCCACAACTCATATCACCAAAACGTCAAAAACGGAAAATTTCAAATAGGCATAACTTTTTTATTCCGTGACCGATTTTGTTCAAATTTTCGCTGATCTGTTTCATTCTGTCTCAGCTTAATTTAAAAACTACTTGACTTGAGGGTTTTGATTTCCTTTAAAGACACTACACAACCATCAGCTAAAGCATGAGAAATTGCACCTACTGAAATATATCAGTAGCATATAATGTTTTAGCGGGATGTTTTTCTCCTTTGTAGTGTAAAAGCCGAAAACCGAATTCAAGCATGCATGACTGAAATATTTATGTAACAGTTTACTTAAAACGAAGGGTAGGACTATGTTAGGAAACGGGTATTTGATTTTATGTGGTAAAGGTAAATAATGAAAGCAGCAAGTTCTTGAACTTTTGTTGAATCGTGGATCAACTGAATATAGCAATGGGCTATATTTTACACTTCTTAGTTTGGGTTCAAACTAATGATTTATAAAAGTCTGTAAGTATACACTCTTAAAATGGTTGGGTAGATTTTTAACCAACTTTTAACCAACTCTTGGTCGTATGCTGCCCATTAAACTTCTCGGCATTTATTGCCCAACTTCTGTTGGTCAATGGAATTACCTATCGTTAGGTATAAAAATTCCCCAACATTTGTTGCTTCTCATTGACCAATAATTGCCAAGTAAGCAATTAACAATCTGTTCCCAACTTTTTTTTTTCAACTTAATTTTACCAACTGTGGGTAACATCTTACCTAATAAATTCTTCTTTGCCACCCTTTTTTGTTTCCTCATATAAAGGGTAATATCTGCCCAACTCTGTTAGAATTCACCCAAATGTTGGGCAATAATTAATTTGTGGTTAGGCAAATTCAGTTGCCCTCAATTTCTAAAATAAAAAATACAGTTGCCTATCGCTTATATATTTCCACATCTGTTTAGCCAATGACTTATTACCTAACTATCCTGTCCTATCCTAAGAGCCTAACATATCCTATATCCTATCCTATCCTAATCCGACTTATCCTGTCCTGTCCAGTTGGTGAACTAGAATGCAAGCTTTTATATACCTCGCATTATTTTACATGTGTTTTGTGACGGTTTGTAAATCGGGCCACCCAAAACCATACGTTAATAAGAACTCATGAATATTCATAGTTTATATTACCATTGGTCTGTAAAAAAAATTACCGAACTAGTGGATATATCCGATATACATTTTGCTAGTATTTTATCTAGCACAGAGACAAAGTTTTCAAATGTCTCATTGTTGGACAAATTTCGCATAACTTCAATTCCATTATTTAGAAGAATTAGGCAACAACTTAACCAAATAATTGATAATTGATCATGTTATTCTTTATCCATCTATCATTTTTCTTCTTTTCTTTCCTTATATATGCTTTCCTTTATTTACCCGGTTTTATAGATTTCCTTTTTCTTTAATCCTATGTATTTCATTGCTTCTGTGGTCTTCTCTTTCTGTCTTCCCCTATTTTTTCATTTCATGGTATCTTTTCTCCTTTTCTTAGGTTTTCCTTTATTTCCCCCTTCTTTCGTCTTTTCTAATATCCTTTATTATGGATTCATATTTCTATATTTCCTTCTGTCTGTCCTTATGTTATTCTTCAGATCATTCTCTAATATTTCATTTCTGTCTGCCATTTTGTCTTATTCCAGCAGCGAGAAGCCCGAATATCATGGAATTAAATCAAACTTTTGCGTGTTAGCATCTTTTCCATAAATGCATTTCAATTTTCCCATAGGACTTTCACGCTTATTTCTCTTGATCAACAAAGTTCCGTTAATGTCCCTAGCTTTTCCTAGGAACTTTTGGATACATGTGGGATGTTCAATGATTATAAACTTCGATTTTGAGAAATATAATACACACTTGCTTTGGTTGGTGATAATTGGAGTAAAAGATTAATTACTATAAATTTATTGCTGAAAGAAAAAGAAAAAAATGTCAGCTGTAATTTAAAGTCCTATCTACTGGTGTGATAGAAAGGATTATCAAACTAATAACAACACATGGATACATTATCGATCAATTCTCTACATTCTTACAGTGACACACTAATAGAAATCATTTTGATTAAAATATCAGTTCGATATAAAAACTACTAAATTAAGTACAATTAAGGAGGAAATATGAAAATTTGCATATTCTCAAATGCACACATTCTCCCAAATTTATAGTTACATGTGAATGGTTCTACTTACCACAGCCATCAAAATCAGTAAAATGTAATAAGTATCGAAAATATTAAAAGGCGCAGATATTACTCAACAAAAAAAAAATGCAGTATGGAAGCTGTCCTCTGAAACTTCAGTCTCTGAATTAGTTCAAATGCTCTCTCAGTCTGTCATGATCCTCCCTCCGGTAAGTCTTGGAATTAAGTTGAATTTAGATTTGCAGATATCACAGTCCTTAGTGGAACTCTGGCCTGCAGGTCTTGTTATCATTTTTGTTGTCGCAGTCGTCATCATTATATTCTGTCTGTTTTCGGCACTATCATCACTGTCGTCTTCATCGTCGATCATCAGGTTAAGTCATCTCTGCACATTGTCATTTTCGTTGTCATCATTGTAGTTGTCGGTGTCATCCTCACTGTAGTCATCATTATTGTCTTGTTGTGGTCATCATCACACATTTTTTTTTTTGAGGGGGGGGGGGGGGGGGGGGTTCAGGATCATCGTCAGGTCATGTTCAAGGTATCGTAGACGTTAAATACTCAAAGTACCGAAATGTATTGTGTCGAAGGCAATCCTCCATCTTTTGTTAAACAGGCTCTCCATTGCTAGATTTGACGATGGTAACACTCTCTCTCGGAAGAAAAACCGGGTACGCCACCATGTCGTGTTGGGATCGGATTTGTTCTTCCAGCGTAGAGAATATATAATGCACAAAAATTCAAAGTCAGTTTAAGGATAAAGTTATGACATTTATTCAGGTGATGAACAACTCCAAAATAAGGATGACAAACATAAGTCTAGAGTCAGTCTGATGGTGACTGTACTCTGATGATGTGTTAACGTTTCGGCGTCCAAGTTCTAAGTCCCCTTCCTCCAGAAAAACTTCTTCACAGGTAACATTTTGTGGGGCCTCACTTCACTGGGGTAACAAACTACTAACATTCTTATTGGTCTAAGTTATCTGTCAGTTATGGTTGCTATGGGACTTTGGGGAGTGGTGAAGGAAGATGTAACGATTGGGGTTGGTCATGTGAGTCATCACCGGGGTCATCGCCCATGGGACAAAGAACTCATTAATGTTGCTTATATAATCTATCAGGGATGCTTGTTTATGGTTAATAGTGTGGGGTCAGAATAATAGAGGGTCTATGTAATTTTGGAATTGGAGCTTAATCCATGCTTAGATCATAGGGTAAAAAAGGGTGGTAAAAATACAATAATGGATAATCTCAGGAAATGGGGGCAATAAAATATGTAGTCAGGAACTGGGTGCAAAGGTTGACAAAAGAGTTGACACATACTACATAACATTTGGCAGATAGGTGATCGAATATGTATTTAGATATCTTAAAGAGGATTATATCGTACTTTGATGACGACCATGAAAAAGAGGGGGTTTTTTTTCTCGCTCGCTGAGCTCGCTCTTATGATATTTATACAGGATGGTTGAGAGGGAAAAATTCGGCAAGCGAGGTGACCATATTTAATCATCCTATAGGCCCATAGTGTATTTCAATGACGAATTATCACTTCTACCCACAAAAGTGTATATTTTTCCTCGTTCGCTGCTCTGGCTCGTATGACATTTAGATTCAGGATGGTTTCGGTAAGCAAAACAAATAAAAAAAAAACAAAACAAATGATAACAATAAATAAATAAATAAATAAATATCCGGCAAGTGAGGTGACCGAATGTAAATTTTCTAAACATGTTAAGTGTTTTTCGATGACGAAATGATAATTCTATCGTCAAAAGAATGTTTGTTTCCTCGCCCGCTTGTAATATTTATAAACAGAGTTGTTATACGAGACAGCAAACAACTGGACCAGCGAGGTGCCAAAATAAAGTCATATTTGGCAGCAAGGTGATCATGTCATTCAGATATCTAATATGCCTACAGTGGCCCCTTTTTTAATGACCAAATAACACTTCTTTCATAACGAGAAAGGCTATTTTTGGCTCACTCCGCTTCCACCGGTGTAAATCCCGGTGGATAGGGCTAGAGTACCTACATAAAGAGAGTAGCGACATAGACGTCCTACTTCTTGGGAAACAAAATGGCGTTCAAATTCTTTCTATTTTGAACACCCGTTTGCTTATCGGAATTGAATAGAAATGTTGCGTAACAGGGAAACAAAATGGCGTTCAAATCTTGGGTTGTCGCTACTCTCTTTATGTAGGTACTCTAGATAGGGCTCATGTATACCGCCCCCTTGTGGAGAGGGGGAGATGGTGTGTACAAATATCCCCCCTATACTTTTTGAAGAAGAAGTGATATTGCAAAAGAGGGAGGGGGAGGGGGAAAAGGGGAAAAGGGAGAAACCTGGAAGCGCTCGCTCGCATTTTCAGTATCTTAACCAATGCCGGGTATATTACTATTCTTAAGAAAGGAAAATAGGTTTGCATCTTGTCTCTCTATCCAAAGTTTATGCTATTTTTCTCCTCATAAACTGTTAGTTAAGCCTATATAGCTGCAAGAGGAGCGAGTTGGCTCAGTCGGTAAAGCGTTTGCCTTTCGAACCAAAAGACCGTGGGTTCGAGTAGAGCCAACGCAGAGGACTGAAGCCTACGTTGTGTGTTATCGTGCCCCTCCCCTGTTTCATAGACGCAGGCTATATGCTACAGTGGAAAACACCCCGTCCCTCGGATAGGACGTTAAATGGAGGTCCCGTGTAAAGGAGAGTCACCACCTTCGCACGTTAAAGATCCCACTGCACTATTCGTATAAGAGTAGGGGGAAACCCAGGTGTATATGTGGTCCACCTGCACACTCCCAACCAGTGAAATCGGGAGGAGAGACCTCAGGGTTACGGGGATTCAATTCGCTTTTCCCCTCCCAGGCACAGGTGACGCCAAACCAATAATGATGATGATGATAATAATAATGATAATGATAATAATAATAATAATAATAATAATAATGATAATAATGATAATAATAACATGATTCGAGCGGCAAGTTGACTTAAAGTAGATGAAATTAGGGAACACGGCCTGTGGCAGTGACTATTATTCCTATGACTAACAGCCAAGATGCCGATAGATAAGATGGTACGTGACTACGGCCGGAGAAGGGGGTAACAATACGCTAGATCCTGTTCTCAGTATTAACAAAATAAAACAAAACAAAACGAAACAAAAATGCTCGCTCTTGAAATCTTCCAGCAGCAGATGCCCAAATATCATTTTTTGAAGGGACGTGTCAGACTATCCTCGAATTCTGCAGGGAGTGTACATTTTAAAATCATCTGTTACCCAACTGCATCATTGTTATTTACTCATGTCTTTGGCACCTTAATGACCATCGGTAGGGAGACCATTTTTCTGGGAATTTTTTTCCAAAACCATCGGCAGATTTCTGACCAACATTCATTCACCCAAATAACTTTTTCCCGACTCAAACTAATTACCCAACTACTTGGCAAACTGTTCTAAACTCCTAGAATATATGTTTTGGGTAAAGTTATGTCTACTATTTTGGAAAATAAAAATCGACAGTTGGTTAAATACCCTTAAAGGCATTGGTTAACATTGTTATGATTTTTAAAAATCTTGTTTTGTTACTTGAAAATGGGATAAACATAAGGGTTATAGTGTAAAAATACCAGTCTGAAAGTTTCAAAGTATAACATCCACAGGAAGTATTTTTAAATATCAAAAATGTGAACCAATGTTTGAAAAATATACGAGAGTCGGTTGCACAGAATAGACATAAGGAGTGCGCATGCGCGTATGACATACCTTACCGTGCTGTGTGTATTGGCGTATCACGCGGCGGGAGGCACATAACGGCATTTTCAAATTCAGGCAAAGTGGTCCTCTTAGTGATTGTCTCGTGAGACGAAGGATAATAAAATTGCCGTTTGCGTCTAACTTTTTCATTCCAAATTATGGTTGGTTTCAGGGTTTTTGAGTACAAATACAAGTACTCATACACATGTTTCATCTTAGTTTGAGAATTTTTTAAATCAGCTACTCACAAAGTTAGCCAGTACCTTTAACCCTAACCAGCTGGGCTTTTTGAGTGATGCTATGCGTGGGGGGGGGGGGGGGGAGGGACAGATTCCACCCGTCCCTTGAGATCTCGGCCGTCGATAGCGCGATCGCGCCGAAAATTGGCACGCATGTCACTCGTCACGTCATCTACCAATTTGCGTAGTTAAATTCTAGGAAATAATTTGTTAGGTAATTGATTATGCTGATTTATGCGTAAATCAGACTTTTTGCTATAAATCACTAGATGAAGCTCCAAATAGTCTTATTTTTGTTGTAAATACTCTTTGTAGTGTCGCTAACAAGTATACATGAAAAAAAAATTGTATTCAAGTCTAATTTCTTATGTATTTCATTGTTTTTGAAATTTGTTATGTATTTCTTTGTTTTTCGAATTTTTGTTTTTTTAATTGTTTTTTCGATGAAATTCGTCGGCAATGCTATTTGGATCATAACCAGACTAAAACTAACTGATTTTGATCATTAATAGTAAAAATAATCATACATTTATGATTTGCTGAAAACACAATTTGTATTGGATTTGTACATGAAATCACGTTTTTGAGTAATTTTTGACCCGACATGCGAGTACAAAATATTGCGTAACTTCGGAACTGTGTACCCGGACGTCACGATTTTGGTCTCAAAAGATGCGGGAGATGCTAAAGAAAAAAGTCATGCAGCGTCGTGGCGACATCTAAGCGCGTTGCGGACATATCGCGCGAAACGTCCGGGGGTGGATTCCACCCCCAGCCTTTTTAGGGTTAAAACATTTTTTTTGGTAAGAATAACCCAACCTTTGTGAATTTCTTCACCAAATATGAAATGCCAAACTAATTTCAACCAACTTTGTAGCGAAGTAGTTCCCCCTTCTGCAACACTCATCATCACCATTTCAGAGCTGATATTCACCCCGACTGTAACAAATAGAGATATAACACAGTGGCATTTGTAGATCTCTCCTCACCTCAC
This sequence comes from Echinometra lucunter, assembly GCA_029962745.1. Classification (NCBI taxonomy): domain Eukaryota; kingdom Metazoa; phylum Echinodermata; class Echinoidea; order Camarodonta; family Echinometridae; genus Echinometra; species Echinometra lucunter. Next base: position 10,367,327 of record CM057151.1, read on the forward strand.
CGGGTTGAGTCCATTCACTGCTAGATGAAGCCCTGCCCTCTTCATGATTTCTCCAATTTTTCCTGTCCTGGACCAGTCTCGTTCAGGTGCTGCCCACGTATGACGAAATATCGTCCCGCCATCGATGTTTCTGTCTACCCCTGGACCTTTTCCATCCCTTGGTATTGACTCTGTGGCCCTCTTTGCATCAGATGAAACAAAAAGATAGCACGTTAACGAATGGTAGGCAAAATACAGGATATATGTGCACATTTCTATAAAGAAATGTATAGCTCAGGGAAATGGAAACATTTGTAGATATGGTAAAAGATAGGCAAGGTAATCTCAACAAGGTGATGCGACTTTTAAACGTTTCCTCTTTTGTTCCTCTCTGGCAGTTTACTTTAAGACCACCAGCTTCAGTACAATGTGCAGCTTATCAGCAAGAAGATGGAATTGAGACTACTTATTACCGGTATGCCAGTGGTGTAGTTCCTCTCTCTGCCTCACCCATCATTACCATTCCTGATGTGATGTCCACCTCCATCGTAACAAGCATAGAGAGACAACACACTGTAGCATTCATGGGAGATACGGAGGGCTACCTTCATAAGGTCAGCGTGTCTTTACAATGTACTGAAAATAAGTAGTATATCATCAGCCAACAGTTATAGTTTTAAAGTGTATATAAAAAGCCCCATTAAAGTAATGATGACCCCAATTTACCTCTTCTCATTCAGGTCGTA
>CM057151.1:10368551-10478693 GCA_029962745.1 Echinometra lucunter
TTATTTCGGCATGGAGTCAAAAGGTGAGTGGAGAATTTCTGTGGATTCTGTGGTGTGAAAATGACATAAAGAATGACACGCTTGTTGAGCGCATTTTATTCAATATAATGCTGAAGTATTGATGCAGTAACTTGTTGCAGTTTATTAGTGCGGGAGATCAAAATAAGACCCAGAAGGAAATAGAAACCAAACAGATATGGGTAAAAATGCTGAAAGCAGCCCTTTCTACTGCCATGTGATTCGATTTTATATTAAATAAAGAGTTATACCTGTCAAAAATGACCATGCTGAGTAAATTTACCTTTATTCAGCCCTAGCTGGAAATTAACCCTGTTACTGTTATTGCTGGTAATCTTCACATACTTTGCATTTGAACAAGAAACAGAAATTTAATAGAGGAGTTCGACAAATACCTTGATAGCATTTGGGGTCATTTGCCTGCTGCACTATATCGTCGATTCGCGTTTGAATTACAACTGAAAGATGAGTCTTATGGATCTTCATTTAATCATTCATGTTCATAATTGTATCTTTATCTCTTTCGGCCACAGCCAGCTGAAAGATCAGTCTAGTCGTGATGAGGCCAATTACAAAGCCCGTGTAGATCTGGCTGCAACATATAGGGCACTAGAATACTATGGTATGGGCGAAGGAATTTGCAACCACTTGACTCTCAGAGCGCCATCTCGTGTCAGAGAAGAAGATGTGATGCTACTCATCCCATACGGAATGCACTGGAAAGAGGTCAGAACATACCCCTTGAACGCCGAACATCCCAACATCCCCAGTACACACCTTAGTTTACTCAAACTGCATCCCAACAAACACACAAGTAATCATTTGAATGATGCTTTAATGATGCTTTAATTAATATAATTCAGTCATGGTAATGTGATTTATTCAGTCACAAGATCAAAGGTTCGAACCCCAGCCCTGGACTAACTTCCTTTATTGAGACATCGACTCATATCACTCTTCACCCACTGTCATTTGGTATCTCATCTAGTCACTTCGGCAGCCCGGCCATAACAGGGAACGTCACAGCGTCACACATAACCACCGTATAAAGATGCATTATTTCAATACCCTTAGTCTTCATTTGGATACAATAGTCATGACTTGACTTCTAGTGGTAAGTAGGTCTAAATAGGAGATGAGCATGATATTCCGTGCCCCAACCATTAGAGTTCTGTTAACATCAAATCGCATGCATAATTCGAATACTAAAGTTTTACCAGATGGTTATAAACTGGGTAAAATTAATATTCTATACCATCCCAGAGATGAAAGTAGTGTTACAAAATGGTGAAACACAATGGAGGAAGGATAATCTGATGATTTGCATCTTTTCTTGACCAGGTAACTGCATCATGCCTATTAGGAGTTGATTTCTTCACTGGAGAAGTCATAGAAGGTGACGGAGAACCGAACATCTCTGCTTCGTGCATACACAGACCCATTCATAACGCCCGATATCCACTCGATGGAGCGACTGCAGTGCTGCATACACACCAACCATACACCACAACAATTGGTAAACCAACTGACAATACTAAAAATTCATAGCTCAGTATAATTGTGTAAATCAAAGGGACAATGTTTTGGCTAGGAAGCATTTTACTGGGTCTTTGTAGAGATTAGTAGCCCTATCAATATTTTGACAGAGTTAAAAGCATAAGACATCTGTACGCTATACCTCATTGTTCATTGTTTTTTCTTATCGAAAATACATGTATTTATCATGTTTATAAATCGATAAAAAAAATGGCATTTTCTTTAAATGTCAATTTACTCTAAGATGAAAAAAATGAACTCCAGAAAAAGCTATTTCTAACAAAATATTTGTGATTCACAACAAAGGAGCAAACGCACATGTCTTTTTCAGTTGTACATTTCTTAAATTGTCTAGCAACAAATTTATCCTGTTAAGAAGGATTTGCTGCATTTTGCAGCAAATCCTTCTTCAACGTGTTCTTAAAAGAATTCAGATAGCCATTCTCGTAGTAACATCTCGCAGTCAGTGTAAAGTGGTCTTTGTTTTTTTTTTGTTGTTGTTGCTGTATTTGTTCTTTTTTTAAAAATGCGATCTGTGTTAGTTCGTTTACTTCAAATTCTTATGAAGGCGTCACTCTGATCCCTGAACATCACAGATTCAAGTAAGTCATGTAAGTCAAAAAGTTTTATAACAGTCGTTTTCAATCTCTGTATATAGCTTGCATGAAGGACTCTGAGCCTTTCAAGATTGGTCTGAGCCAGAACAGCATGCGTTTCCTCAACAAAATCGCATATGACATGAAGTATGATGGCTTTGCAAACGTTTCTGACGAAGGCGAGAGGCTGGCCAAAGCTTTAGGAGATAAGGACCTTCTCCTCATGGGACAACACGGAGTTTTAGCCGTGGCCAAGAGAGCCTGTGATGCCTTTGATAGCTTGTATTATCTGGAAAGAGCGTCTCAGCTACAGGTTGGTCGAAATTAATAAGAAGACGGATCTATAGAATAAAATGACTGGAAAATTAATGTCTGTTTTCTTTTATGAGTTTCTAGAACTTTGAAAATAGGTTATAAAGAGATCTACACTGACGTGTGCCCTTCACTTTATATTGTGGCCAAGACTAGCATTTTATTCTTTCTGTGTGTCTTTATAAATACATTAATTGCATTTTAATTCTATTACAAAAACAAGCGAAAAAGAGAGGAGAATAATCGCCTTCGCCCAAAGTAGGTTCGCTCTTGTTTCTCATATCAAAGACATATACTGTTGTGCATTTTCTGTATAGTATTACCAGGGCAAGTTTCGTCAGTTCATGCAGTCGTGCATCCTTGCATAATAAATCCTCTCTTGTGCCATGCTCTCATTATCCAGGTTTTGCTGATGTCTACTGGAGCAGAAGGAATGTCTGCTCCTCCCGAAGTCATCAAATCTGTAGCTGAAGATGATTGTTACGAGCACAACGCCTTCGGTTTTTTTGAAAGTATGAAGCGAATTCTGGCCATGGAAAAGCCCAATTTTATGGATTAAAAAGGGTTGTTTCTTGCATACTAATACATACCCTGGAAAAATATTTTTTAAAAAGCTCATTGGAAGCTCAGAAATGGGATACATGCAATACAAGAATGTAACTTGACAAAAAACAAGTAAGATTTTAGTCTTCTTTCTAGTTCTTTAGTCAAAGTCAAGTGATGAGGAAATGTGGGATATGAGAAAAACTCTTTTTTGTGACTAAGATTTAAGCTGCATTTTGCTTTGATTTGCGTTTGTTATGTAAATCCTGCCATGTCTTAACAAATCTGTTTCATACACTATTTTACACTTTGGATGTGCCTTTCTATACAAAGTCAGACATACAATCAAGAATGCCCCTTACTTCCAGCTATACTGGATAACCATGACTGGTCTTGACCGAGCTACCAAAGACGAACAGCATTGTACTGTATAATTTTAACACTCTTTACACTAGTATACTAGACGCTAGATGAGGACAATTGAAAGAACTCAAATACTTTTCTCTCTGAGAACTCATGGCAAGATCTGAAATTGGAGTAGCGATTTCGAATACTACAGTACTTGTTGTCAGTCCCAAACTTTTAGAAGTTCATGAACGGCCTAAATCAAATTGATTTTTTTTGGCTGTTAATTGCAATTGAAAATGTGATACCAGTATCTATAATTTGTGCATAATGATATATTGAAATTTTCCTGAGATTGGACAATGACCAACTCATCAGCGATGATTATACATGCTTAGAATATTTTCCCTTTCCGCTTGAACTTGACTTTCAAAAGAGTGGTTCGGTCTTATTATTATTTTATTATTATTCATTCAACTTCCTATACCATCTCTAGTTATACATATACATAGCCTCAGCATAATTTGTTTTGTTATTAAGAATTCGCGCAGGATCCTGTTAATAATTGTATTCTGTTTTAAAAGTTTATTCGATGTTCAGTCGTTATAGTTACTTACTTCTTTACTTCTTCATTATTTGCCCGTACATTTTTTTTTGAACATGTAAGCAAAGAATCATTCAAAAGGTTGGAGTTGTTAGTGAGAATGTATGCAAATTTTCATTTCTCGTCCAGCATGATGCAAAATTCCTTTTAATGTTTTGGTCTTATTAAAGTTAGAGAAATGCATTTTTCTACTAGCTGGAATGACATAAGTTGTTAGAAAAGCTGCTGAATGCTTATACAGTGCGTCCCAGAAAAAAAGGAAACCGGGATGTTCAGCTATTTTTCAGATTGAATAAAATAATTCATGGAATATCATATGCATCTTTATGTAGTTTAGTTCTTCTTCTTTTTGCTGATACCTTGTACAAAACAAAAGGTTCACGCATTGATGAGCAAGAAGAGTTTAAAATTCGAATGTCAAAATCGAGTTGCGTAGAATAAGTGTTCACGATTGGTTAGGATGCACCAACCTTGCCTAAGATCGGCATGGTACATTATCATTTCGTTTATGTTCTTTGTTATGTTTCATCAAATCTCTCAATTAGAGAGAATGCAAATTTAAACATGTGTTTTTCACTAGTGTTCCTGAACCGAGCAAAGAGGATTTCTGATCTTTTCAAGAATGGAACCACATTGGAAGCCTGCATGCCGCAAGTTGCCCAGGCTTTCCAGCCTCAGTTTCCTGATCGAAATGTTTCGCTAAGTCCAACATTCTGGAGCCGTAGCAATTTTTTTTTTCGTGGGAGAGGCGCAAGAAATTGTTCGAAGAAACGTGCGAAGAGACAAAGGCAGTCATAATTGCGCTTTTAGCGTTTTTAAAATCAAATTTAAAGGTTCTGGCGCCCACTTTTTAGTTGAATTTGGAAAATTATCAGTCAAAAGTGTAGTCTTGACAATTTCGGGGGGGGGGGGGGGGGGAGGCGCGACTGCCCCCCCCCTCCGCATACGGTCACGCGTTAATCCGCTACCTGCCTCTGTTCCACTATGATGTGAACAAGATTAAAATTCCTGAGAAGGTTTCTGCCTAGGAAGTGACTCAATGGTAACAGAGTGTTGATCGGACCCTTCTTGTACGATGGAAATCTCGATCTAGAATAACTCATCAAAGAAGAAATCGCTCAGTTGCTTGCTCAACACTTTGTCAATTAACCAAATGGGAGCTTCGAAAGAGTCTGGTGATCACAAGATGGGCCGATGAAGCACCTACTCATCGAAAAATGATCATCAGGGAGAGACTGTGAGAACTCTTCAACAAAAGTCATGAAGATCAAAATATAAGCTGCGATAAAAGAACAGGAAAGATAGCTAGAATTTAATCAGTAAAACGAATATACTAAATCAAAGTGGAAATGAAATAAACCAAAATGAACGAATAAAGGAAAACTTACAAAAATGGACTAAAGACCAAAACAGAGCATACACAAGAGAGAGAGAGAGAGAGAGAGAGAGAGAGAGAGAGAACCAAACATGAATGAAAAGATGAGAATAAAGATGAGAATAAAAACAAACTCGTAGCATGATCTCCTTGAAAACGTTTTTCATTATTCTGCGCAATTCGTTTCTGACATGCAGCAGTTGTAATTGTTCGTAATCCGTCGTGCGTGAACGATTCACCGTGTATATGATATCAAATAAAAGAAGAGACTTTGCTGCCAGTACTAGTGTCAATTTATCAGACATATCATATCTCATTATCATAATATCTATCTCTTTTTTCTGGGACGCACTGTATATATTTACGCCAATGGTCTTCGATACAAGTCTTGAAGGCTTGAAAACCTTTATAACTTTGAATGCATTCCAAGTTTTAAAAAGGTGTATTCAAAGTGTGCGTAAAGAGAGTCTTCTTTTGAAAATGACGATTCATTTTTAAATAATTGTTTTTCTTTGCAAAAAAGCGATGAAAAATATTGAACAAGCCACCACGTTTGCAGTATATGGCTATATGGGGATGGAGATATGCAATGTTGATGAAATGCTGAAGACCTCGCTGCAGTGCCGGTGTCATAGACGATTTGTTCCGGGTTCCGGAGGAACGAAACGACTAGTCGATTCGTTCCCCTGAACAGTGTTCAAAATGCTGTATTATCGTACTAGAGAGCCAAAATTATCTTTTTTTGAGAAAATTATCGTTAACATACCTGACTCTACAGGACATACACTATGCGTACGATTAACGGCCCCTTAACTTTAGGAAAACTCATTTTATTTGGCTACAAATTCAATGTAGGGGCCTACAAGACTTGTATACGGCTTAATCAACTGTTAGGTATGCAAAGTAAGCATGTACTTTGCAGAGACTTTGAGTAGGTTGAAATGACTATGACTATCGCATCGACTAGACCCAGGCGGATCCAATCGGCGGGTGAAAACTCAGGCGATTCGTTCCAAAGGATCCAATCGCCTGTCCGGAACAAATCGGCTATGACACCGGCAGTCAAACCCTCTACAATTTGTATCGTCAGTCAAATTTTGAAAATCAAACCGCAGGAGAAATAAATCACTCGTATAACTGGATTCATAATCTATGATTTACTGCATACTGTATAGACTGTATAGAAAATTGTATCATGCAAACCAAACTAGAAGTCAACAATTATCAGAATCTAATAAATTTACATTTTATTATGTTTATTAAAAGGAGATATGGAAATAAGGACACTGTACTTGCTTCAAATTTGTTTCTTTTTCGAAGTGTGGTAGAGTTGAGATATAATCTACTGTGGCATTTAGATTGCCATGTCTCACATGAAAGTCGGCACTGTCTCAATTTTCTTTATCACACCAATATACACATTCGTCAGGTTTTTGATAAGCATTGTTTGCCAAAAAGGAGTAAAAATATTATCACATGAAGATCATTGCCAGTTAATAATCTACATGTACTTAAGTTTGTGATTGACATTTAGAACTGAATTTCAGATTTCATACCCCAAAATTTATGGAGTACCCTTGCAGCCCCATTCATCTTAATTTGCTATAACGTATTTCTTGCTAGTCTTCATACCTAACTGTGTGAATACTCTCAATAAAGAAAAGAAGAGATAAGAAAAACACGTTGGTATGTTTGCCAATACTGAATTAAATCTACTCGTCAAACATGCATGTTCCCTTTTTACCAAATACTGAGAGGAAATTTGTTCACTTTTTTCGAACCCTTCGTACAATCTGGCACATTCTTCCTCAAGTTCAGTCATATATTCCTCATATGCATTTAATTCACACGTATCATGAATAAAAGAGCAACACCATGAGCACGTTTATCTAAAAACGCAACAATTTATTCTACAATCCCAGCGTTAGAATGAACACAAAACGTAGTAAACGCGAATGCAGCATGAATACAGAACTCATAAAAATTCTGTCTATCAAGTCTGCTTGAAATTATCTTTAAAACATATTGATTTATAGGAAAAATACGCCAAAGCAAGAACACCACAAATATGAAATTTCGTTGGATTTGAATCCCACCCCTTACCATGAACAGTAAATATGAGATGTCTGTGTATAAAAGGAATTTAATTCACTCGCAACATTTATCGAAAAGGGCAGCAGTTCATTCCAGCTCCCAGCATTAAAATGAATACGATACACTGTAAACTGAATACACCATCAACAACAAAAAAAATCATACAATCTAACAGTTTTCTTGGAATTATACATAGAAATACGCCTAAGCCAGGATACTACATGTCTAATAAAGTTTAGTTGGATGTAAATCCGACTCTTTACCATTAATAGTAAACATGAGGATGTCCGTGTATATAGGGAATTTAATTCAATGGTAACATTAATCGAAAAGCGCAGTTTATTCCAGCATTCCATCGTTAAACTGAATATATTGTAAAAATGAATACACCATGAATACAAAACTCACACAAATCTGTCTACCGAGTTTGCTTGAAATTATCTTAAAAACCATACTGATTTTCAAATATGCCAAACCCAGAACACTTCATGACTTATGAATGTTAACTGGATGCAAATAAGATCCGACTCCTTACGATTAACAGTAAATACGAGATGTCTGTGTATATGCGGAATTTAATTCACTCGTAGCAGAGAAAAAAGAGCGACACGCTTATCGAAAAGTACATCAGCTTATTCCAGAACCCCATCATTAAATGCTTACAGTACATTGTAAAAGTGAATACACTATGAATACAACAGTCACACAAATTTTGTTTGCTCGGAATTATCTTTAAAAAAAAAAACATACATGATTTGGAAAAATACGCCAAACCCAGTCATCCCAGTATTAAAATGAACACAATACATTGTAAAATAGAATACACCATGAATAAAACAAAATCATACAATCTGTCTAACATGTTTGCTTGAAATTATTTTAAAAATGACTAATAAATTTTTATTGGATGTAAATCCGATTTCGTACGATTAACAGTAAGTATGATATGTCTGAGTATATGCATAATATAAATCTCTTGGTTATCCTATGAACATGAAGATCAGTCGACAATTGAATCACATTAACATTTACATCTTTTCCTTTCAATGGACAAGCTAAACTTATCATATTTACATGAAGAGACAGAGAGTTAGAGAGAGGAGCTAGGGGAGAGTGAGAAAAGTCGGAAAGGTGAAAGGGTACTACAACCACTTGTAAAGCTAATGCAGTATAAAGCAATGACTTGTTATCAATTTATATATTATTGAAAAAGACTGAACAATGTAGCAAAATGGAAACAGTTTATTCAATGACGAATCAATGTAAAAACGATTTAAGCGATACTAAAGCATTGAAGAAACAATTCAAGGAACGCTGAAACAAGTGTAGAAACAGTTCAAACAATGTTTAAGCAGTGTGGAAACAATTTAAACAAGTTTGGAGCAGTGTGGAAACAGTTCAAACTATGTAGAAGTAATGTGGAAACAATTTAAACAAGGTCGAAGCAGTGTGGAAAAAATTCAAACAATGCTTGAACAGGGTGTGGAAACGGTTTCAACAATGTTGAAGCAGTGTGGAAACAATTTAAACAAGGGTTAAACAATGTGGAAACATTTCAAAAGCTACTGAAGCATTGTGGAAACAGTTCAAACAATGCTGAAGCAGTGTGGAAACGGTTTCAACAATGTTGAAGCAGGGGGGGGGGGAACCAGTTTAAACGACAATGAAGCAGTGTGGAAACAAAGAATAATGAAGGTGTGAAAACAGTTCAAACGATGCTGAAGTAGTGTGGGGACAGTTTAAATGACATTGAATCAGTTTTGAAACAATTTAAACAAGACTGGAGCAATTTGAGAACGGTCTAGATGATAATGAAGCAGTGTGGAAACAATTTAAGGAATGCTGAATCAGAGAAGAACAGTGCAAACGATGGTGAAGCAGTGTGGAAACGATTTCAACGATGGTGAAGCAGGGTGGGAACAATTCAAACAGGGTTGAAGCAGTATGGAACAATTTAAACGATATTGAAGAAGAAGAAAAAGAAGAAGAAGAAAAAAAGAAGAAGAAGAAGAAGAAGAGCATTTCAAATAAAAATTCCACGATATGATCATCATTTATGACATTTTTATAAAAAATTCACCAACTGATTAATTACAATATCATTATTTCCTTAAAATGAGGGGGGGGGGAGGATGTTTGTACACACCATCCCCCCTCTCGAAAAAGTCGGGGGGGGGGGGGATATATCCCCATCCCCCGGGATTTACGCCAATGTTGTAAAGCAATGGCACACAATGTATGAAAAAGAAAAGTATGAAAAATGCTTTTAAAAAGAACTTAAAGTAATTTCAGATTATCAAAGAATGAAATATGTTTACAATTCATAATAGCCTGTTTCGACCAGCAAAACATGTATCTTAAAACATAAAAAATTACTATTAGGCCAATCTGGATTATACAATGATTTGTTTATTTACAAAATTACCACATTATTTTCCTTAGGGCAATTCCATGTTTAAGTGGACATCGCCTGAACTTTATTTTTACTCTGTCTCAAATTCAGGTCAATTTTTGGTGTTAAAATTCATACAGAAATCGTAAAAGCAGAGAGGTTTCATACTCACAAAAAATAATAATAATAATAATAATAATCTTAATAAAATTGTTCCAAATGTCTCCTCACAGCAGAATTCGAACCATACAAAAACTTAGATATATGGGACTACACACAGTTTTTTTAGACTTAGAAAACTATCGGTTCTTTTGTAAATTTTTCAATTAGATAATCTTGAAGACATGGTGTCACACCAAATTAAAAGAAAAAATTCCAAAATAAATTGCTGAAAAGGTATAAAAACTAAAAGATGTAGTGCTGGACAAATTGTAACATGACTAACCGTAACGTGGCTAACCAAGATTTTGGGGTCTACTTAAAAAGACAGAGAGGAAAACTAAAATTTTTGTGGATAAACATTTGTCATCATATCAGAAGTAAAGCTGATATGGCTTGAGTTTGAGGTACAACACAGTAAGGAAGGATTTTTTTTTTCAAAAACAGTGCTTATTTTTTTTGTGTCATTTGTTTCTAACGTGACTAACCATGGTCAAAAGTTCTCATTACAGCTCCGGCATTGTCCAGTTGCTTTTTATGGTTTTTTAAAAAATGTATTGTAGACCTTGGGTGGGAGAATATGTTGTTTCAAGATTGGGACTTGGAATGGAATGGATTTTTATTATGCTGTATCAAAAGGTATGCACACTGGCTTAAATGTAACTTTACTAATCATGGAATTGCCCCTTACAAGAAATTTAAAGTGGATCTTTCGGCATATGCTGCGATGTTGCCATTTCTGAGTACATTTGATTACCTATTATATCTAAATTTAGTATATCTAACCTTTTAAAAATTTGACTTGGTTCGCTGCATTTCGCCCTTTCCGCATAGTATTATTACGTATTACTCCCGAGATATTTATTTGAAATGATTGACTCGGGAAATTTCTTTGAAAATGAAAATTTTAAAGACTATTTCAACACTGATACTTTTTAGTCTTTACAAGATCACAATCCTCAGAACCATGCATAAACTGTATCTTAATTAACATCACGTTAAGCGCTATTTAAATTTTATTCAATACTTTGTGTTATATTGGTATACTTAACTGAACAATTATGTTATTCGTTTTTGCACTTATTCCATTCCCCAGATCTACATGTATATCATTAATTGTTTTGCAAACTCTCAGTTCCTTTAAACATGCGTAAAGTGTATTCAAAACTGTTTAGTAAACATACAGATTACCAATATTCATGAATGAATTTTTAACACTATAACCATTTAGTACTTTCGAATAAGCACAATATTTGTATTTTCGACAAATAACTAACAAATGCAAAAATCGACCATTCCATTATTATGTAGGGTATCCTTATCATGCTTATGTAGTTGCATGCTGGGGTTGAAGACGATCGTGCTAGTAGACTCTAGTTTGGCTCAGGGTCTGTGCTTGAATCAAGCTAGGGAACAGAAAAGCAACAACAACAACAAAATCATTTTCATTTAGAACGATATACCTCATACAGGACCCACTACGTTATATCTCAGTTATATCTTGTATCTTTTAATGACGGGTAATGTGGTAATAAGTTGTATGAAAATGAAGAAAATATTTCAGTGACCAAAGACAGAACATTATAAAAGTTTTTCAGAAGTTTTTCAGGTTGTTAACTACTCATCACACTCTTTAAATCTGAGAATATCCTACCCATAACTAACTCCAAGAAAAATCTCTTGGAGAATCATCTAAATCTTTGATGAGGGTATATCAGAAATATCAATATCCATGCCCCCTCCCAAAAGGGAGAGGTGTTAGATACCCGTCATTATTTTGCGTACTACTGTTTTGATGGAAATATCTTTGAAAATTCTTATATACGCATGAAAATTACTAACCAGATCAGCTGTATCTTGACAGGTAAAGTCATGCAGGTTTTTGAGAGTCCCCACACGACTGAACAAACCAGAGAAGTCCTGAAAAACAAAATGTTTTATATCACGTTATCAATCATATCATGAAATTACCATCAATAAAATGTATTTAAGGGGCTGTGGACTTCTCATGCACCTTATGAAAACACAACAAATGAAACGGGAATAAACAAGCAACTTTGATCAGCAAAGGCTTTCCTTACTACAGAGCTAAGCTAATGGACTGTAAATAGTTTGTCAACATGTTAAAAAAATGATAAGTCTCTTTGAAAAGATGTGACTCTTAAAATAGCCAATCTTCACCTTACTCTGAATTTAATGTTCTACATTGTCGGATACTTATTAAGTATTTTTGTTATCTATTATTTTACCCATAATTGAAGCGTGACGTCATGTAACTTATTACTGTCATTTTTCCTTTGCCTGGCGGGAATTGAACTATTACAAAAATTCACAGCAAAATGTTCAAATTATTGTAACTTACTCCTTACTGATGCAATTGCAGCAATTAAGTTTACTTTTTCCTTTCCCTGGCAATCCGCGCATGTATCTATTTATTTTTCTTGTATTACTTCTTGATATCCTCTGTATTTCTCTTGCATTGCCGAATAAAATTAATGACGATAATGATAGTAATGATGATGATGATGATAATAATAATAATAATAATAATAATAATAATAATAAAAATGATAATAATAATAATAATAATAATAATAATAATAATAATAATAATAATAATAGTTTGTGAAGATACAACCTTGATGCTGGCAATCATACACCATGGCATCTACTACATTGAACCAGAAAGGAATAAGTTAAAGAAATAACAAAGATATGTAACCTGTGTAATCTGCTCGAAATTCTCCTGTAACTCCTCTGGTGTTGGTGTAACTGAGCCCTTGATGCTCTCATAGTATTCACTGATAGTTCTGATGTGGCCAGGTAGATCCTTATAAAACAGGACTCGATTTAGGGCAGAAACCTAAGTTATGTAACAAAATATTTATAAACATTTGAAGATCTAATGTGTTCTTTACGAAGATCCCTTTTGAGATGCAAGCCATATTCAGTTTTGTAAAATCTACACTCAAGCGAATAGGAAGCTTAGTAACTTGTGAATGAATACTGTTCCCTATTACGTCACTAACCTGGGTGTTTTCAGACCGGACCTTCTTGCAGGCATTGTCCAGCATGTTGGCCAGGACAGACACACTCTGGTCAGCAGAACGTGACTGACGCATGTCAAAGATGTAGCATGGATGGGCCAATGTCGTCATCCAGTAGTGAAGTGGCAGACTGAAATGTGAGATCGTACGTAAATGATAAACACATCACAAAATATTGAAAAAAGCTATGGAAAGGCTATAAAGTCTCACAGTGCAATACAGAATTCCCGCAGAAGAACTTCCAGCTTCATTTCATTTAAACATCAAAATGATTATTTCATGCTTTTTTAAAAGTATCACTTTTGTAAAGAGTTTAATGATTAAGAGACCAAGACCTTTAGAAATTACTTTTCAAAAGGAAATCGAATGGACTTCAAAGGGAATTGCCTCATGCTATTACTATGCCAACACAGAGAAGTTTGGTTTACTGCTATCTCCAGGTTTAGGCTTTTCATTATTCAAGATTCCGAAAAGAACATTAATACATCTAGAGTTCTAGACTTTTTCTTACAGAATAAACAAGGGGAAATCCTTCTATTCAAGGAAGTAGGCATTTATATGTGCTCTTGCATGTCTGATTACAATCATAAACCCAAATAGTACTTTATGAAATTTGCAAATTACCAATTGTTTTTCCATGCCTCTGCAATTTGCTCAGATTTCTCTGGGCAATAATTCTGGGCCATCTTGTCAAAGAAGTCAAAGAGATATTTGATGGTATGTGGGGTCTGCTCTGGTTTCTTGAAAACACCGGCAAGAAACTCATCAAGTCGTGGTTGGATGGTTTTCTGTAAAGAAAACATACTTGCTAGTATCCATGAAGACATTTCAGGTCAGCTTGAATCATCGACAACGTTGTTAGTCCACTGATTTACAGAGCGTATCAACCTCCTTACCATTTACTTAATTTCGGAAACCAAATGAATTAACAAAAATGGAATACTCAGACTGATATATCACTTTCATTTCACGACCACATTGAATTCTTTTATGCACTTCATCAAAGAATAATGGCAGTAAGCTGAATCCCCCTGTTTCCCTATTTTATAGTTTGTAGTGAGCAACAATGGCAATGTTACACCCATATTTTATCAATCGTTTTATTCTGAAGCTCATATAAATTACCTCATTTTTTAAATTGAATTCTTATTGTACGATGTAATGATACTGAGAAATTCATGTGAGCATGCGCAATTTCAGCCTTCGGCTGCTGCGTGTATTGATCGTTCAAATAAAACCTTTAATGAATTCAACTGAATTTGGCATTGTGCTTTAATATGAACATAATGAAAAATCATAGTCATGATACCAGTGATACCAGCTGACATTTCCTACCTTTGTAACAAGCAGACGTGGGGCCAAGAATTCTCGATCCAGTTTAGTTATGGTTTTACCGCTGCTTGGTGTGGTTATTTGGTCCTCTGCAACCTGGATGACCATAATCAAAGATACTTTTTTTTCTCGAAAAACTAAACTTGAAATTATTTAATATATTACTGTGCTTACAATGAAGAGGTGCTCAGCCATGACGTGGCACCGTGGTTTATTCACTTGACTTTGATGGAAATGTTGAAGATTCAAATCCATGAACGACACTAACAACCTAATTTGCAAAACCAAACCCAGGTGCACATGGCTACCCAAATAATACACAGCTATATTACGGCTATTATTATTGTGATCACCGTAACAGTTTATCAATGTAATCGATATGTGAAGACCTGATGGATAAAGCATATATCAATTACACAAGTGGAATGATGTCGTTATTGATGGTGTCTTTTCTGCAGTTCTTACCAAGTGAATGATTCGAGATCCTTCCTCTACCAATGTGCGGATTCTTGTATAGTCTCTTTCACGCACATCATCTGAACCAGCATGCTCCATGTCTGAAATATATGCAAGTACACGTGTAACAGTTCGTTCACCACTGGTCTATCACCTAATTTATTTCGTGGTTTCGTGGTTTATCACTCCCGAAGATATCAATTATGCTTTAACTGGAAGTGGACAGCGGGCACGAAAAGTCAAAATCTTAACATTTTCACGTCTCTTCAGTGGCGGCACCAGGATTGTTAAAGTGGGGGGGGGGGGGGGGGGGGGGCAAATGGAGGGCAAAAGGAAATGTTGGGGGGGCAGGGGCAGTCAATTTTTTTTTTTGCGTGTATGGAAAAATTGAGTGTGAAACGCGAGTTTTAATATCAATTTTGCGAGTGAGCGAAGCGAGCAAAAAAAAATAACCGCTTTATTTGTTTTTAATCGCATTTTCGAACAAATGTTCTGAAATATGACGAGCGAGCGAGCCAAATTTAGCGTGTATGGAAAAATCGAGCGTGAAACGCAAGCTTTAATATCAATTTTGGGAGCGAGTGAACAAAAATTAACCACTTTTTTGGTTTTTAATTGCATTTTCGAACAAATATTCTGAAATATGACGAGCGAGCGAAGCGAGCGAGCCAAAAATAACCACTTTTTTGGTTTTCAATCAAAGTTTTGAAGAGCAGAAATGGGTATTTTTGAGCACTTCACAGCTTAAATGTGATGCTTAGAAATTACTGTATAATTTTTCTTTTCAGTCCTCAAAATTTCTGGGGGGGCAAGTGGGGGGGCAAAGCTTCTGAGTGGGGGGGCAATTGCCCCCCCATGCCCCCCCTTGGTGCCGCCACTGCGTCTCTTAAAAAGCACAGTACAATAACTGAATCCCATCAGATCAACAAAACAAAGAAATGCATAAAAGATGAATGATAAAAGAAAAATTAAGACTCTGATAATGAGTGAGGTAGTAGCAAAAGCCATCGACCTGTTAAGGCCATGCCCCGTATTTAAATAGATCAATGATGTAAATCATGAATGGCAACACAAGGATCAAAACTGACAAATAAGCTGCAACACAAATAAAAGAATAGCAGACAAGCTTTGAATTGAAATGCATTGACAACTGTCACAACTCAAAAGTTAAATTTGTGTTTACCCTTTAAAAATCGCAGTGAGGGAAATTTTTAAAATTCTAAATGGACATTGTTCCAAAAGTATCTGTTCATTTTAACTAATAAAATTCTTTGTGACTGGAAGCTCCTATCCATGATTAGTAACACCAAAGCCCATCAGAAAAACACGTTGATATTATTTGTCTATCATGGTAAACAATAAACTTACAAGCTGGGAAGAGTTGCACCCCTGGGGTTACTGGCTGGTAGACACCTTTGTCCATCACAGTCTTTAATATCAGAGCAACCTGACTGCCATCCCCAACCTGAACAGGAGCAGATCAGGCAATATCAAAATCATACACAGTCTAGAGCTGATATCTATCTTCGTCTGTATCAAAACTAATATGTACAATGATATTAGCAAAAGAAAGTCATTCCAAGATATTTAGTCTTTTGTGGCCATATATTATCGTAAAAAGTAAAATGTAAAATAGTCAGTATCGAAACTAATTTCTCCCATAAATAATCTGGCATATTTAGAGGATGCACAAAGTACACAAAATATCCAAGATGCAACAACAGGCTCTAAGGGGAGGGGGAGGGCAAGAATTTTTTCCATTCCAAATCCAATGGCATAAGCATGATATTCACCATAACAAACGAACATATCAGTAGTGAATGTCTTTCCTCATTTTTCTTTTTGTGACGGCTAACAAAAACTATAAAAATACGATGTACTTGACAATCAGTTATTAGTCATTACGTAAGAAAATGCTGACAGAATGGAATGAATTGAAACACGCCTGAATTTCAAACATTTTTTAGAGCGTAATATTTGTTTTAATATACCCCGTAGGTCTTGATGGTATTGATGAATACATCCTTGGTGTTCCCCACAGTTCTGTTGAATTCATCCTTATCTTTCAAGATTCTCTCTTCTCCACCGGGATGGTACCACACTACATAAAAACCAAGAGAAAGGAAAGTTCTTGTTATGCAGTCAAGCACACATGCAGGGTATTGCAAAAAGGAATCGAGGGGAGATGGAGAGGGTACGAAAAATATCTAAAAATGACAAAATAAGTAATCGAATCGGTGATGGTGGAATTTTACTCCCTGCCATGCAAAACAATTCATCGTCTTTTTCATGACTTCCGGTCTTATATTGTATAGTTCTCATAAAATATACTTTGGGCAGAAAAATATCTAGAAGTGTGCCTCAGGTATGCCATCATAGTCTTTAAAATAGGGGTAGGGAGAGCAGGGGATCGTTTTCAACCTAAATCCAACATCGACCTAATCAAACTACAACCTAATCATGGTCATGATGGTAATAGCGATAACCAACAAGCTCTTGTTGTCACCTAGTTGATCTTTTCCTCATTTTTCTCCTTTATCAAAACAGAAAATAGCTACCAGCAACAAAGCCTACTTACGAAGATCCATCTCATGAGCCCTGTTTTGTTGGACGATGTGGCTCCTTCGGTATGCTGCATCCAGTATTTTCTGCTTGACTTGAGTGATGCAGTCAACATCGAGAACTTTGACGTAGTACAGATGCTGCTTGTTACTGCCCACAACCGACAATGTCTGGAAAGTGATGAAATTTTAACTATAAAAAGTTGCCCTACGATTAATATCATTTTTTCTTATTTCATTAACGATATTCAGAAAATGAGCTCTCAGTGAGCCAGATGAAATATAGAAAGCAGTTCATACATACATATCGAAGAACACAAAGTGGCATACGAACTACTGGTTACAACTACGTGTATTCATTAGTAAATTAATCATGTTGATTCTTGATCATAGGAAAATGGCACAAATAGAATACCTTAGACAGATGTAAAGTTCTTATCGTATTGAATTAAGATAGCAACAGGTAATTAAAACATTTTCAGATGAAGGCTAAAGATTTTAGAAGGAAGCGAGGGTTCTCCATATATTTTTCAAATTTCCACAAAACCCAAATACTATATACCAATTCATTGTATTCCACGTCTTCCTCCAAGAGGCATTCAAAGTTGAGAGAGTAGACAGACTGTCCTGTGGTGATATCAATGGGTCCCTTCTCCACTTGGATTTTGATAGACTGGTAAAGTAGGTAGAGAGATTCAGCTACATGTCTCTGCAGAATGAAGCAAGCACAAAAAAACAACAACACAGAAATACATCAAATTCCAACTTCTGTGAGTGGATTCAGTATGTGAGTTTATAATGAATTTGAAGGTAACGGAACAATTAGTTGGAAGTTTGGATTATGAAGATGCATGCTTCAGCTTATTTCTTCCCACCCACGCATATACAACAGACATTGCAAACAGATTCCATAGCATTTACAAGTAATACTCATAGCAGTCAAATTCTCTTTGAAGCAAATGGTCATTCTACTAGCGCAATAATGATTTTTTTTTCTGTTTGTATTGAATTACCTTCAGAAAGCGATACATGCAGAGAGTGATCCAGTTGGAGAGAAGTTTCTCAACGATAGTCTCAGTTCTGAAAACAGATAGATTACCCATGCACAGAAGACACCAGTATCATTAACATGGTTATGGAGCATGTAGTTGTAGCATTTCGATTAATTAATCGTAAAATTACTATTTCAAACAGGTGAGTGTTATCATTATACCAATTGAAATATGCTTAGGTTTTTAAGGTACCGAAAAGCACTGTTGAGGAGAAACTTACAGACATTAGAAACATGTACCTGCTATTGGTTATCTTCCAAATTATTAGCAAAAAGCATTTATGTGCCTTAACTGCTTTTAATTCACTCATGAGATCAATCTGACTCAAGACTTTGTCTGCTTATGACTGAATGAGTTATCAAGATTTCCAATAGGTTGCGTGGAGCGGTAAGATGGTAGTGACCAAACCTTTCATTGATTAAAAAAACCCCATCATTTATATATATATTATTAGCAATTTCTATAAAACTTATATTTTGCTTTTATCAAAGAAACACCTCAACGGTTATTTTGTTCTCTTTTTGTTTCTTCATACCTCTTGAAGAGTGATTTGGCTCTTCCACTCTCTGCTCCTGCTTCAATGTTTTCTTCCAACAGTTTGAAAAGAGTCCTTCAGAGATTAATACAAAGTACAAGGTATCATAAAGTGAATATTCTGTGGGATGGGAATACATATATATTTGATACCACGCATGCTAAATGACCAAGGACATAAACTCATTAGGTATACTTAAATAATTACAGGCCCGTTTTTTGAACTGAAATAAAATTCTGGTATTTAACTTTATTCTGTTGCTTAACTATATTCTGTTATGGATTAGCTTATAGTGAAATTAGCTTACAGAAAAAATAATGTCCTTTCCATTGGTTTTTCCAGCTATCGAACTGTATATTTAACAGGAATTATAATGTAGCCTCTTTGAAACAACTGATTCTTAAAATGTATTTTCCGTATCGATCAATAACCAGTGTAAGTCAAGTGTCATACTCTTAAAAAATACCCCAACAACACCAGTACTATTGATGAAAGAGTTACAGTCTCCTTGATATAATGCTACTATACCGAGTTATGCATTGGATCCGCGAAGGGTTCACTTTCAATAATATATATATATATATATATATATTAGCTAAAAATAAGCAATAAAATATTGATCCTTTCTACTCACTCAGTGAAGTATCCGAACTTTCCTTCAGTTACAAGAAGAATGGTAATCAAAGACGCAATGTTGACTCTAAGTAAATGAGAAAGAACGGCTGTTAGCTTTGTTTGTTTCAGATAATTGTGCTTAGTAAGCAGAAAGATTTCCCAAAGTGCTTGAAAATTTCCCCCGACACATTGCTTTACTGTTGTCTTTAAATTTGTTCACGCTCAAAATGTCTGTCATTTCCAGAACTCTAGAGCACATTCATTCTTAAAGCTCATTTTGATTTTCTTTTAAAACACTGCCAGAATATTAGGAACTCAGAATTCAATTGTTCTTTTATAAGAAGCTCTCGCTCATTTCTTACGACTACATGTAAGGTTTCCGAAAATGCCTGTTATTAAATTCACACCTACACATACATGTTTTATTTAGGTAATACACATGGAATTTTAACTGAACAGAAATATCAGAAAATTACTTTCCACTCGCCCCTCTTAATTAGACAAAAAGGGAGAATTTGAACAAGGTGCTATAAAATAATACTGCTCCACAGAATCTAGAAATGAACAAATTGTAATGAATAAAAATCGTGAAGCTGTTAGAATTTTCATTTTACACTGTTTGACTTGATTTCGTTTTTTTCCACGTTCAACTTGCGTCAATAAGTATCAGTAACATAATGCAAAAAACATATATATAAGTGATACATTAATAAATCAATTGAGAAACATTGTATCAAATTAAATAATACAAAATATATCGTTGCCAAAAGATTAAAAGGTAATGATCAAATTAAATGATATAAATAATAACATTACAATATTTTGAATGATGAATGATGAATAAACCCTTCTTCGACATGAAGACTGTTATTACAACATATGAAATGATATTCAGAAATAAAGAAACATACCTATCCCGCCTTTGAGAGTGCCTCTTTTCTTCAAGCTGCTGAATGAACTGAGTTAAGAAATCAGCATTGCTTAGTTGTCGGGAGAACATGATCATAGCCCTCTCAAGATCGGAGTTCAAGTACTGGAATAATCAGATATCATAGAAGAGATACTACACTGTTCAGATTATTCCTTCAGTTATATGGTCAAAAGTTCGTTTAAAAAGGAAGGTTTATTATGTGCCGAATCCCCCCTGTTAAGATAATCTAGCTTTATTTACTGACCATCCACAAATAAGGAACCGCGGACACGGCATAAATACCAGCTGCACTGCAGTCTTTCAGGGGTAAATCTCCTGATGATGAGCAGAGGGGGGACATACCCTGAAAAGAGCTTGAATGCTGTTCAAAATGCGTCGTGACAGCTTTATTTCTTCTTACTAAAAGATTAAAAGGTAATTCGAAATTCTCTTTCACAGCTATCTTTTAGGTGAATAAAAACAGTCCTTTTCAGAAGTAATCTCTTCTAACTTCTGTGACCTACACACAACTTTCCTAATCTCAGTCACTCTTCATACCTTTCCTTTTATCTCATTTTAAATCAAACAAACATTGAAATTAAAACCCAATTAAAAATCGAATCACCCCACATCACCTGATGATGCCTCTAAGTGCCCCATACGAGGAAATAATATATTAACAGTCGTTTTACAAAGGTGGACTAGTAGTCGAAAGCCTTGAATCGCTATAGAATTCTCCCTCACCGAAATAATCCATATTTTCACTAACAGTTTTCATCGAGTTTCTCGTCTTCTTTTCTCTTACTATCATGTGTATTTTCGTCTGATTAACACACGAAGTGTAATGAAAACACTGTTCCGTAATGTAGAATTTAAGGGGATTTAATAATTACTTTTGTTATTCATCATCACGCTATACTCCACAAATATAAATTTAAAGGGTTCCCTAAACGTTTGACAAAATTCAAATAACATTAAGAAGATAGCGATTGCCCTTTAAATGCTTCATGATAGATTATTTCAAGTAGTTTTATGTTCCTCGTTCTCTATAATCGTGCTATTTCAGAAGCTGTGTAGACATACAGTTTGTTATGTGTGTACCTCAGGGTCATAGCTTGCTGGTAAGACGGCTAAACCGGTAAAGAGCATATTCTTGGAATAATTCAAAGCGTTCACGAAGGGAACACCAAGATGACTGATCTGTTCCTCCACCTCAGACATATCAGCCTGAAGCTCGTGGAATGCTGCAAAATAAGAAAAGGAATCAACATGATAACTCCTATATCATTCATTAGTCCATCTTATTGGCAATTATTTGTCCCATTCAGGTTAGATCCGAATCTATGCAATTACATCTTCAGGGATTCAGGGGAGAAAAATCACAAACATAAATTTCCTAAACTAAAAAGCTATGATACCTTTTAACAGTTCAACGGCAGCACTTATAATCCATTACTTCATTCATCATGCTTATTAATTCTATACTCTTTTTTTGGTATTTAGGAGGCTGTGTAGGGTAGAAACTGATTCAACAAAGACTGACTGTTGTCTAATTGCAAACACATCTGTTTCTAACCAGTTTCCACGCGCGTCTGTATCTTCTTTTCAAGCATCTCGAACTGTTGGGCCTGTCTAGTCAGTCTGTCATGGTTTCGTCTGAAGATCAAAGCACCGAAGATGAAAAGAATGACGGAGATGAAGACAGTAGCTCCAAGCACACCGCCGACAATGGCACCGATATTGACTGGTGAAGAAAGGTACCGGACGTAGCCCGGATAGAACATCAAATTTCCATGAAGTACCTGAGATTCATAGGGAAGAAAACAGGAAGCTCCTTATCAATTTTAGTTACAGTATGATGGCATGATGATTCTGGACAAAACATGTGTTTGGCATAGTTTGAGTAAGTTCTAACAAGAGGTCTGGGAGTTTACATCTACAATTATAAACAACATCTCTCTGACTTGCATGCATTGTACTATGATCACGTGAGAGTCAGATCGAGCCAATTTTCTTTTTCAAAGTGGCTTTTCGGAGGGTCTCTCTCATTCTTTACATAACATTCTCATTTCTAACAACAGTGGCAAAACGCCCCCATCGAATGGCGAAAAAAGTGGATGGGAGAGAAAGTTCAAGTTCAAGTTCAGGTTTATTTCCAACATAACACGAGACATAAAATATCATTTTTTTTCCTTTTTAAAACAAAAATATAGTAAGTTAAATACATCATTTTTTTCTCTTATTTTAACATCAAAACAAAATATATGCCTGCTTGACACAATGTACTAAAAAAAGGAAATTGATGTTGGAAAAGAGAAATCCACAAGAAAGCAATGCTTTTAATTAGGAAGTAGAAAGGGAGGCAATGAACGACACATCCTACACCCTCCCCTCAGTAGATGTTCTCTCGCTTTTAAACCATCTAGTACTGAGTGCTACCCCCTTGACACCTATACCCCTTAAACGTACACCAATGTCTAATATGAAAGATATGAAAAACTTGCTGTAACGGCTGGGAGATCCTCTGGAGCCCCTTGCTCGAGTGTTCCATTGATATTTCCTGGTTGAGGCTTCTTGTCTGGCAACTGACAACGAAGCAAATCAACCTCGAGATCATCAACGTTACATACTCCATCTGGTCCCAACAGAACTTGCACATCGTCCTCTGTGCTTGCCAAGTTCAAATTCATTCCCTAGAGGATATATTCCAGAATACAAATCATAATATAATGATCTAAAACATAAAAAAGTCAACCTATTTTATAAGTAAATGAACTCTCTTGGTACACCGTAAATAAATGGCAGACAAGTATTTTCCATATCCCTAGCCAGTGGCGTAACTACGGGGGGGGGGGGCATGGGGGCCCGTGCCCCCCAATCGGTTGGTCAGAGAGAGAGAGAGAGAGAGAGAGAGAGAGAGAGAAAAGAAAGGAGATGGAAAGAGAAAAATGGAAAAACAAGGAGAAGGAAAATGGTACATCGGGAAACGCTCCCTAGCTTCGCTCGCCTAGCATTTAAGTAACTTAACTAATGCCAATGCTAATTACTATTCTTATGAAAGGAAATCAGTTTGCATCTTGTGTCTCAATCTAATGTTATAGGCTGCTATTGTTCCACTCATAGAATGTTAGTAATAACCACATCTGGATTTCACTCCAAGAAGTTTACTTAAAAAGGTCTTTCTGTAGATGGCCTAGAGAAAAAGACAAAAATTCCCATTTGTTGGTATGCTAGCTCGCTACTCCCGCTAGGAAAAGCTAGAAACATAATGATTTCGGGCACGGCAATCATATTATTTCAGAAGCGAGTTAGCAAAGTATCGTAATATTTGGGCACTTAGGAGGTTCACAAAATTTAAAAAAACAAAAAACAAACAACACTGTATTTTGCTGACGAATCCATACATGAACATAAATTATTTTGTAGGGGGAGGGGCTGGGGTGGGGGAGGGGGTGGCGTCACTGACTCTGCTCGCTTGTAAAAGCAGAATGGTTTCGGACGGTGAGCGAGGTACCTAAACCGATTTATGATTCAGCTCATAGAGGATCGAATAGATTAGATATTAATACTTCGATGACGAAATAACACTTCTACAATAAAAAAAAAAAGGGTACAATTTCCTTCGCTCGCTGCCCTCGCTCGATAAATAATTGTTTGATTTTTTTTTTTTCAAAGCAAACGAATTGGGCGAGTGAGGTGATCAAAATGAGTAATTCAGACGTTCCATATGCTCACAATGTAATTTACTGAAGGGGTGAGTGTGTGCTTCCTCGCTCGCTTCGCTCGCTCGTAATGGTAAGAGACATGATATTTTCAGACTGAAGGCAATAGACCAGGGACGTACTAAAATAGAGTCATTGGCAGCGAGATATTTGACTGAAATATCATCTGAGCCTATAGTGGTCCGAGAGTGTATTGTGATAACAAAATAACATGTTTTTTTTAAATTACAAATCAAGTTGTAAGTTTTCGGCTCGCTCGCTCGCAAAACTGAAATACAGGGTGGTATCTAGCAAGATGCATCATTTTCCAAAAATCTTAAAACGCTTCACGTCCCTAAAGACACCTTAATTGGAGATTACTGTCGTTATTGTTAACATAATAGAAATAACCACACACACGCCCGCACAAATTTTTCCACTCGGTGCCATGGCTGTACGCCGCAGGGGGGCAGGGTGGAGGCTCCCCCCCGAAAATTGAAAAAAAAATTTAAGTTACTGAAAATTGTAAAAAAATCCATCAAAATTGTGTACCAGAACTTTCAATTTCAGTTTTAATAATGCAAAAGCACTCTCATGACCAGCTCGGTCACTTCGCTCCCTCGTTTTTGTATTTCTTCGAAAATTTTACGCGCTTTGCCCCCCGGAAAAAATTCCATGTACGGCCATGCTCGGTGCCCCCCCCCCCATGCCCACGGTACGCCACTGTCCCTAGCATTCAAGACAATTTGAGAATGATAAATGCTCATTCACCCAGATGTAGATGATGCTGTAAACCTGCCTTTTCAAAATTTTGCAATAATAATAATCATCAAGAATAATAAACATTTAATTCTTCGACGCACTTGACAGTATATATTGTGACGTTGCTACCAAGCTCATCATGGTGAGAAATGATATGAATTTGACATAACTATATTATACCTTATAAAGGGGGAAAGATCAATAGTTAACTATTCTCGGAATTTTCAAACTTTTTTGTTCTCAGTCACTAGACAAACAACTCTGTAAGAAACGACTGATGCACGAAAACTGATACAAAATTGGGATGAATATGGCTGCCAACTACACATACATTAACCTTTTACGACATAAAAGCATCTAATTACTAGTAAAACATGAAGCAATTACTCTCATGATGTGGTGGAAGTATTACATGTACACTGAAATGGAGATGTTTGGAAATGCTGAGACTCACAGCAATCTCAAGTCGATGGTTATTACTCTCATAAATTCTGCTTGCACCACTGAAGTTTTCATAAACTGGATCTGGAAAATACTCTATAGTGCCACCATCGATGATATATCCGTCAAAGTCAAAGGTCAAATTTGCTGTCATTGCGTCATTCACAGCTCTTCTCTTTCTGACAGAGATGACATCATTAGGAAAGCTCGGTGTTGGACAGATGAGAAGAATATCGGTTCCATTGCACACCTTTATGACATGAAACATGAAACATCAAGAATACTTACTAAAAACGACAACAAAAATGACATCAATATGTTTCTAAAATTCATGAAAATATACCGATAAACAATAATGTTGGGTCCGAGACAGAGACCGAGACAGAGACACTTGTGTCCGAGACCGAGACGAGACACGAGACACACAATCAATGTCCCGAGACATGTCTGGAGACCGAGACATATCTCAAGACACCCAACACTGATAAACAATGAAATCTAATTGATATTAAAATCGGATATCTAAATAATCGTATGTCTGACAAGAAAACAATAGCCATTACATACATTTCCGTCCTCTCTACTTCTTCTTCTTCGCCCTTTTCTCATTTTCTCTTTCTAATCCATTCTCAAATTTTTTCTTCTTTTTTATTTGTCTCCTTTTGCCATTTCCATGCCCTTTCTTTCTTTTTCTTCCCCCTCTATCTCTCCCCCTCTCTCTCTTTCTCTCTCTCTCTCAATGTTTTGCAGATTTCTGGTCCTTTTTCATCATTCCAGCACCTTTTCGCATAAGTCCAAAAGACAAGCTACTTTCAAAACCTGTCTTATGCGAAAACGAAAGCTTCTCTTGGAAATTTTGTGTTTAGTTGTGCCGTTTCAAAGTCAAGCACATTGGCACTTGCAATAAGGAAAGCCCGATCTGTCCCTATTTACATATCTTTGCTCAAGATTAACCTGTTTTCAGAAGTCCTTAAACAGGTTAATGTGTCTGTAGTGCAAGCATTAAGAGTTTTCATTAAAGCGCAGTGTAGTGCTCCTCGATAAAACCTTTTCATCATCACCATCATCTTCTTCTTGTTGTTGCTGTGATGATGTATTTTTTCTTCTTCCTATCATTATTACTATTATTGTTATAATTGTTATTATCATTATTGTCGTTTATTTTAATTATTGTTATCATTATCCTTATTATCATCATTGATAATACATTCATATAAAATGTGTACATTTTATACGTATACCTCAAAGCTACTAGCATTCGTTGTGGGTGAGGTAACAACAATCCTTGGTTCTTGGATCAGATCAAATCTATCTCCTGCTAGCCTGATATCAGTTCCTCCTCTGTGTCAAAAGAAGGAAGAAATCAGATAAATCATATCACTATTTTCAACTTCAAGGAAGGCAGAGTTAAAAAGTGCGAGTCAGGGAGGTCAAGGGTTTCCGGAAGAAACTCGAGTACAGAAAAGTTTTGCTATTTCACCCTTCCAAGTACATGTGATAGGCAAGCGGAGCAACGGGAGGTTTCTCCGTGTTTAACAGGTGAATACCATTATACAGGTATCCATGTGGAAAGATTTCCTTAACCTTAAGATTTTTAAGATTTTTGAAAGAAATTGTGAGGATAATATGAACACGACCAAACTGTGATATTATCATAGATATAAAGTAGGATTTCCCTTACGCCATGATAGTCTCTGTCCTGTCAATATCATCAATCCTAGGATTTGGCATGTAGGTGAAGGTGTAGTCAGTAAGCATTTTCTCTACTCCATCAAATGTCATAGTCAAGGGTAGTGAAACCTGTTGATTCTGTGGTATGTTGCTTGTGATGCAGGTTGTAACTGTGTCTTGAACAGAACTGAAAAATAAGAGAATTACATGCATGCAAATGGATTCATGTTCGTTATACGAATGCCAGTAATGCTCAGAAAGACTCATGTACACATTGATACATTTTATACAGTGTAATTTACTTTTGCGGTTATGTAGTGAGAAATTAGCTAGATTTACATACCTGGAAAATACGTTTTAACATAACCGAATTGTATGGGCTGTTATATGGGATGGCAATGCTTGAAACTCTTAAAGGTTAAAAGTTCACAAATCTATTTAAGCAATCATGTCAGTTAATTTTCAAACAAAAAAATATTTTCTAACAGTGAACTCACATTTCTTCGCATTCTGCTTCCCCAAATCTAGCTGTGATGTCCCTTCCAGTGTCCAGGTTCATTCCACTGATAGTGATTGTTGTACCTCCTGCTGCTGGTCCCTCTTTGGGATTAAATTCTGTGATAATAGGATCCTATAATGAAATGATGTCACACACAAAGGTAAGTCAACGGACTTCGAAACAGTCAAATGTATACTATTACAAACTCTGATCAGGTTCTGCTTTTGGTGCAAACAATTTTGTTCTGATTACAACACACTTCCTGACATATTAATTTCGACACATTTACCTAAAAGTTTGAGAAATGATATAAGATATCGCTCCATGCACTATTAATTTATATCACTGCTTTAAAAAAAAAACTTCACGGAAAATGGTAAGTGTTATATACATCTAAATGACAATTGAATTAACTACGAAACACTGATATCAATTTGTTGCATTTCACTGCCTTTCAAAAGTCCTTGTATAGGTAACCACTTAACAATTCAAGGGTCTTGAAAGACGATGAAATGTATAGGGCAAAGATTAGAAATCTAAAACACTTGACTGAGAGCCAACTGATGAACCAGCACATTATAGGGCAGTTACAAATAATTTCACTGGTTTATAGCAGACTGCACTTTCGCACTTTCCGTACTCCTTTCTTGTGATTTGTTATTCTAGATCTTTCATCGGAATATATTTCAAGCTGGTCTATTCCAAAACTCGTTTAACCATTTTTCCAGCACAGGCTGGTTATGATATACAAATATTCAAGACCGATTTGTTTCTCCTACACACTTACCCTGTACTGGAATTCTTCACTAGACTCCCCTGTCTTATTTCCTGTCCCTGACATGACTGTGATCTTAATGCGTCCCGATAGTGGCTCCACTGCTAAACCAGTCATACAGCTTACACTGTTAAAAGAACAAGAAAATAAACCAAGAAGAAGAAAGAATCAAGCTAGATGGAATATAATCTCATTTGCAGTCATATATCGGTGAAATAAAACACAGGAAAATGTGCAAGTAGTGCTGAAGTTTTTCACCCAAAAACTCATCTGTGTAAACCATTATAGAGTCGCCAATCATTACATACAAATCTTTAACAGTGTGTCTTTTAAGATATCAATTTGGTAGACGGGGAAATTTTCAACAAAAAACTTCATGAGGCATCATCAGAACTTGCATTCACAAGTACAAACAAAAGATGGCAATATATATATATATATATATATATATATATATATATATATATAGTGAAAGAAATTTGACAAATGCAAACAACTTTGGCAACTCCCTTGTAAATAATAAACAGTGAAAGAAATGAAAATGGGAGAATAATAATTGAGCTACGCAATTATTATTCTCCCATTTTCATTTCTTTCACTGTATATATATATATATATATATATATATATATATATATAAAGGAAGCTGTTCCCTCGCAAAACGTTTGCAGTGCTTCATTTTAGTACACACAGTGAAAGAAAATAGAGAATGAAGCTGACGTAGCTCTCGATCACAATGATCCTTGTATTTCATGGACAAGCTTTCTGAACTACCATATTCTTAAAGTTGATGAGGCCTAAGTATTATTTCCGTATTATTTCGGTATATTTTCTTCAGTTATATATTATTTCGATATTCAATTATTCAGTTATGTATCATTATTCCAATTATGTATTATTTCGATATTATTTCGATATTATTTATATTTGTATATTATTTTGCCTGCTCGTTTCTTTTCTGTTGTATCTGTTCAGACCTGATGAAGGCCTGATGATGGCCGAAAGCTGGTCCATGAAATAAAAAGGATCAATGTGATCGAGAGCTACGTCAGCTTCATTGAATAAAGCTGACGTAGCTCTCGATCACATTGAGAATTTCTCTATTTTCTTTTACATACATGTATATGCAAACTGTTTCAAAGATACATATTCCTAGATCGCAACCGTCGCAAAGTTGTCGAAAATGCTCATTACAAGTTCATATTCCTACTAAATGATAACGTACGGTGTACATATTCATGTTCGCACTTTAAAAATACTGGTGAATTTGTTTGAAATAAATTTATTTGAATTATGTTCATGTACCCTGACTTACCTTTGTCCAGGCTGATAATACATGCCCATGTCTGTCAAATCACATTCCAAATCTTGAATAATGATTTGTAGTACATCATCGAATCCTACTCCTATATCAGTTCCTTTGACCTCTAATCTTGTGCGACCATTCACAGGGCCTGAAAGTGGATAAAACTGTAGGAAAAAGACGCAGGTCTTCATAAGAAATGAAAGCGTGGATATAAAGTTGAAGGTTGCAGTGAAAATGATGATGTTACTTCCACTGCTACCGCTACTTATTTAACTACTGTACTCCTACTTCTTATACTCCTCCTCCTCCTCCTCCTCCTCCTCCTCCATCGCCACCTCCCCCTCCTCCTACTACTTCTCCTCCTCCACCGCCTCCTCCTCCTCCTCCTACTACTACTACAACTACTACTATGACGACCAGTAGTAAAGTAGTAGTGAGTAGTAGCAGCAGGAGCAGCAGCTGTAGTAGTAGTAGTAGTAGTAGAGGTAAAAGTAGTAGTAGTAGTAGTAGTAGTAGTAGTAGTAGTAGTAGTAGTAGAGTAGTGGTAGAAGCAGGAGCAGAATAGTGTAATAGCAGTATGAGAAGTAGCAGTATGGTAGTAAGTAGCAGAAGTAGTAGTAGAAGAAGTAGTAATAGTGGTAGCCGTAGTAGTAGTAATTGTTATAGCATAGTAATAGTGATAGCAGTGGAATCAATAAGACTACCACTGGTACTGCCACTTCCTATACGTACTACAGATATTAAGAAACACTACTAAATATTGGAGCCAGTATTCTCATCTATATTCTTCTTCATTACGTGGTTATCACTATAAAACGTAGTTTTGGCTAAATTCCCAAATGTTTCAAATTTCTTTGTATAATGTAGGGCCTTTGTTCATCTAAACTGCCTCTTCAAAGTAGAAGTAGTTCTTTTTGGATATACATCGAACGATATGTGAAAGATCTTACAGTGATTTTCACATTCTCAATCCTAATGACAATACTACATATAAACACACTGCATACCTGAAATCAATGAATAATTTGATATAGTACTGAATGATGTCGAAATCTCTTACATCAGTGATAACTGGTGCTGAACAGAACTGCGTCTCATTTTGACGGAGAAACCGATTGCTCTGACAAACATCACTCTGAATGACATTGCAGTCACTATCACACCAGCCACACTTCAAGATGGATGGTGTTGCTTCTTGGGACAGGCATTGACTGCAACTTCCATTGTTAACCGAGCACTTGTACAGGGTGACTGCAATTCAACAAAGACAAAATCTTTTAAAATATTCATGAAATGCAGTTCAGAAATCTACTCTCTCATCAAACACAATAAAGTCTACATTTTATAAATCATTCAAAAGAAACAAATTTGTCAATTTTTCAAAGTGATATTTTTTGATAAAAATTGTTTTACACATTTGTGTCTCTCGTGTGTCTACTTGCACAACGGTGTCATGAAACTGTTTTTTTTTAAAAACAAATTTCTTTATTGTAAATACTTCAGATTTGAATAGGACCCCTTGTATCAAAAACACTGGATAAATCACAAAATAATTTGTTCATCAGAGAAGGCATAAATTAATCCACCTAACACTTTCCAAAGTATCCCACAATCTCTCCAAAATAGGGGAAAATTTTCCCTTGTCGCATTGAAACTGACGCGAACTTATCAACACCTCTGGGTACATTGAAGAGTTTATATACAAGAACCGATAAACGCCATTTTTGAAAATTTCAAAGTAAGGTCACGTCATGTAGTATAAAATGATACTTTCAAATGATACATTACTCATTACATATAGAGGTATATTGTTGAAGTTATGATCAAGAGTAGAGTATTTTTTTCTTTATTTTTCTTGATCTTTAACTGCAAATATTTCAATCTGACAAAAATAGATATATCGGTTTTTGCATTCAATATTTTCATTTTTTGTTTACTGAGTGTGTTGACCAGTGTGTTCGCAAGTGACTTCGGTACCTTAATTTCAAGAGCACAACGCACAATAACATCTTCATTGAATTAACCTGAATTAATACTTGAAGTAGCAATTTCAAAAATAGGTTATTCTTTTTGTTACCACGAAAGTATTTCCTGTTAAGAATGAAAATTCGATCACATTCTACTGAGTCGTTGTATTAGTTAGGTGTTTAAAATTGATTGATACTTTGGGCTCACCATATGATCCAGACAGATCATCTATGTTGTTCTGCCCATTCCACTGAACAGATACACTTACATTCTTCTGGAGGATGTTCTCATTATACATGTACTAAAACAAGCAAAAACAAATCAAGCAAACACATTTACACATGAAATACAGGGTCGCAGAGACTGTCTAATAGAAATGAGGCTTTTATATCCAAGACTGTGTTCACTAATATTTATCACATTGCTTATCGATAAAGTTGACCAAACTCTAAAAGCGTCTTGCGAGATTTTAGTTATGACCTCCATGATCTTGATGATTCCTTTGTGCTAATAGTAGTAACTTGGATTCTGTCCTATGACACTTTATTCGTACCTACTGCAAAGATAATTGAGGATCAGTCTTTTAAAAACAAGTTTTGTCGAAGTCAGCGTGTAACAGATTTGGAGTGAAGAAAAGGGCGTGCATCATAATAGCAATTATGCCTTTGTTCTCATTATACATGTACTAAAACAAGCAAAAACAAATCAAGCAAACACATTTACACATGAAATACAGGGTCGCAGAGACTGTCTAATAGAAATGAGGCTTTTATATGCAGGACTGTGTTCACTAACATTTATCACATTGCTTATCGATAAAGTTGACCAAACTCTAAAAGCGTCTTGCGAGATTTTAGTTATGATCTCCATGATCGTGATTATTCCTTTGTGCTAATAGTAGTAACTTGGATTCTGTCCTATGACACTTTATTCGTACCTACTGCAAAGACAATTGAGGATCAGTCTTTTAAAAACAAGTTTTGTCGAAGTCAGCGTGTATCAGATTTGGAGTGAAGCAAAGGGCGTGCATCATAATAGCAATTATGCCTTTGTTATTTCAGTATGAAAACAACTGCTAATTTAATTTTTTTTTTAATATTAAGCATTTCAGAATAAAGCATCAATATCAATACAAATTCAAGCATGCTCTTTTCATTCTTTTTGTCGCAATAATATATAATTGGACTTCTCAACACCCATAAAGGTAGCCTAGCCCTTTTTCACAGTAAATAATACTTAAACCATTCACTTAGGATGCTAGTAGAATGTTAAAATCCGCTTTCAAATACTACAGGTACCGATCAATATGTGTTTTCTCCTTAAATGTAATCAACATTTGATTGCGTGTGCTATGAAAGTTTACTTAAGTAGGTAATATGCTAAACTGAGAAAGGAGGAGATGATTTTTGTGCCAAGATAAGACGAGAAGTTATCAGTTTATCAGAATTCAGATGATCCTATAAAACAGGGATAATTTGAAAGGACTATTAAAAAAGGAGTCGTGATGGTGATCATCCGTGCCTAGAAAGGTATATGTTTGTGGTGGCTATCATTAGAGAGAATAGCAAATACTTTTCAACATCACACAAATTTCAAGGTCATCGATGTTCTAGTTTTTCTATGCAGAGCTATTTCATTTGGGTAATCTTTAATTTGTTGCTCTCAATTATGCTTCCGAAATCGGATGTTCACTTATCTGTCGGGGGGGGGGGGGGGGTATAAAACTTATCAAAGACATGAAAAATATGAATTTGTATCTAAGTTTGGAACCCCTGTTTGTTTTCAAATTATAATTTAGCTCTTTACGATTATCAAAAACATTTCTCCAATAGAATTCTTGCTTCACACGATTTTGATGAAACTCTTCCACACTTCATATATGGTGAACAGTCCTAATAATGAAATTCATGAAAATGAGTTACAGCATGCATGACCACGTTACTAATTAGTTGTTTGATTGAAAACGACCAACTGCAGTATCATACCTTGTAATATTGGGTTGAATCAAAGCAAAAAATAACATTTTACCTGTTCCTCATTGCAAAGAATGTAGGTCTCATTGAAAAACGCACTGAAAACTCTCATTTCTTCTCCTTCATTGTGGAGAATGCACTCATATGTAATTGGACCCTGTAGAAAGGAATGATATACAGTATTTTTTGGAGGGGGGGGGGGGAGAGAAAATGGAACGAATTAAAAGGCAGTTAATCATTTACAGCAAAAAGTGACTTGTGCGTTAATATGGAAATCCTCTGAAGAGAAAATCTTTGAAATATATAAAACAGTCTTTGTTAAATAGAAAAGAAAATAGTAATCATAATAACTATAATATTTCCTTGTTAGGCGATGTTAGGTCATAATGTCATGGCCCATGCAAGTCTATTCCCTTCCAAACTGCCATTACAGCGCTCAAGCCATTTTAGGAGTGATACGCTCCTTAAAACTCCAAACTGTTGAATCACTATTAAAAGGGTTGAGGAGTATAGACCAATTTCACAACGCAAGAGGGCAGCAGACTGTTCGACACAGTTCGACATACTGCGGTGGGCGCTCTAACTTTTATAGTACACAAGTCAATAGCGCGTTATGTACGTTCGTTCGATATTTTGTCTATTTTGACCAATATATGCAGATTTCTTTTAATATTTGCAATGAGAAATTGTCAGGGAAGTTCAGGTCGCAGCTGTGCGGTGCTGGAATGCCACAAGAATTGGAGAAAGTTTAAAAATTAGAGGCTAACTGAGTGCGAAATTCACTCGCTTTTGACTCATGAAGCCTGTTTGTGTGAGAAGCCGTACTACCTACACAGGTTTCCGTAAGCAATGCGAAGGAATCCGTCGCCAGTGGGTAAAAATATCAACAGAAAGGACTTTGAAGTCAAGAAACATTATCATTATGTACTTTGGCGTAAAATCTAATGAGTGAAAACATGACTTTGTAAACAGGGTAAGATTGAGGGCTCCCGTTTACTACGGCTTCTATGCTGCAATCGAACTTATACTGACAAAACTAAGTTGAAAAACTGTCGAAAGTACAAAAGTACATCATACCTTCATCTGGCAGGTATGGCCACTGTCTTACCTCATGTACCCATGTATCCATGCTTTATTTTATTGATCTAGAATAAAGTAAATGGAACAATATTAGGGCATATCTCATATCTTACATTCATTTTGTACACAGAGCCAATCGCGGTCAGCGCGCTTGCCCACCGCAGCAATGGTGTCGCCGATAGAGGGCCAAATACATAAACCTGGGGTGAAATTGGTCTATACACTTTGACCATGCCGGATTCAACACTTTAAAGGTTAGAATCCAGCATGTATAGTGTTGAATCACGCATGTTCAAAGTGTTAACCTAACAATTTGAAAATGCAATGTAATCACTCCTTCACCCTTTTAAACATTTTAGTTTTTAGAGTTTACAATTAAAAAAGATAGAAGATGACATACCTTTGACTGATCTGCAGGAAGATTCTTTGCTAATAAAGAGAATCCAAGAGGAATATTGACTGGTATGAGAACTGCATCTGTTGTTCCAAGCAGCTGAGGGCAGAAGCCCTGTCCCCGATTTCCAGACCCAACAGTATTCTACAGAGACAAACATGCAGATAACAAAGTAAAATTGTGCCCAGAAGAAAATCAGCTTAGACTAAAGTTAACATCCTACCATGAATGTATGTGAATAGCTGCACACATTTTATGAATTCCGGCCGTTGGGTAAAGGTTTTTGGTGTATGACTTTTGAAATACCCACCCTAAAACAAAGCAACTTAAGATGAATTCTTGAGCAAATTTTCCAAAAATGTTTGTTAAAATACACATGGGAATATACGAAGATATATCTGTTAATGTCAAATGTTATGGTGCAGTGATACATTTACATTTATATGTACTTTCTTACATTTTCTCCAATCACCACTGTATCTCCTGACTGGCAAGAGGTGCTGTCATCTGTACATTCGTTGTCGTAAACACACCAGTCACATGGGTAGAGGCTTGTAACACAAGATGAACAACTGCATTAAAAATGATAACAGTACAAAGTAATAAACCAGCTGTGAATGATAGCTAATGAATGCAAGTTATGAAGTTCACACGACCTCTGATCACCACTGTGTGGTTTATAGCTGGGGCCATATCAACTATCCTATAAATTGGCAAATATTAATTTCAAATATGTGAACGGGCAAATTTCACAGTTTTTGTAGAGAGTTAAAATGAGTAAAACATGTTCACTGAGAGGTAAGGCTAAAATCACGACGTAAACTTTCTGTTCTTCTTCATTCCTTTGTAGGAAAGAAAGTTGGCTTTGTGGAACATTACGGTAAAAGCGATTTTTTTTTTTTTTTGGGGGGGGGGGGGAGGAATTGCTATGAAACGTTGTTACGAATAACTCTATGTTGCGGTAAACTTTAGACAAGGCGACTACAAACAAAATAGCGAAAACTCATCGAAAATATTTTTGATTGCCCCCCCCCCCCAAACAGCATACCCTGAAGTGCGGTAAAGTTATAATTACATATACACAAGGGACGAAGGTGCAGGTAGACAACGCATGTGTCCTGGACATGCTGGACCTAATTGGACATTTTATAATCATGATATCTTGTTTATGTAGCTTATTTGTCATAAATCACACATATCTGTTTAGAATTATTCTTAAAGTGTTAGTTCATCATAGATGAAAATGTTATGTTTGATTCTAAAAGAATATTTTTGCTGTCACTTGGAAACTTAATCTTAAAAATGGAAAACCGTTTTAAAAGCTTACGATGTAATAGCGGCACAGTCGAATATGTCGAAATCAGTGCTAACGAAGTTGATATCCGTTTCAGTTGACTTAATGGACAGTTTCAATGTCACGTGGTCCGCTGGAGGAAGAAAACCAAAAAGGCAAAAAAATGGTAACATTGAGCGATGGTGCATGAGCAGTATACACGAATACTTAATCATTTATCAAATATTTTTGTGAGTAGAAGGCAAGGGTCAATGATGGTCTAAATGCTTATCAATTATCTCTTCGTATTTCTGGAATTACTAGGTTATGGAGAAATATCAACACAGTTAGGCCTAATTGTGAATCGAGACCTCGGGATGTCCACGCGTCACTGCTGTTAAGAGTACGTAATTCCCGTCCATGTCATGATTACTGCATAGTATCGAAAACATCTAGAGCCTTGGTAGAAAGAATCGCAAAGCGAGCTCTTTGATTAATCTTGCTCCCCGAACGTACATGTATGTGCCACAGATATCACACAGTCTTAGACTCTTGCATATCAAGCCAAATTCTCCTGAGTTCCGAAATTCTGTGCATCGAGCATTGTAAAATTGATGACGGTAATCTAAATTCTGATTGAACTCTTCTGTGCACCTGTTTTTGCATTTATGATGCCTAGTATCTCTAGGAACAAGTTTGAAGGTAAAGATGATCATATTTCCACTATCCGTAGAGCTAGATTCCCTGAGTCATCTCCTTTATCCTTGTAACTCCCCTCCGTACATTTCTAATCTGTGTTTCATTTCAATATATTTTCAGATGTTTCACAAGGTCATTATCAGTCTGACAATTATCCAATTTGTTAATTTTGATAATACTGTTAAAGTAACATTGTGACATGCACCAACAATAATGATGATGATGGTGATAGCCTAATAATAATCATATTAATAACAATAATAATAATAATGATGATGATAATGAAATAAAAAAAATATAATAATAATGATGATGAAATAATGATGATAATAATAATAATGTAGTAATAATGATAATAATAACTATAATGATGATACTGATGACAATAAAACAATAATCCTTATAGTAACGGGAGATTCTTCTTTAGTGCTCATGTCTGACACATTTGCCATTGGTGGCCCTCCATATTACCCTGGCTTCAGCCACGCTGATACTACAGCGCTTATGCATTTCAAGGAATTAATTCCTGCCAGGTGCCACTATACCTCGCCTTGGTGGATTGTTGCAAATGTAGATAAATACCTCTTGCCAATGAACTATGGCACTGCATCAAGAATTTGAACCCCTTACCTTGTGGTTTACTGTCTGGAGACTTATTTACTGGACCACAACATTATCTATGCAGTATAGACCAACTCACGTGTCTCTGTTTATCACTGCCTCCGCATAGCATGACCTTTCGACTCCTTCTTTCTTTTACTCAACTGTTCTCTCGCCCGGTATCCTCCTCGTCTCCCCTCTCACCCCCCCCCCCGGTCCCTGATAACTTGACCTCTCTCTACGTGGTACGTAATACTTTTCTGTCGTTTTGTTTTCTGTAAATAACTTCATTCTATATCGCTCATTACTTTGAATTTTCCTATACTACGGAAAGCATTCAACTTTAGAATCAAGAAGCAATATGTAAATAATCAAAGGTTAAGATAATGGTGTTTGTATATCCAAGTAAAATTAAACTTTCTGACTTTAATTCATGCCTAATGATCATGATGCCAAAGTGAGTGACATATATTTTGTACAATTTAGCCTTTGGCCAGTGATGCATATTTTCTTATCGAAATTCCCATTATTCAAGTATCGACAGTCAAGTATTGACGACTTAGTATATTCGAAATAATTGATAAAATATATTTGAATATATTTTAATGTATTCAAGGGATTGTCCATACATGAATTTAGCTGTACTGAATACATGTTGCATTTCACTTAATGAAACTTCTGAAATTAACATTGTATTTGGTCGGTTTAAATTGTATAAAACATCATGACCTCACCCTTTCCTAAAAATATACTAAATGTCTTTATTGCTCTGAGAGTCTGGCTCGTTTCTAAGCCGACACGATACAAAAAGCGTAATAATAACCATTCCAGTATGATATCTTGTAAAGCAGTATTTTAATATTCAAGATAACTTTTACCTTCTACTCTTTCAAAGTTTATAGAATGTATTCTAAACCTACGTGAGAATGACCTTATCTTAGAGCATCGAAAGTTTTTGTTAATATTTTTTATTACCATTTTCATTAGAACCGTGATTCTAAATTTCGCTAATACAGAAGGCCTTGGATATGAATGAAAGTCAACAGCATTCAGTCTAAGAATATCATTACTTTTGAAGAATGTTAATTCGGCACTCTTGTCTTTTTTCAGTTGTTTCCACTCCCTAGATCAGCATTTACTGTACTATTCGTGAAAAGAAAGTAGCAAATCACTTTAACTTACATCCATCTGGAATTGTAGGTATTCTATCCTCAGGAGGGGATGTGCAGGTGACAGTGTTGCCAGTTGTGGTAGCTACGACCTCATATGAATTAAAGGCACACATGTACTGAAAGCTGTCTCTAAGATCTGGGAGCTGTTGTACTACGATGTTGATCTGTTTTAATAGCGAAAAGGTTAAATTCGGTTAAA
Organism: Echinometra lucunter; assembly: GCA_029962745.1. NCBI lineage: Eukaryota > Metazoa > Echinodermata > Echinoidea > Camarodonta > Echinometridae > Echinometra > Echinometra lucunter. The sequence goes on from CM057151.1 coordinate 10,407,547, forward strand.
GTTGTAACTTCAAACAATGGAAATAAATTTAGAATGTTTATAAAGATTCTTTCAAAACAGCTTTAATAGGACATGTTACTTTATAGGGTATAGTTCATCTTGGAACTTTTTCTATGACAGTTAACAGAAAGATGCAGAAAAGGAGGCGGTCGAGACGGAGAAGTTGGTATATATTAGCATACTGGATAAAATTTTAAAAAGTCTTCGCAGGGTAAAACGGCTATGCTAAAAGTAATCCGCAGTTACCACATTCTTTGTCAAAAAGCAGGGTAAGCAGGTTTGATTGATCTGATTTAATGCAAGGTTTTGTTCTATTTCCAATAACAAAAGCAAAATAACTTACAAAGTATATAATCGTGAGTTGATAGAAGGGGCTGTTTACGATACTAGTTTCATGACAAGAGGAACTTCAAAGCTTCCACGCAGACTGAACCTTTGTTCTTTAGTAAATACAATATCAAAGAGCAGTACTTTTTTCCTCCATGAAGATGGGAACGTTGAGAAGCCCTACTGCTCATTCTATATTTACTACGAGCAAGTCATTCGTGTCCAAAATTTTTTAATAAGTTGTGAAATCGTCTTTACCCACAAAGGTTAAATGCAAATACACGTGTCATGCTCTACACAAGAAGACAATATTTCACCTACTTCTTGTTCTGTCGGATGAAGTGGCAGACTATCCGGCCGGACTTCCGAGATGGATACACACTGTAAGGCATTGTAAGATAACCATCGAGTTGACTCATCAGAAAAAGGACATTCCTCGTATCTTGTGCAGCTAGAGAAATGATAAGGAAAAACCTAATAATGCACGTGAAGAAATAACAACACAATGTATATCTTCCGTGATAAGTACTTTCACCGATTGTTCCTTTTCTCATGAGTACATAACACATTCTGTGCTTTAAATTGGTGCAATAAACGTGCGCTCAGCGTACAACCTGTTTCAACCTCCAGCTTTATCCGGACAGTACTGGAAAAAAAAAGATCCCAACATCATTTTGAAGAGGGTCCAACAGTCTAAACCCTCTCCCCACTAGCGATCGCCCTGCTCACAACAACACCAGAGAATCGCTTGGGCGATAGTTAAGTAAAAGCACGTAGATTACAATATTCCTACACCGTGCTTCCATTTACACAATGAACAGTAAAGGGTCTCCATCAGTGCCTCCATACTCACTAATGCACTCACCGTGCTTCCAGTGTACACCATCCACAGAAAGGGTCTCCATCAGAACCGCCATTCCCGCCAATGCACTCATCGCAGGTCTGGTATTGGCCACAGTTAACCACCTCTAAGGTGAGAACCTTTTTGTATACCAGAAATATCAATCAATAAATCATTTCTAAACTGGCTACATGGAAGACCAGCAGCAATATGATATTGCAGCTGATTATGGACTACCAGCCGTATGTTTTATTTACTCTATTACCTTTACCACTTCATATTTTGTATCTATGACCACTATATTTTGTGTATATATGTATTTTATGTGTGTTATTTTTATATACGGAAATAAAACAAACAAAAACAAACAACTATCATGTTTTTAAAGTACCTGACATACGCTCGACAGATTTTCTTCACAACATGGCAAACCAAAATTTTAGGGTGAATTTTAATTCCAATTCATTGTCGCCATCCAACTTAAATTTTCAAATTACTATGAACACACAAAATGCTATCTAAAAATATGCCTCTCAAAAATACTGAATATTAGTCATGAAGTAGATTTTGAAAAACCCTATAGTTGTAGAAGTGTTTATGTTAATCCTTTTTATCAATTTTATCGATATCAAAATAGTTTCTAAAGTGACAAATAAGTAATATTTAATGGCAGGAATGGAGTATTAGTTACCAGCACGCGAACAGTATTTTCCATCTTCACCTCCCCCACCCCCCATTTGCTCACAAAAATAAATCCAAGGAATGTCAAAAATTTTGAATGCGTGATCTCAGAAATGAACTTCCTTAACTCTAAAAAAGATATTGAGTTGTAGTGTGCCATGAAGGTAATTATGCATCCAAACCACCTTTGGGTATTTCTTTTTTAAAAATCCAATTCAAATGACATTTCGCCCATTTTAAAGTAATCATTCTTTATGTTTACCTTAACTGGTCAATATGCTTGCTATATACAGTAGGTAAAATACTGCCCAAAGTTGGTTGGATGTATAATAAGTAATAACCCCGTGCTTGGTAAAAATTTTACTCTCTATATGTATCATTTTACAGTGTTTGCATCCATCGTGCCTTTTTTTCTAAGCACACAGCCATTTCACTCCTCCACCTTACCTTTGAACCTTGATCTGAACTTGTTGCCAATGTAAGCTGCTCAGTAGACTCATTGAGGAACATTTCTTGTAAGACAGTTCCACTTCGGAGAGTGACAGTCTCGTAGACGTAGCCGAATGAACTGTTAACGATATTCAGCTGTTGGAGAGATTGAGAAGACAAGTATAAATCAAAGTATGTAACTACTCTGAGTGACGGTTCGGTCCAGAGGAATTCCCAGGCAGAATGATGATATTAAACCTCATATGGAAATATGAACTTAATTCGAATAATGATCATTGACTAGTCAACTTCTGTGTCAACGGAATCGAACATTCGTTATTCTTCGACTTCTAAAGAGCAAACTTACGTCTTAAATGTGCGATGTCCTCAAATAACGGATGTACATTTAAATCATCCATACTGCATAGCACCAAAAGATCTGAGGCTTTCTTACTTCATTTATTATATCTTTATCCTATATTTTCATTCATTTTATTCGCATTTCGATATAGGTATTTGAAAAATGAGTTCGAATTATTATAGGTATAGATCACACTTTGCGGATGAGAGTGTGACACTAGGTATCTCAAAAAACAAAGAAGGCCTGTCATTTTATGAACTCAGACACCTCATATAAATGGAGTGGACCCTATAGAGGCATAGATTCATTGCAAACAAACGGTATGGTTTTTCATTATTCTGATTATACCCACAAAAAATGAGAATTGCTTTCTGCGAGTAAAATCATGTCATATTCATCAAGTTGAGTGATTTTATTCAGAAAAGATATATTTTTACTCGTGTATCTCTGTATTTCTTATGCCACGAAGAAATCGACACATCTTATGCGTATTTAAAAGGGTATATCACATAATAATTTAGCTCGGTGAGTCTCTTTTACTCACTGAAGTACATACAAAATAGATTTTGGATGAGTATTTGCATACCTTGGTGACCGAATGAGGAAATATTCTCATAACTAAGTAAAATGGTTTTTTCCCCATTCCTTAATGTCACAGACACTTTATTCGTTGGCTGAGTAAAAATGACAAACTCAGTCTCTTCGAAGTGAATGTACTAATGTTAGGAGTAATCTTATTCTGTGCACGCGTACTCTATTGTTTGACCACATTTTAGTCGACTTAAACATGCGGATCCATCAATACACCATGCATGGACATACGTGTAAGTAAATTTGATTATTTTCATTTTGAATAAGTAAGTTTCAATATTATCCCTTTACCTTTATTAAGATCTTTTCTAAAATTCAGTTTAGGCCTATGATAGCCACACTGTAGTGATAAAATACTGCAGCCGTGAAAATGGTTAACGACCGAAGTGATCATGGTGATAAAGGCAGGAAAGTCCCGCAGACGGAAGGTCTCGAGGAGTTTATGGGGAATTTACGAGGTTAAGACGGGAGCGAACCGTGGCCTTGGTCTTGGGCCTTGCGCTCGCAGGACTTCGCTGCCTTTGTCACTTTGGTCGTTGACAATTTTCACGGCTTCGATATATCATGCTTATGTATTAAACTGATTTTTAAGAAAGATCTTAATAAAACAAAGGGATATTATTACAGTAATACTGAAGCTTACTTATTCAAAATTGAAATAATAAAATTTACTCACTTTGAGTATCGGAAGCATTACTCACTAAACTAAGCAAAGCAGTTTACTCACAACAATAGGTTAAATGACACACCAAGAAAAAAAATACTCATTCGGTATGTCAATATACTATAGTGGCAAATGAATAAAAACTCACTGCTGCTGTGCGTTTAAAAACTCACTGCTAGCTGTGCGTTTAAAAACTAAATCTGATGAGTTAATGCACTCAACTATGTGTGTCACTATAGGGGCAAAGATTTATATAGGCTTTTGAGTAAAATCACCCAAACATTTTATTTTTTGTGTGTTATACTATCTGAATGGAAGAGGTAAACTGGGGTCATTGTTACTTTAATGTTTTTATTATAAACACTTTCAAAGCTATAGTTATATTGGCTGAAATCGTGCTGATGATATACTACTTATTTTCAGTACATTGTGAAGGAACACTTACCTTATGAAGGTAGCCCTCCATATCTCCCATTAATGCTACAGTGTGTTGCCTCACTATGGTTGTCATGATAGAGGTTGACATCACATCAGGAATGGTGATGATTGGTGAGGTAGAAAGAGGATTTTCTCCACTAGCATACTTGTAATAAGCAGTCTCAGTTCCATCTTCTTCCTGATAAGCTGTACATTGTACCGACTCTGGTGGTGTGGAAGTAAACTGCCAGAGAAGAACAAAAGAGGAAACAGTTTATTGCATTTTCATATGAAACACACTTTATAGAGGTTTCTTATATCATATCATTGCATTTCATTTCATTTTTCCATTTCTAACTTATACATATAAGAAATAACATCATCGTCAACAAAATGCACAAAATGCACAAAATGCACAAAATATGAAAAATTTACAAGCACTGGAGTTTTCAAAATAAAGTATATAAATGAATGTCGAAAAATGTTAGAATGGGGGTAATGCTAAAAAGCTAAGCTTGTATTTCGCAAACCCCTCCAAAAAAAAGTCGTTTATACAATTTATCATAAAATGTTGATTCGTTGATATGCTTAAAATGACGCCACTTTTTTGTTGTTGCTGTTAATGAGGAGGGTATCAATCCAAGAATGGAGAGGATGGGAAAGGTAGAGAAGGGAACAGTACTACTGGGAAACCTGTAGAAACTCTACATAATAGTATCTGCTTCATAACAAATGAAATATCGGGGTAAATCTGGTATTGTGAAGATAATCTCAAAAAGGTGGGGGAGGAGTCACGTCTTTATGGATCACACCCATTTAGATTTTTGTATATAAATCTGTTTTCCTTAAATGTGAGGAGGTGCGATAGCTCAGTTTGTAAGAGCAGTGGTCTTGTGATCCGGTGATCCGGGTTCAGGGGCGGCGCCAGGGTGGGTAGTTTGATAGGGGAGGGGGCAAGATGACCGGCACGTGAGCATGTTTATATTTTGAATGAACAAATAGGCCTATTCTAAAACTGTATGGACCCTGCCATCAAGGAGCGGCGGAGCGTCTTTCAAAGTTGGGGGTGGGGCGAAAAGGGACTTTTTTAAAATAGAAAAGAAGGTTCATTTACAAAGGGTGAAAACAAAAGGGAAAAATGCGACCGAAGGCATTGAAACACCTTGGTATATCCCTATTTAACATACCTTAAGGATCATTTTTTGATACATTTTTTCTAATCTTTAAATAAAAACTACTTTGCAGTTGTGAAGGCGCACTGATTACTCATAATAAATAATGCTCAGTATTTTTTTTTTGTTTTGTTGAAGACCAGGATATCTGCACTTTACAGTGTTTTGATGATAAAGATTTCCCAAATTTATTTGAGGGCTTTTTCCTATCATTGTTATTTCATCCATTAACCTGGTCGTTTTCCCTATTGACCAAGCTATGATTTCATTAGAGAAGAAAGGACAAGCACGATCTCGACTAGTCCAGACTCTGTCCCTTTCATTTTTCCCCCTTCTGCTAACCTTGTTCATTGCGCCGCACTCTCCACATAGAGCTGTACTCTACTAACCGCGCGATCCCCGAAAATCCACCTCTCGAGGGCAGGAAAAGAAAGCGATCGTCGTTGTTATAAACGTAGATGGTGTATTCTTAGCAGATACGGAAACAGTCCAGGCAGTGGACTAGACCTCGATATGAATAGGAGAATACAACGTAGTTGATATGCCATGCCTGAGATATAACATATAAGTGCGAGGGAGCGTAGCTTTGGAAAAAATGAAAATTATCCTCACTGCTAAGGGGCACCCTTCGTTCTTATTAAAGTTTTAGGGGTTGTGCCCCTCGTTCTTGCATCCTACACCCAATGTATCACACTTTAATAAATAACAAGGAAATAAGTTATCATATGAAAATCTCTGATTTTTAGAGCAAGGTAAATTATGGCTGTTTTGGAGTGTGAAAAGGGATAATGAAAAGAGGGGAATCCGGAATGGCACAATAAAAGGGGCGCTAATTAGACTTACAAAGGCACATGAATCAGATTCAAAGGGGGTGCCTGTCGGAAGGAGAATTGCAATACTTATGGGCATATGGGCAAATGATGGGCTGGTATAATCAAACTAGATGCTCATTACAACTGAAAAGGGACACTATTTTTTAAATCGGACTCGAGGGAGTACTTATCGAAAGAGGGATGTCATTAAATTAGAAAGTGAAGGAAGCACTTATCAGAAGTCAAATGGGGACATGTGTATCAAAGTTTAAAAGAGTCATGCAAAAATGGAGAAGGGACAGGTTTCAAAAAACAAAAGGAGCACTTACAGCACATTAATGGAATTAAAAATAGGACCTACTAGAAAGGAAAAAGGAGCATTTATCAGAAGTAAAAAATTGTGGCATGTATTAGATTTCAAATGGGGCACTTTCCCAAGTATTAGAGGTAAAATAGGCACTCAGCAGAAAAGGGAATTGCACTATTAGAACCGAAAATCCGAAAATGGGCAATCAAAAGGGGCACTTATTACATTTCAGTGGGGACATTTATTAAACTGAAAAGGGCTCACTTCTCAGGAGGAAAATAGCGTTATGAAAAACACGAAAGGGTCACTTAATCTGGCGTAAAAAGGAGGCAGTTGTAGGATTTCAAAGGGGCGACATATCTTAAGTGAAAAAGGGTACTTACTAGAAGGTGAAAGGGCACTTATCAAAGAAGAAAATGGGCCGTTGTAAGGAGAAAAGGGGGAACTGAACAGGGTGAATAGGGGCACTTCTGGGTGCTAGGAAGGGGGGGGGGGGCACTTTGCCTTTAGTTCCGCCGTCCCTGCAGTGCTATTTATTCATCCTTTCTCTTTTTTCTTCTTCGTTTTCTTCTTCTTCACCTTCTTCTTTTTATTTTTCTTTTATTTTCTTATTTTTGATCACTTGAAAAATCAGAGGGGAGGGCGCCCCTGCTCCCCTGTAGCGCCGCCCCTGACCTGATCCTCTGTTTGCTTACTTACAAGAAAGCATTTCCTCAGCAGTCACATTAAACAAACCAACTACAGATTTTTTAATTGAGTGGTTTTGATTTCAATGCTGTTTTATTCGAATCGTATTGGAATAGGGGTCTGAATTACTCGGAGCCTTGAATAAAAAACTGTCACGGCTCTCGTACAACTTTTTCGCAATTTTTTTTCCTCTCTCTGATAACACACATAGACACACACAGAGGCCCACCTCCCCGCACGCACACCCACACAAGCGCGCCAATAGGGGCCGGAACGCTGAGAGAGAACAAAGGATCGGGGGAGGGGGGGGGGGTGGGGAGGGGGAGGGTAGAGCGATCTATGTTCTGCCGCCTATCTACAGTCTCCCTCCCATTTTCCAGCTAGCGCTACAGCACACACGGCTCGATGAAAATGTATTGATAATTGCCGCGGTTTTTTCCCCTTGAAATTCGCACACCACTGCAGCAATGATGTGCATGCATAAACATATTGCGAAAACATTTTACCACTGATTTAGTAAACTAAATAGATCCTATGAATAGATCTGAGCTTTTATTTACTTTGATTCTTCTACTCTGATTCGAGATAGTTTGACCTTGTCATGAATGGATTCATGCAAACAATACGTTATGAAGGAAATACATGTATGTAAATGCCTTTAAGCCAGTTTATAAAGCGGTTATATAAAGTGTAAAGTTCACTCATAGTCAAGTGTTTTCGAAACAATTTGGTATATTGCAGTAAATAATTAGTGCATTGACAGAAATATGCTAATACTGATTTCTCATAAATTACACATTTTGATGGTAAAATGCTGTGTGGTCACTATCTTTTTTGCTTTTGAAGGTAATTGGAAATATTTGCCGAGCCATGCATGTTCATTTCATGCACGGTTTCGAATTAGTAATAAAACCGGAGTTAAAGGAATAAATTAGATACTAGTTAATTGACATCATGATGGTCATGGCTGGGCAGCTGGAAGTATGTGGTACATTATCAAGATAAATAAAAAAAAATAGGGTTACACTATTAGTTTGTGAACAAAATCAATGTCATTATTACTATTATCATTGTAAAAATAATTATTGGCATCACCTATATGCCTTGGAGGGAAAAATCAAACTCATGGGAGCATTGTGGCATAGTGGTGAATGCTCTTGCCTCCCATGTTATCTCTCATACAAGAGGTCCTGGGTTCGATCCTCGCCCGGTGCTTACATCCTGAGAGAAGGTGTTTTGCTCACATGTGTCCTTCTCGAGCCAGGTTTATTAAATGAGTACCTGACGCTGCTAGGATAATGATATATGCAAGACTGTATCCGTTTTATGACAAGATGTTTCATTTAAAAAAAAAACCCTCTTTTTATTCTTATTCACCCCTGTGTTCCTATTCACCTCATTTAAAGGCACAGCCTGTTGCGGCAACCGTTACGGTGGTATATATCGTAGAAAGACGGCTATAAAAGATCGTGAGAAAAACGGTCTAGAATGCAATAAACAATGTTCCTAATTTTGTTTTTATGAGATTGTAGTTTGTAGTTAAGTCATTATGAAATACACGTATTCGTCTTATGACAATGTACTTTGGTACTACAGCCTTGGAGAGACAATACCTTTTATCATTTTTATGTGTTTAAATTAAAAATGCGACTAAAAGCGAAGGGCAAAAGTAAATTCTAAATACGTTATACGTGAAGATCAAGAGATATCTTAATGCACCATTGCTGATAGGAAGCTGAATGTAGTCATCAAATAAACAATGTACAGACTGTAAACAAATATCAACTTTGTTCTCGGACAATAGACCACACACATAATGACACATTATTCTCATTCTCAGGACCTTGTACCTGCATGCGATCCTGAAATCATGACGTTTTGAAAGTTTTTATAGAAGTGTAAATTTATCACTTTAGACGTTTATATAGCAATATTTCATTTTAGATCGATGCTTTAAAGGCTAAGTATATTCGTGAAATTCATGAATAAAGACTATATAAGCTTAAGAAAGATGCTATATTTTCCTATTTTGGGGCAATAATAACTAATGCATAAATCGAGTTTTTGTTCTTATTTTCCAATAATAATGTATTTGTATATGTAAAGGAATATTTAAGTTTGAAATTCTACAAGAGGGCATTTCATGTGGCTCGCACGGCTGATTGTCGTCAACCCAGAAGCTTCTCTGTAGTGAGCTATCTAATGGGAAGCGGAAAAGGGGATGCCAAAAGGAAACGTTTCGAAAACAGCGGAAAATTCTCCCTCTAAAGACTTCTCGCATCCCAACTACAGACTGGGAACACTTTGCACAAGACAGAACGAAGCAGCGTTCTCTTCTCTGCCTTAGTGCCCAGACTCACGTAAGGAATCTGAACGAACACGTGGAGCATTATGGCTGGTTTCGTTTCTTCAAATTCTTCAAACTCAATTACTGAAAATGCAATTCCACATTTCATGAGACCTTTCAACAATTTTGAAACAATATTCTTCCATGTTTTATGCCTGAGATGGTTGTAAATCGGCTTATACACCTAAAATTATAAAAATCATTTTAACCACTAACATGATCCTTGCAGGCATCCTTTATGAAGAATCTGAAATTGCACATGAAAAAAAGATGTATAGAATCTGGTTTTAGCATACGATGGACTTTTATTTTTTTAACGATATCCACTGATTCAATGAAATACATCTACATCATAAACTGAATTTCCAGATGTTTAAAGACAAAAATATAGCCACAATAATTTGATTTCATTTAGAATGACGGGTCAGTGGGAATTTTTTCCTCCCGACACTAAGACTGAATCCTTTGGGAAAAATAGTGAAGAAATGTCTTACTTTCCTCATTAGGTGTTTAATATCTGACCAAAGATGACTCTCAGTTTATTTTTGGAAGTTCCGAACCGAAATTTGAATCGCTACTCTAGTTCCCAGCAATGCCCAAATTATTATATTTTCATACAAGTTAAAGGTCTACATATGAATTACCATTGGAGTAATTATAAAAATTGAACATGCATACAAGTTTTCTTTTAAAATGAAAACCGAAAGGCAAAATATTCGTGTACCTCTGCACTGCACATCATATAGTCACGTACGTCTCTTCATGTCCATCTCAGTCATTTCAAATTTCAAATCCACCCGGTACACACAAATTCAGTACTATGATATCATTCAACCTTTTCCTGTCTCTCCCACTCTCTCTCTCTGTGATTTATTAAGCCTAAAACGCCCGGTCTTGTTCACTCTCTTGCAAAGCATGACATAATTCTATTCATTTAGTGGAAAGAGTATGTTAGAATACATCAGTGGACAGAGAAAAATGTCTTGACATGAAACGATAGGCCTAATAAAAATTATGCAAGGATCATTTTCGATGTAAAATCCTTATTCCTATCAATCCCGCGCTGTTTTCATGTGAAATTATATAATGTATAACACATGTTTACGCTGTGCATTAATGAAAAAAAGAAACTGTTGAACTGAATTGAAATGAATTGAAAATGTATATTGCATGGTTGCATGCATTAATGACTTCTGTAGCCCATCATAGTATGACAAAACCACGTGAATTAAACTTACAAAATTACAAATACTGCCATCAAGGTAGTCGTTTGTTGTTCCTTTACTACTGTCTCCCTGGATACATCCTAGGACAGCATCTTCAAATCTCTGCAGGACATCACTCATCTTATATACACAAAGGGCAGATGAACTTCCACTTGCAAACACAACATACAAGAGGTCATCATTACTGCTGATACACATTGAGTCAGCAAGCTGGGATCCTGCTGGTCCGATGTGAGCAGATTCGATCTCATTGTGAGATTCACACGCCAGTACGATCTCAGTGTAAGACGCAAAATTAGTATCTAATGAATTACGACACAGGCGCCCCAAGTATACTGTGTTTTCCCTTGTAATGAAGTAGTACAGATATTCCAAGTAAACGATCACATGTTCGAAAAAATCAGTCCGGAAAGAATTATCTTTTTCTAGTACAGTTTGGACTTTGCGAAGGTCTGCAAGATTGTGCTTGGAGACAGAAGGATTGGGAAGACTTCCAAAGCTGACTCCTGTGAATAAGTACAATCCACCATTTGGAGTACCCTCACCATTACTAACAAAGTCAGCACCCAAAACAACAGCACCTACGGTGGGTGCATCTTCCGTTGTCACAACTAACTGACGTTCATCACCTAGTACACCATGTCTCACTACATCATGAGATATGTTAGTCAAGCTTCTTGTCTCACAATAACCATCACAGCCACCACATGTGATGAGCTTATTCTCAGGTGATGGAGCTACAATGAGTAGTTTATTGTCGTTGGTATTCTCTTGATCTGGGGAAGGGCATGATTCAGTATTCACAGTGTGTTTGAGAGTTAGGTCTGAGTTGAGTTGATAGAGCCTCTCTCGTGCTCCAATATAGACATCTCCAGTGACATTGTTGATGGTGATGTGGTTGAATGGTAAGGTGGGGTCAGGACTGGTAAAGGATGATACCAAGTAGGAAGAGAGAGGAGTTGAGCAAATGGTCTGGGTCAGCCTCATAAGTATGATAATAATGACGAGCAACAAAGCTCTCATTGGAAAGACGTAGTTCAGAGCCATGCCAACAAGATTTTTTTTTCTAGAAAGGCAAGTTTCTGTGCTGGTATGCCATCTGTAAGAACCAAAATATAGGGAAACATTGTCATTCGAAGGAAATTCTCGCGTATAGTGATAGCCTAATATTGTTGCCATTGCAAACCGCCTTACTGGTGTTGATCTTCCCAATCCCAGATAGCAGCATGTAATAAGTTATGAAGTTGATCCAAGACTTTCTATCATATACTTGAAGTGAAAGAATAAAGCAAGGCAATCAGATAAGTTCGTTTAAAGTTAGCTATCTAGATTATCTATATTACTGCTTATTCTGGAGGTGAAATGTCTAATCCCCTTCATTTACAACATACATGCATTCATCATAGTTTTGGAACAAAGTGTACTGTAACATTGTACTGATTTCATCAAAATGAATTGTCCTATTCCAGAAGGCTAATCTGAAAAAAATCGACCGATTCCAATGCATGTTAGTCAAATACCAAGGTGAAAAATAAGGTTTCATACTCACTTGGGGTCTTGGACTTCAAAGGCTGACAACTTCTACGCTGATATTTTTGATGAGCGTCTGGAAGCTGACAAAATGGAACTTCAGATATTATGGGCAAATTATACTTCCTCTTTTAGAACTTACCATTTTTTAGCAAGGGGTAATATTTCAATATGTTAAAGGTGGAGAAAGAAAGGATCTTTGATAAATATTTCTATAGCACTTTTCTTACCCTTATAAGTGGCAATTTACCATTCAATATCCTCTGCCTAAAATCAAAGTATGTATCTATATGTTGGCTCCTTGATGAAAGTGAAAAATAATCACCTCTTCTTTTTCTTGGACAATTGAATGGACTGGACTTCAGCACTGCTCACCCGAAATATCAGTGAATACTAATGATTGAAATGCAAATATTTGAAGTGATTGTTACCAGTTGAACCCGTAGGCTGGCGGGGTGACAGGATCGTTCATTGTTTTTGTTTTTTGTTTTACAACAAGTCTTGTTGAAATTGATGGAATTGTTATAAGCTCAACAATAAGTTATGCTTTACATTAGGATAACAACTATTGATGGTACGTAGTAAGATTTCAAATATCATTTGTAGTATCCATTCTTGTGTTTGATTGACATCGAAGAGACTATGAATACGATTTCGAATAACGCGGACTTTGGTTCTCATCGATCAGTGGTGCCGTTTTTCTATCACCGTATAGTATATATTTTGATGAGTGAAGAAGTTAAACGCTTGCAAAATATATCCTGACTATAAATCATATGCTCAAAAAAGGTGACAAGAGGCAGCCTATAGATGTCGAAATAAGATGCAGATTTTTAAAGATCCAAAATCCTTTAGACGGAGATATTCAGTCTCGTACATGAATCTTTTTTTTTTTTTTTTTTTAGATGGTTAGTCCCTTTAGCCTTTTATAGATGTTAAAGAGGAATAATATGTGGGTACCTTGGGTCTTTATTTCATGCAACTTCAAGAAATAGATCCTGGTGATTCAAATGTTCAGCGCGAGCTCCTTTACAAGTTCACCAGAGTTCTATATACCTCTATGTAAGATGCAAATTCATTACAAAATGAACTAAGTTCTTTTATCGAAGTACAAAATGATCTCATTTAGAGATGGATAAAACATGGCGACAGGATAGTAAATCAGTTATTCCGAGGACATCGAATATGTGCTATCCGTCGCACAGGTACTAATTTCCCTGTGAATGGAGTAAAATGACAATGGCCGCAGAACTGCTTCCTCTCAGCAAGGTCACACTCCAACATATTTACATGTACTTCATAGCACAAAGTCAGCACCGATCATTATTTCATGTGCAAGAAGGAATCTTCTGCCACATTTAATTTGAACTCCTAAGTAACATCATGTACACACAATTGTACCATCCAAATGATGATCCTAGTATCGTCAGGTGATGAAGCTGGAAGATATTGTTGGTATTGCCCCTCCTATTTTTACTATGTATTGTTCTGCGCAGTTGAGTATATTCCTATAAAAATTGCGCAATATAAATTTACAATTATTATTATTATTATTATTATTTTTATTATTATCATTATTATTATGATCATTATTATTATTATTATTATTATTATTATTATAAAAACTATTTTCACCATGAGTTCGATGTTGTGCGTGGTGCACGGTTCAGTACTCATTGCGTGTTTGATTGGCAGGTTTGGGCTGAGATTACAGAGCCCTTCCATTTCTCCGGTATACATCAAGTCCGGACTAGTAAAGGAAGATGCCAGATATAGGAACAGAGGGGCCGAGTGGATGCGCATGATGGTGACGAAAAGCTGTAACACTCCGATCCGGAAAACTTTTTTTCCCCAGCGACGCTAGACGAATCTTTCAAAGAGGCAGCTGTCTATGATGATTATGGCACTCAGACAAATCTAGAGTAGTGAGATTAATTGAAATGAAAATGCGCCTGTATATATGCATAATAGCAGTTGATTAGAAAGTGCCAAATTGTGGCCTTGAAACGTAATACGCGTGGAACTACCTGAAAAGAGTTAATGCTTCTCCATCTCACAAGATATAGTGTAAGTACCAGAGTGTCATTCATCCCTCCAGACCATAGAATTGAGGCTGAATACAGATATGATGTGACTAGGAAGGACCTTGTTGAAAATTCATATAATTATATGAATTTTCAACAAGCTCGGGTTTATTGACTGCTATATCTGCGTTGTTCTTCGAAATATACAGTAATTAACCATTATAGTATCGACAGTATAACATACCATCAATCAGAGGAGGCAAACATTCAACTCACGTTTTCTTCACCATGGCATATTGGACTGGTCAGGCTGATAATGGAAGCGTACACTTTACAATGCTTTCTACATATAGACATCTTCATTTTGTAGTCCAAATAATTTGGTAAATCAGGGCAAAATATTTTTATTTAAACACCACTCATATTTCTTTTGATCAAACACATTCATCATGAGTTGATAAACCAATCTGCAAAGGTGAACATTCAATACTCACTTGTGATCCTGGAGCACGTTTGCAGGCAACCATTTTTTTGTCGATTGTTCATACTTGAAGTTTTCAAAATGGAGGTATAACCAATTTCATATTGCTTCCGCTTCTAGAACTTTCCATTCTCAAAAGGGGGTGATATTGTAATAATCATTTTTATTTTGTATGTTAAAGGAATCTTTATTAGTTATCACCGCATGCTTTCCTTGTGTTATTTGCCTATAAAGGAACTTTTTGCACCAGCAAAACATATAACAGGTTTATTACCACTTTGTCCATGATGACATTCGAATTAATGCATATATTTTTTTTAATTTCTCACACACCTTAATGGATTAAACCATTATTCAGGCAATACTTTACAAATTGAAATTGCGGTAAGGAAGTATGTATTCCCGGCAGATTATCTTACAGCACATTTTGTAATAATGGAGAATCAACAGATCAAAGACATTGAATGCTTCGTTGCAGAGGTTCACTCTTATGCAAAAATAAAAAAAAATATTTTAATCAGTCACATTTTAATCTATGGTTTTAACTAATGGTTGCACATAATTTACATTTTTCCAGTTATTCTGCAGCAACCGAAGTTGTCAACGATAGATGACAAGCTTTTTTTCAGACCGTTTTTTATATGCTGGCCGATAAAGTTAACTAATAATGAAGCCGATAAAGCAAGTAATCAAAGAAACCTTGGTTTTACATTTTTGACAATGTGAATTAGATTATTGTGCAGTGCCGGCGATTTCATGGAACGAGTGGGGTGAAGGGGGGGGGGGGGGGGGGCGGATACACCAAAGGTCACCGCAAAAAATCTGTTGCAAGAAATGGAAGGGGATGATTGTTATTATGCGAGTGAGCTGAAAAAAAAAATAATGAAAGAAGCCTCATTTTGGCATCAAAATACACTCTAGGCCTATAATTAAAGTGATAACCTTAATTTGGTCACCTGAATCAAAATAGACAAATAAAAATATTAAGCTTTAAAAATCGAGGAGGGGAGGGGACACGTTCCCGTTCGCCGCCTATGTTATTGTGATTATAACTTTTAGACGGTAAAGTGTATCAAAATAATCTTCCTTGCCTGTGTCGATCCCGGGGGGGGGGGGGGGTATATCCCCCGGTATTTTGGTCAGGGGGATGGCCTGTACAATCATCCCCCATTAATTTACCATGAAAAACATGAAAAATTTCATAACCTCCTGTAATCGCCCCAAAACAAACAAAAGTAAGATAAAGACAAAGAGAATAAAGAGTAAAGAAACATTTTTTTTAAAAAGGCAAGGAAAAGAAAAAGGCTTTCATTAATCGCTCGCTTCGCTCGCTCGTATTTTAAGTATCCTAGCCAATGAGGTTAATTTACATGTACTATCTTTATGAAAGCAAATCCGTTTGCATCTTGTCTTTCTATCTAATAGTATGCTATAATTGTTTTACTCGTATTTAATATCTTTTGTAATTACCAATGCCAGTGAATATTTTCATTATGACATGAAACTGGTTTGCATCTTGTCTTTCTATCAAATGTTTACTATTAGTAATATAACTGTAAGGAGTCGAACGGGAAGAAGACACATAACAGAAGAATTTTCATGAGATAATGGCCTGTGACCAGTAGCCTATTCCTATCATACCAAAATGAGAAAGGAGGATGCTGATAAAATGATCAAATTAAAATTATAAAATTGTACGCTAGATCCTGTTCTCTGTGTTTTCAGCCTTTTCTCGCTCGCTCGCTCCACTCGCTCCACTCGCTCATTGAAACAAGATCAGGAGGCAAGCGCTCTTATTCCCACTCAGCAACATCCGAATATTGTCATATTTTCACAACGAGATGTAAAGCTTTTCTCGAATACATGAAAATAGTACATCATCACATTCATCAATATATTTTGGTGGAAATTCTACGTTTTACTTGAAATAAATTTGTTGAGTTTTTGTCGGTAGCTCTCTTCGCTCGCTTACGGAAAAAAAATTTCAAAGTAAGAAGAGGTCATGTCTGTTTAAAGACTACTTTAAAGAAAAACTCTATGTTTTACATAGTACTACAAAAACAAGAACTAGCACTAGCACAAACAAGAACGTTAACAATTAATTCTAATTGATGTCTGTCAACGTGCTCTCCAAACATGGTTTTCTGAGAAATCGAGATTTTTTTTTCCATGTTGTCGCAGGATTTGCCGATGCAGAAATATAGGATTTCGGCATGTCAACATTTATTCGCGTTTTTCATCTTTCTGTTCATGAATGAGTCAGACCCAATCTGATCGAACAAATCTTGTATGGAGCTTGCATCGCAGGGTAAAGGCAAGCAACATGCACGTTGTGATGACACAAGCAAGTTGCTTTGATGAGCAGATGTGTCGAGACTGAGTTTTGGCATTCGATTTTTACAGCAAAGAGGGCGCATGTCTGAAATATAAACGCTCTCCTTGGATGCGTTTTTTTTTTTTAAATCAACTGATTGCATTTCTCAGAAACTTCATTTCTTCTCCATAAATATTACAAAAAATGAATAAAGGAGTTATGCTTCTCTATATTCCTTTATCATGTGTATACACATGATAAAGAAATATAAGGCTTCGCATAAGTTAATGATAATATTCCACCCAAATAGGCCTACATCATAAAATAAAACACTTTTCCTTAAAAAAAAAAAATCATCATTTTAATATACTACCCCCAAAATACATCATTTATCATTTAAAGTGGATTTTTATTTTCTCTTTAGAATATGATTATAATATTTGATACATAATGAACATAGAATCGAAGCAGTAAGTTTTTGGTTTAAAGTTGTGAAGTTGTGTTCACGCGATTATCCAATGTGAAATAAACTGCTTCAAATGAAGTAGGAGTGGTAGATTGTACCATTACGAAAACAGGTGTTTAGTTAGAGATTTTGAAATCATCGAACTGATGTGAAATTCACTCACTTTCCCCTATTACATACATGCACTGTAACTGCATACAAACATAACAATTAAGGTGGTATGAATGTTCAGCCCGAACACTTCAGTTTTTCTCGCCTCATTTTGCTTATGAGGGTACAAGAAGAGCAACCCTTTTCTTTTCAGAGGAATCCTTGCTGCTATGATATTCTGCTATGATATGTGTATGAAATGGGCGAATTAAATGGGTACCAGGCATGCAGTGCTGAGATAATAATCATTACATGGCCCGCAGATAGAGCTATGGCTACCATATAGTTAGATCAACCCAACTGTCATTAGGGAGAATGCTCTAACTCCCCCCCCCCCCCCACCCGTCCGTACTTCATTTAGGAGATGATTCCCTCTCGGACCGGTTTCTAAAAAATGAAAATAAAAAGAAACATTTATTTAAAAATAAAATAAAAAGAAAGGTGACTTCAGTCCCCGTACTCAGTTATATCAGTCAATTTTCATTTTCATTTCATTTCATTTATTTTCCACAATAGCAGCAAACAATAATATTGATAGAAATTTTCTCTTTACAAAATCAATATAAGCATAAAATACAAACGATTAGGTTTGACAGTAATGGCTTTAGTTATTATGTTTTAAATGATTAAGTAATTAATGAATATATAAATGCAGGCTGCATTGTGGCGGAAACCTTGAAAGCAATGCTTGTAATTAAGGTTCCCAAACATAATGATGCAAGAGTATCTTTAATAAAAAGAAAACATAAAAAGAAAACAAAACAGACGATACAAGACCACACTAAACGGGACAAAACTACGAAGCAGCACAGGGACAAGGATGGGACAAGAAATAGCCTTCTGCAGTAAAATCATGTTTTAACATTATAACTAGTTATTTGCCTAGCCTTGAGTTTATGTTTAAACGAAAATAAACTTGGTGACTGTCTGAGAGATTCCTCAAGGGAATTCCAGAAATGTGGTCCAGTATTAATTATAGTTCTCTGTTTATAAAAGGTTCTTACCATGGGGAGGTGAAAAGATGACGACAGTCTTGTGGGATAGTTATGAAAACTCTCATTTTTGGAAAACAATAAACTTAATGACGATGGTAACTCTCCTTGATTTAGTTGAAACATAAAACAGCCCAGGCGAAGATTGTGCAAATCTTCTATTTTTAGAACTTTATTTGAAAGAAATAACTTATTTGACTGAGCTAGTCTGTTTTCATGGCATATAATTCTCATTACCCTCTTTTGTATAAGTAATAATCTGTCCAACTGATTTCGACAAGAATTACCCCAAGCTAATATACCATAATTCAAATAGGGGAGAATAAGAGTATTGTACAAATTGAGTAATACATTGGAGGGGAAAAAAGATTTTAGTTTATTTATGACCCCAACATTTCTGGATAATAGTTTGCATAAATATGTAATATGTTGTTTCCACGAAAGCTTGTTATCTATAAATAGGCCAAGAAATTTTGTAGAATCAACAAGGTCTATTAAGGTGCCATTAAGAATGATATTCCTCGGTAAAGTTAGGATTGAGTCACTAAAAAGCATGCACTGTGTTTTAGCAACATTTAAAGAGAGTTTGTTGCAACAAATCCATTCATATATACATTCAAGTTCAGTGTTGACAGTATTTATAAGGGTATCAGGATCTTGGTGAGAAAAGAAGACACTGGTATCATCAGCATATAATATAAAGGACATAACATTAGATGAATTCTGGAAATCATTGATATACAAAATAAACAATAATGGTCCAAGAAGTGAACCCTGGGGTACTCCACGCGTAATGTCGTTATAATCTGAGGTTGAACCGTTTACGGAGACGAACTGCTTTCTTCCTGTAAGATAACTTCTGTACCATTCCAAGGCCTTTCCCCTAATTCCATAATGTGATAATTTTGACAATAAGATTTCATGGTCAATGGTGTCAAAGGCCTTGGAGAGGTCCAAAAATATACCAAGGGTGTGAAGATGGTGGTCCACCGCATTTGCTATATGATTAATAAAATACAAAATTGCATGCGTTGTTGAGTGTTTCTGCCTAAAACCGAATTGTGATTCAGTAAACAAACCAAATCTTCTTATAAACTTTATCGTACGGTTATATATAATTTTTTCTAAGATTTTGGAAATGGAAGACAAGAGAGATATTGGTCTATAGTTACCTATATCGGTTGGATCTCCTTTTTTATAAATGGGAACTACTTTTGCAATTTTCATCTTCTCAGGGACAATACCGTTGACAAGTGATAGATTCATTATATGTTCCAAAGGAATAACAACTTCAGGAATTATATCTTTTAATAGATCATTACTTATATCGTCATATCCTGGGCTTTTTTAACTTTTTAGTTCTTTCACAATTTTAATGATTTCATTGGCATCAGTTGGAATAAAGAATAGTGAATTGGGATTTTTATTCTTTAAAAATGATTCAAAGTTTTTTTCGGTACAGGGTATTGCATTAGCGAGATTTGGACCAATTCTCGAAAAGTAATTATTGAAACTTTTAGCTATATCACAATTATCGTCAAGAACTGCATTGTTAATCTTCACATGATTTATATTACTTTGATCATTTTTGTTATTCAAAACATCGTTGATTACTTTCCAAGTTTCTTTTATATTATTCGAGTTCGATTCAAATTTGGAACAGTAAAATTTCTTTTTCTCAAAACGCAAAAGAGCTGTTAAAGTGTTTTTATACTTGACATATTTATCGCGTGTCGCGTCAGTCGGATTTGCACGGTACTTGTAATAGAGGTTGTTTTTCCTATTGATGGATCGTAGAAGTGATTTAGTAACCCATGGATTGCGTGGTGTTCGTTTATTGTTTGGTTTGAGTTTTACAAGAGGAATGCATTCATTAAAGGAATCGACAAGAACACTCATAAAGTTATCGTAAGATATATTAACATCGTTAGTAACTAATACTTCAGCCCAACTAAGTGAGCCAAGTTTAGCTTTCAGTCTCGTTATCTTTTCCGGAGTGATTTTCCTCACCATTTTAACAGGGGAAGAGTACGAATTATTACCAAAGAAAGACAAAATCCTTGCGAATAGTATATAATGATCAGAAATATCAGATAAAATGACGCCAGAATCAGTTTCCCTGTCAACATTGGAGAAAATATTATCGATTAAAGTGCCTGAGTGAGGAGAAAATCTGGTGGGTCTGGTAATCAATGGGATAAATGAAAATGATAAAAGAGTGTCAAAAAAATCTTGGGAGAAGTTATCTTCTTTATATTTCAAAAGGTCAACATTAAAGTCACCCATCAAAAAACAGTTTTTATTTTGAAGTAGAGGGTTTGAAAGCATTCGTTGCATTTCAAGTAGAAAAGTGTTGTGATCAGAAGAAGGTGTTCGATAAATTGTGCCTACAACTAGGTTTTTTCTCTTGGGTACTTTAATTTCAATTAAAACTGTTTCCATCGTTTCATTCATCAGATTTAAATCATGAAGTATAATGTAATCCAGGTGTATTGGAACATAGAGTGCTACTCCACCTCCTCGCCTATTTACTCTATTATTAAAAATCAGGTTATGCTTAGACAAGGAATGTATAGTATGAGGATCGTCAGTAAACCAGGTTTCTGTAAGACCAATAACAAAAGAATCTGCATTAATCTTATCTAACAACAAACTCAACTGTTCAAAATTTTTGTTTGCACTGCGAATATTAAGACGTAAGAAGTTCAGGTCACTTTTTTCGGCCGATTGTAAATTACTAACAAACTGGTTTTGGGTGTAGTATCGAGATTTAACAAGAGAGTTGTCATTAATATCAGATGTGTATTCAAATTCTTCAGCGTTGTTATTTATAGTGTTTGAAATATTTTGTTCATACTGCTCGTCAGAAACCAAGATGCTGCCAGCATTGTGCTGTGATTGCAAAGCTAAATTCAAATCAAAGTCACTTTCATTACTAAAAGGGAAACTACTCATGCGAAATATAACAAGGCAGAATAAAGAAAAATTCAAGAGAGAGCAATACTACAACGTCAATTTGGGTAATGACGGAGACCAAAGTAAAATCAAGCGTTAGCTGCAGAAGGCCACATTGAACGAATAAACAAACAGGAACTTGAACGGACAACAAAAGCACATAGAATTACAAAAGATAAGCACACTGCACATGAAAATATTGTTTAAATGGCAGTATACAATTAGCTGTGGCTTTCAGCCAACGCCCTATAATGGATTCAAATACCCCCCCCCCCAAAAAAAATGAACCTATAAGCACATCAGTCTTGCATTAAGAAATATAAGACAATACGTTATAATTTAGATATCATCGAGAGAGTACTAGTAATGCATGTTTGTGCAAAAAAAAAAAAAAAAATCTATATTCATAGTTTACACACTTTCTGTATAGTGTTTTTTTTGTTAAAGCATTACGAATAAAAAAAAAAATCAAACATCATATGTGCATAACGAGTTGCATATTAGAGCACAAAACTATTAATCAATCTTTATCATGTTTATGGGATCAAAAGGAATAAATATACATCGTCTTTAATGTATTTCACTCTGCATTATAAACAGATAAATTAGGGAATACGCTCTACTGCAAATACATGATAACAGAGTCCTATAACACGATATCTATAAAGAAAACAACAACAGCTCACTCCCAACATGCCTATGCACGAAAAGCCTCATAATCCATAAAGCTATATAATATGTCTACAATATACAGTTTAAGGTATATGAGTTGTGTATACATCATAAATCTATATATACCAGTATATCTCTACAAAGTGAGACATTAAAATAGCTATTAAAAAATTCAGAAACTCAGTTATTTGTCAGACCACATATGGACTAGAAAAACAATTGGTGCGTATTTCTAAGAGCAGGGAATGACACAAAGTGAATAAAGACATCAGTTATGGGCTGAACTATTGAAGATTCAATTACCACAAGATATGCGCCGGTCTGAGATACGTTTATTTATTTATTTATTTATTTATTTATTTATTTATTTATTTTATTTTTATTTTGTTTGATGTGGATTATCACACGTGTTACGTTTAACTGACCCTCAGATCTGTACAACAAGCTAAAGCAATAACAGACCAACGTCTTCAACAATACTATAGAACTAAGAAAAAAACACACACACAATACAACCCCATGAGTGATCAGCCCGATCGACGGCGAGTCGGTCGAGGGAGTCTACAACAGTTAGACAAAATTTCTCCCCATTTTTGTTTTGATTTTTGTCCCCAGACCCTGCCCCAGTCCAGCACGTCGGCCCCAGCCAATCACCCTAGTGAGTGCACAAGGAAAGAGAAAAAAGAAGAAGAAGAAGAAGAAGAAGAAGAAGAAGAAAAGGAAGAACATCCTCCCCCTAAAAACACTTCCTACGACATGAGAAAAAAAAAAACAAAAACCAAAAAAAAAAAAAAAACCACCCAGACAAGGAAGTATGGACTGTTTTGCAACTCGTCAGCTAAAAACACGGTTTATTACCATAGACATGATCCTTAAAGTGGGTGTCGATAGTAGAGTAAAGATAAGCTAAATTTGAATTAATCAGTTAATGTCAGTCCAATACTGACAATCAATATGATTAGGTACAATCTTTTTTGAAATAGTATCAATGCTTTTCAGTCACTTACTCTTTTGACAAGACTTTCAACAGGTTCAATGAAATAACAATTTAGAGAATATGTTATTAATTCCACGGTGAATTTGTGAGTGGCCCGACAGCAAAAAAAAAAAAAAAAAAAAAAAACAGCAACAACAACAGCAAACAAACAAAAAACAAACAAACAAACAAACAAACAAACAAACATTTGCAAGCAAGTATGTCAGTGTTTTACAGAAGCAGTTTCCAAAGATTAATTTAATAATTTGCAGCTACAATATTCAACAAAGCACTAAGCAACTATAACGCATTTAGATAACGACGTGATATTTACACATGTATTTGTTTATAGCAATTAAATCCTGGATTGCTAGTTACTGAATTACATCTTTACTAGTTTATGGAGTGACGAATAAAATTAGAGTTAAACAGGCAGTTTACTCAATTTTCATGTACTGTAACATGCATTTCGACAAGTAAGATTCTGTCAATATACAATCTAGTTGGCGCATAATGAACCGCTATAATAAAGATATAATTCAATGATAATTAATGACGAGCACAGGGCCTAATATTAGGCTGATGTAGTGTATTTACTTTAAAAAAATGAAAAAAAAAAAAAAAAGAGAAGAAGGGGGAAAGAATAAAAGAGAGCCCCAAAACTCTTAGTGGTAGAGTACTAACAATT
The DNA here is from genome assembly GCA_029962745.1 of Echinometra lucunter. NCBI lineage: Eukaryota > Metazoa > Echinodermata > Echinoidea > Camarodonta > Echinometridae > Echinometra > Echinometra lucunter. Next base: position 10,431,657 of record CM057151.1, read on the forward strand.
CAAAGTTTCTATGTAGACTAAAAGAGGTTGAGGTCTATTGATAGCATGACCTTGTTTTAAAAATGACATGCAAGGTTTGCAGAGTCTGTGTATCGTACGATAAGCGAAAAAAAGCTCCAAACATGCTGGCCAGAGCGTGTATACATGATTAAGCACGCAAAGCCAACCTTTTACATGTATATTAGAGTTTGTATTGAAGTGTGAGCCCACTTAATGAAGCACACAAAGTTTCTACACAAGCTGTCCATGTCTTTGTTATACAAAATAATGGTTATGTACAACGAACATGAGTGAGAGCAATAACATGATAAAGGAATCATTGTCGTTCTACTCTCAACTATAGGCACACACGTGGATGGTTGAAAAAAAAACAAAAAAACAGCAGAGCAACATTTTTCGAAAACTTTGGACTAATATACCAATCAAATGACATAAAAAAGGTAACCCCTGGTATTGTTATTGATCAGTGAATCATCAGACAGCTGTTATAAACTCACTGGTAAACAATCTCATTTGTAGTCTGGACTCTGGACTCAATTCAAACTGATACACTCTGGAAAGGTAATAAGCCTAACCAACAAATCAGATTCTGCGTGTTACCGTCTCAATGGTGAGTATCCACAACTGAAAACTTTTGGGACTATATTCTAGTCCTGTGTAGTGAAAAAACTAAATGTAAGGCTGTTCATATAATCCTTTTGTCAAAAGAAAGTCACTAATCACTATGAACATGACGGACAAAGAAAGTGGACAAAATAAACAACCCCTCATTCTACCCTTCACAATGGTTCTGGTAGTCAAAAGAACTTCCCTTCACAGTTATTACGTTTAATCAGTATAGTTCCAGGTGAATATGCATGTGACACCTGTTCCACATATTTCAGATAATAGCAGTGAAGGGATGTTCTTTTGACTTCCAGAACCATTGTGATAGGTAGAATGAGAGGTTGTTTATTTTGTCCGCTTTCTTTGTCCGTCATGTTCATAGTGAATGGGGCGTTCAGAGAAATGACAGAAAAGGTTCAAGGCAAGAAAAGAATACGGAAAAAGATAAGAATGGAATAAGTTTCATTCGAATACACAAGACTATATTTTGCTTTTGTTTTCGGTGTGCATGGAAATGAGGTGAAACGGAAAGAGTGATTGAGGAAAAGGAAAGTAATGTTGTGAGCCTGACATCTCATCTGGATGGATATCTCATTCGGTGACACCGTTCAAGAAATTTTAGGGAGACTAGTTCTGAAAAGAACTGTTCATAGTCCTTACATGAATAATATACTGATATAAGGAGACTCTAAACTGCAGTTAGTTTCGCTGACTGGCTGTCTAATTGTGTGTGCACCGTGAACTCTAGAAAGATTGTGCTTGTTGCTTGCTGAAGTATCGCTTGGTTGGTCAAGAAAGGAGTTAAAAGGACTAAAAACCATGCAAATGCACAGGCAAATCATTGCAGTAAAATAATAAATACAAAGAAGAAATAAGGTACTAGAAAATCTCGTCAAAACGAAATGGGGGGGGGGGGAGGATGCAGCTCCTACCACTCCCCCCGTTCCGTAACCTCTGGTATCAAACTTTAAAATCCAATCTACCCCTAATCGATTCAAGGCTGTCAAACTCTTGTTGATACAGTACAGTTCACCTCGCGCATGGGACTCGTATACTGCCCTACTTTCGCAAAAGGAAGCAAGTGACATTCCAACCAAATCTGAGTTATTAATGTTTACATATTTTATCTAATATGCTCTTCTCCAAGGCCAAATTTTATGCATAAACACTCATCCTGCTGAGAGATATGATAGGTAAGAGATGACAATATTTGATTGACGTCAGTACAAATGACAGACACATTTTGCTCTTTTACAGAAAATGTCTCTTTTGTCTCTTGCTTCCCTTTGCTCAAGTAGGGCAGTATAGTTTACAAATAAATGACACAGCTCCATACAGCACGGGCAATATCGCAATCTATTCAATTAGTGCGTCGATAATTTTCATTCTTGGTATTGTATGACTTGTTTTCCTTCTAGTAAAAGTGAGCCGGAACTCGTTTGAAACATGTTTACTATGCGAAATTTCTTACGATTTGCTGCGAAGAGATCCACAGAAGAATTGTCCAGGTAGGCCAAATATTGTGGTTTTCTTAATGAAATACGGTGATTACAACCGTGTCAGAAGTACGCGTCGTGTCTACGGACAAAGGGCTTGCTAATGTTTACTTTCCTGTATTCCTAATGTTTATACTACACTAAAAGATTCATCTGAATTCTCTTGCTTTAACAGCTTGCTTTTTGATGCACATTTCACTCACAATGACCTCAAATGCTCAATAATAAGTTTTCTATTTCTTTTTCAAACTGTACTCGTGACCACAATCCGCACAATGCTAGGGGGTCCTTTCTAGCCTTCATTTTTCTACGGATCGAGCCAGGTCAATACTATAAAACGAATATTGATGGGCCTATATTGTCTAATAATTGGGATTATGCTGAATAATCAATAACGTCTGATGTCGGATCATATGGCACTGAATTTTATCTGAAATCGCAAGGATTCTATTGTTATAGCGTATAATTCATGTAGTTTGATGATATTATGCTGAATTGAAATGAATTTATTTCCACATCTCCATTTAAAACATTCATTGAAGATATCAAATACTTATTTACAGACAATAACATATAACAAAAACTCTGCAAACAACAACAATGGCATAACTGTAAATGTGGTGGGATCATAAAAACTTTGGTAAAAAAAACTTGTAAACATGATCCCAGTTATCATGACAATCCAAAATATACAAGATAAGTAAAGTAATATACAATAGATAAAAATAGCACAGGGAATTGTAAAAGTATTCCAACGAAAATCATAAAAACTCTGCAAACAACAACAATTGCATAACTGTAAATGTGGTGGGATCATAAAACTTTGGTAAAAAAAACTTGTAAACATGATCCCAGTTATCATGACAATCCAAAATATACAAGATAAGTAAAGTAATATACAATAGATAAAAAAAAAAAATAGCACAGGGAATTGTAAAAGTATTCCAACGAAAATCATAGTATTCGTAACAGTCATGACAGTGAATTCTTAAGCAAGAGATACCCTTTAAACTTATCATTGTTTGAATGCGTTGAGAGATTGAGTGTCCTTGATATGTTGAGGTATGTCATTCCATAATCAGGTCCTTTGCATGTTATCATTGATCTAGAAAAGAAGTACAACCATAATCAACCCGATAGTCAAGTTTACCCCTAGTATCATAATTGTGAAAACTGCTATTTTTGATAAAAATTGAGTTGAATGTTTTGGGTAAAATTATACAAAAACATAAAGATGCCCAAATTTTAGTTATATAGTTACATACTGGTGTCACACTAGATCCACCATACATACGCTACCATAGATAATCATGATAATGTTATGCTAAGCGTAAACCAACTATACAACATCTTGATTATCCTTTAAATTTTGACAAATTAAGACCATCAGAATTGATGAGCAGCAATAATTTATTCACGAAACAGCAACTCCCTCATAAACATGCAACTGAAATTTTTAGAGTACCTTTTCTTACCAACAGACGACGCTGAAAAATGAGTTGTAAATTATTTCAATCACAGCAGCGGGTGTCAATAGTATTCTTGCGTTTAGGGTGCATGACTAAGCCTAATACAAAATTCCTTTTTATTTTGCCCAATATTTTAGCATATTACTGAAACTCTAAAGCGATATTTTGAGAAGATCAATTGAAGAGAGAGATATCCCACAACACATTCCCAATAAAAGTTTCAACTTAACATGAATGTGACGTTTTTTGTCTGATATAGCCTATATATACATTTTTAGTTTTGATTTACTAAGGATCAAAAGTCGTCTAGTGCTTCCCTTCTGTTTCTAACCATAAACGTAATTCATGGTTGGTTTTATCTTCCACAGTGACAAGCAGATATTACCACTCTTCCTAACCCAGCTCTGCAACTCAAGGTGGCAGTCCACTGCATCAACTACACAGAGGTATTTGTCCCACAGGCGTAGCGTTGGTGTGGGGGGGGGGGGTATATGTGGACGGTCATGTCCTTGGATACAAGGTCAGTATTAGAGTGTTTATCAAAACACCGTGAGGGAAATACGTCATTGTATGTTTAATTATTTAATCCATACTATATACAAATAACACATTAATGAAGGAGAGGGGGTGTCCTCAAACCTCCTTAGCTTATAGGCATGCTGATGTGTATAATTATGATGCGATTAACAACTCTGGTTCCATACGCTATTATGAATATTTATTCCAAGTGGTTTATCACAAGAACCACCCGGTTCCTGTAGAAAATGGGTTAAGGCCAAGTTTAGACAGTTCAAATGCAGAAACCAAAGTTCACTGTTTATCATTCCAAATGAATTATCAATAACGTTTAATAGCTCTTCCATAAAATACATTAAGACTTTGTACTTCCGTACTCGTCTGTTATGATTATATTCCTCCATTTATACCCTAAACTCCATACTCGACTTTCGGTTAATATATAGATTGCACATGAATTAATAATGACATGGGTTCAATATTTGTTACGTAAAAGAATGCGACATGTTAACTGCTGTCTTCTGGCTACATTTTCCCTTGTTTGTCGTTTATTGTTTTTTTTTTTTTGGGGGGGGGGGGGGGGGGGGTGGTGAAATGTTAAAATGTGTCAACTTCTAGAGAAAATAGAGAGGGACCAAAATCAACATAAAGTCACCTGTCTGATCAAGGTGTTAGGGTTAGATGAAAAAGAAGCCAAAGAAGAAGAAGAAGAAGCCAAAAAGAAGAAGAAGAAGAAGAAGAAGAAGAAGCAGAAGAAGAAGAAGAAGAAGAAGTAGAAGAAAAAGTAGAAGTAGAAGAAGAAGAAGTAGAAACTTACTCGAAGTTTACCTCTGAGAGGAAAGGTCAATTTAAAGTTTGGAATCATTGACACACTTAATCGAGTTATTTCGGCATGGAGTCAAAAGGTGAGTGGAGAATTTCTGTGGATTCTGTGGTGTGAAAATGACATAAAGAATGACACGCTTATTGAGCGCATTTTATTCATTATAAAGCTGAAGTATTGATGCAGTAACTTGTTGCAGTTTATTAGTGCGGGAGATCAAAATAAGACCCAGAAGGAAATAGAAACCAAACAGATATGGGTAAAAATGCTGAAAGTCGCCCTTTCTGCTGCATTGTGATTCGATTTTGTTTTAAATTGAATAAAGAGTGATGCCTGTCAAAAATGACCATGCTGAGTAAATTTACCTTCATTCAGCCCTAGCTGGAAATTAACCCCTGTTATTGTTATTGCTGGTATTGGTAATCTTCACATACTTTGCATTTGAACAAGAAACAGAGATTTAATAGAGGAGTTCGACAGATACCTTGCTAGCATTTGGGGTCATTTGCCTGCTGCACTATATCGTCGATTCGCGTTTTAATTACAACTGAAAGATGAGTCTTATGGATCTTCATTTGATCATTCATGTTCATAATAATATCTTAATCTCTTTCGGCCACAGCCAGCTGAAAGATCAGTCTAGTCGTGATGAGGCCAATTACAAAGCCCGTGTAGATCTGGCTGCAACATATAGAGCACTAGAATACTATGGTATGGGCGAAGGAATTTGCAACCATTTGACTCTCAGAGCGCCATCTCGTGTTAGAGAAGAAGATGTGATGCTACTCATCCCATACGGAATGCACTGGAAAGAGGTCAGAACATACCCCTCGAACTCCGAACATCCCAATATCCCCAGTGCCCACACCATAGTTTACCCAAACTGCATCCCAACAAATACACAAGCAATCATTTGAATGATGCTTTAATGATGCTGCAATCAATATAATTCAGTCATGGTAATGTGATTTATTCAGTCACAAGATGAAAGGTTCGAACCGCAACCCAGGACTAACTTCCTTTATTAAGACATCAACTCATATCACTCTTCACCCACTGTCATTTGGTATCTCATCTAGTCACTTTGACAGCCCGGCCATAACAGGGAACGTCACAGCGTCACACATAACCACCGTATAAAGATGCATTATTTCAATACCCTTAGTCTTCATTTGGATACAATAGTCATGACTTGACTTCTAGTGGTAAGGAGATGAGCATGATATTCCGTGCCCCAACCATTAGAGTTATGAAAGTTCTATTAACATCTAATCGCATGCATAATTCGAGTACTCAAGTTTTACCAGATGGTTATAGATGAACTGGGCAAAATTAATATTCTATACCATCCCAGAGATGAAAGTAGTGTTACAAAATGGTGAAACACAATGGAGGAAGGATAATCTGATTATTTTCATCTTTTCTTGACTAGGTAACTGCATCATGCCTATTAGGAGTTGATTTCTTCACTGGAGAAGTCATAGAAGGTGACGGAGAACCGAACATCTCTGCTTCGTGCATACACAGACCCATCCATAACGCCAGATATCCACTCGATGGAGCGACCGCAGTGCTGCATACACATCAACCATACACCACAACAATTGGTAAATCACTGACGATACTAAAAATTCATAGCTTACTATAATTATGTAAAATAAAGGAGCTATGTTTTGGCTAGGAAGCATTTTACTGGGTCTTTGTAGAGATTAGTAGCCCTATCAATATTTTGACAGAGTTAAAATCATAAGACATCTGTGCGCTATACATAATTCTTCATTGTTCTTTCTTATCGAAATTTTAAAAAAATGGCATTTTTATTTAAATGTCAATTTACTCTGAGATGAAAAAAATGAACTCCGGAAAAAGCTATTTCTAACTAAATATTTGTGATTCACAACAAAGGAGCAAACGCACATGTCTTTGTCAGTTGTTCATTTCTTAAATTATCTAGCAACAAATTTTTCCTGTTAAGAAGGATTTGCTGCATTTTGCAGCATATCCTTCTTCAACATGTTTAAAAGAATTCAGATAGCCATTCTTTTTTTTATTGTTGCTGTATTTGTTCTTTTTTCAAAAATGCAATTTGTTAGTTCGTTTACTTCAAATTCTTATGAAGGCGTCACTCTGATCCCTGAACATCACAGATTCAAGTAAGTAAAAAATTTTATAGCAGTCGTTTTCAATCTCTGTATATAGCTTGCATGAAGGACCCTGAGCCTTTCAAGATTGGTCTGAGCCAGAACAGCATGCGTTTCCTCAACAAAATCGCATATGACATGAAGTATGATGGCTTTGCAAACGTTTCTGACGAAGGCGAGAGGCTGGCCAAAGCTTTAGGAGATAAGGACCTTCTCCTCATGGGACAACACGGAGTTTTAGCCGTGGCCAAGAGAGCCTGTGATGCCTTTGATAACTTGTATTATCTTGAAAGAGCGTCTCAGCTACAGGTTGGTCGAAATTAATAAGAAGACGGATCTATAGAACAAAATGACTGGAAAATTAATGTGTGTTTTCTTTTATGAGGTTTCTAGAACTTTAAAAATAGGTTACAAAAAGATCTACACTGACGTGTGCCCTTCACTTTATACTGTGGCCAAGACCAGCATCTTATTCTTTCTGTGTCTTTTTAAAATCACATTCATTGCATTTTAATTCTATTACAAAAACAAGCGAAAAAGAGAGGAGAATAATCGCCTCCGCCAAAAGTAGGTTCGCTCTTGTTTCTCATATCAAAGACATATACTGTTGTGCATTTTCTGTATAGTATTACCAGGGCAAGTTTCGTCATTTCGTGCAGTCGTGCATCCTTGTATAATAAATCCTCTCTTGTGCCATGCTCTTATTATCCAGGTTCTGCTGATGTCTACTGGAGCAGAAGGAATGTCTGCTCCTCCCGAAGTCATCAAATCTGTAGCTGAAGATGATTGTTACGAGCACAACGCCTTCGGGTTTTTTGAAAGTATGAAGCGAATTCTGGCCATGGAAAAGCCCAATTTTATGGATTAAAAAGGGTTGTTTCTTGCATACTTATAAATACCCGGGGAAAATATTTTTTTTAAAAAGCTCATTGGAAGCTGAGAGAAATGGGATACATGCAATACAAGAACGTAACTTGACAAAAAACAAGTAAGATTTTAGTCTTCTTTCTAGTTCTTTAGTCAAAGTCAAGTGATGAGGAAATGTGGGATATGAGAAAAACTCCTTTTTCTGACTAAGATTTAAGCTGCATTTTGCTTTAACTTGCGTTTGTTATGTAAATCCTGCCATGTCTTAACAGATCTGTTTCATACAATATTTTACACTTTGGATGTGCCTTTCTATATAAAGTCAGACACACAATCAAGAATGCCCCTTACTTCCAGCTATACTAGATAACCATGACTGGTCTTGACCGAGCCACCAAAGACGAACAGCATTGTACTGTATAATTTTAACACTTTTTACACTAGTATTCTAGACGCTAGATGAGAAGGACAATTGAAAGAACTCAAGTACTTTTCTCTCTGAGAGCTCATGGCAAGATCTGAAATTTGAGTAGCGATTTCGAATAATACAGTACTTGTTGTCAGTCCCAAACTTTTAGAAGTTCATTAACAGCCTAAATCAAATTGATTTTTTTTTGCTATTAATTGCAATTGAAAATGTGATATCAGTATCTATAATTTGTGCATAATGATGTATTGACATTTTCCGGAGATTGGACAATGACCAACTCATCAGCGATGATTATACATGCTTAGAATATTTTCCCTTTCCGCTTGAACTTGACTTTCAAAAGAGTGATTCGGTCTTATTATTATTTTTTTTAATTATTCATTCAGCTTCCTATACCATCTCTAGTTATACATATACATAGCCTCAGCATAATTTGTTTTTGTTATAAAAAATTCGCAGGATCCTGTTAATATTTGTATTCTGTTTTAAAAGTTTATTCGATGTTCAGTCGTTATAGTTACTCACTTCTTTACTTCTTCATTATTTGCCTGTACATTTTTTTTTGGAACATGTAAACAAAGAATCATTCAAAAGGTTGGAGTTGTTAGTGAGAATGTATGCAAATTTTCATTTCTCGTCCAGCATGATGCAAATTTCCTTTTAATGTTTTGGTCTTATTTAAGTTAGAGAAATGCATTTTTTCTACTAGCTGGAATGACAAGAGTTGTTAGAAAAGCTGCTGAATGCTTATACAGTGCGTCCCAGAATTAAAGGAAACCGGGATGTTCAGTTATTTTTCAGATTGAATAAAATAATTCATGGAGTATCATATACATCTTTACGAAGTTCAGTTCTTCTTCTTTTTGCTGATACCTTGTACAAAACAAAAGGTTCACGCATTGATGAGCAAGAAGAGTTTAAAATTCGAATATCAAAATCGAGTTGCGCAGAATAAGTGTTCACGATTTGTTAGGATGCACCAACCTTGCCTAAGATCGGCATGGTACATTATCATTTCGTTTATGTTCTTTGTTATGTTTCATCAAATCTCTCAATTAGAGAAAATGCAAATTTAAACATGTGTTTTTCACTTGTGTTCCTGAACCGAGCAAAGAGGATTTCTGATCTTTTCAGGAATGGAACCACATTGCAAGCCTGCATGCAGCAAGTTGCCCAGGCTTTCCAGCCTCAGTTTCCTGATCGAAATGTTTCGTTAAGTGCAACATTCTGGAGCCGTAGCAATTTTTTTTTCGTGAGAGAGGCGCAAAAATACGTAAATTGTTCGAAGAAACGTGCGAAGAGACAAAGGCAGTCATAATTGCGCTTTTAGCGTTTTTGAAATCAAATTTAAAGGTTCTGGCGCCCACTTTTTAGTTGAATTTGGAAAATTATCAGTCAAAAGTGTAGTCTTGACAATCTCGGGGGGGGGGGGGGGAGGCGCGACTGCCCCCCCCCCCCGCATACGGTCACGCGTTAATCCGCTACCTGCCTCTGTTCCACTATAATGTGAACAAGATTAAAATTCTTGAGAAGGTTTCTGCCTAGGAAGTGACTCAATGGTAACAGAGATCGGACCCTTCTTGTACGATGGAAATCTCGATCGAGAACAACTCATCAAAGAAGAAATCGCTCAATTGCTTGCTCAACACTTTGTCAATTAACCAAATGGGAGCTTCGAAAGAATCTGGTGATCGAAAGATGGGCTGATGAAGCACCTAATCATCGAACAATGATCATCAGGGAGAGACTGTGAGAACTCTTCAACAAAAGTCATGAAAATCAAAATATAAACTGCGATAAAAGAACAGGAAAGATAGCTATAATTTAATCAGTAAAACGAATATACTACATCAAAGTGGAAATGAAATAAACCAAAATGAACGAATAAAGGTAAACTTACAAAAATGGACTAAAAACCCAAAACAGAGCATACACAAGAGAGAGAGAGAACAAAACATAAATGAAAAGATGAGAATAAAGATGAGAATAAAAACAAACTCGTAGCATGATTTCCTTGAAAACGTTTTTCATTATTCTGCGCAATTCGTTTCTGACATGCAGCAGTTGTAATTGTTCGTAATCCGTCATGCGTGAACGATTCACCGTGTATATGATATCAAATAAAAGAAGAGACTTTACTGCTACTACTAGTGTCAATTTATCAAACATATCGTATATCTTATTATTATAATGTCTATCTCCAAAAACGGGTTTCCTTTTTCTGGGACGCACTGTATATATTCACGCCAGTGGTCTTCAATACAAGTCTTGAAGGCATGAAAACCTTTATAACTTTGAATGCTTTCCAAGTTTTAAAAAGGTGTATTCAAAGTGTGCGTAAAGAGAGTCTTCTTTTGAAAATGATGATTCATTTTTAAATAATTGTTTTTCTTTGCAAAACAGCGATGAAAAATATTGAACAAGCCACCACGTTTGCAGTATATGGCTATATGGGGATGGAGATATGCAATGTTGATGAAATGCTGAAGACCTCGCTGCAGTGCCGGTGTCATAGCTGATTTGTTCCGGGTTCCGGAGGAACGAAACGACTAGTCGATTCGTTCCCCTGAACAGTGTTGCCAGGTTCAAAATGCTGTATTATCGTACTAGAGAGCCAAAATTATCCTTTTTTGGAGAAAATTATCGTACACATACCTGACTCTACAGTACATACACTATGCGTACGATTAACGGCCCCTTAACTTTAGGAAAACTCATTTTATTTGGCTACAAATGTAGGGGCCTACAAGACTTGTAGACGGGTTAATTAACTATTAGGTATGCAAAGTAAGCATGTACTTTGCAGAGACTTTGAGTAGGTTGAAATGACTATGACTATTGCATCGACTGGACCGAGGCGGATCCAATGGGCGGGTGAAAACTCAGGCGATTGGTTCCAAAGGATCCAATCGCCTGTCCGGAACAAATCGGCTATGACACCGGCAGTCAAACCCTCTACATTTTGTATCGTCAGTCAAATTTTGAAAATCAAACCGCAGGAGAAATAAATCATTCTTATAACTGGATTCATAATGTATGATTTACTGCATACTGTATAGACTGTATAGAAAATTGTATCATGCAAACCAAACTAGAAGTCAACAATTATCAGTATCTAATAAATTTACATTTTATTATGTTTATTGTTTGTTTCTTTTTCGAAGTGTAGTAGAGTTGAGTTATAATCTAATGTGGCATTTAGATTGCCATGTCTCACATGAAAGTCGGCACTGTCACAATTTTCTGCACATTATGCACATTCGTCAGGTTTTTATTAAGCATTGTTTGCCAAAAAGGAGTAAAAATATTATCACATGAAGATCATTGCCAGTTTAAATATTCTACATGTACTTAAGTTTGTGATTGACATTTAGGAAATGAATTTCAGATTTCATACCCCAAAATTTATGGAGTACCCTTGCAGCCCCATTCATCTTAATTTGCTATAACGTATTTCTTGCTAGTCTTCATACCTAACTGTGTGAATACTCTCAATAAAGAAAAGAAGAGATAAGAAGAAAAACACGTTGGTATGTTTGCCAATACTGAATTAAATCTACTCATCAAACATGCATGATCCCTTTTTACCAAATACTGGGAAGAAATTTGTTCACTTTTTTCCAAACCCTTCGTACAATCTGGCACATTCTTCCCCAAGTTCAGTCATGTATTCCTCATATGCATTTAATTCACACGTATCATGAATAAAAGAGCAACAAGTTTATCTAAAAGCGCAACAATTTATTCTACAATCCCAGCGTTAAAATGAACACAAAACGTAGTAAACGCGAATACAGCATGAATACAGAACTCATAAAATTCTGTCTACCAAGTCTGCTTGAAATTATCTTTAAAACATATTGATTTTCAAATATGCCAAACCCAGAACACTTCATGACTTATGAATGTTAACTGGATGCAAATAAGATCCGACTCCTTACGATTAACAGTAAATACGAGATGTCTGTGTATATGCGGAATTTAATTCACTCGTAGCAGAGAAAAAAGAGCGACACGCCTATCGAAAAGTACATCACCTTATTCCAGAACCCCATCATTAAATGATTACAGTACATTGTAAAAGTGAATACACTATGAATACAACAGTCACACAAATTTTGTTTGCTCGGAATTATCTTTAAAAAAAAAACATACATGATTTGGAAAAATACGCCAAACCCAGTCATCCCAGTATTAAAATGAACACAATACATTGTAAAATAGAATACACCATGAATAAAACAAAATCATACAATCTGTCTGACATGTTTGCTTGAAATTATTTTAAAAATGACTAATAAATTGTTATTGGATGTAAATCCGATTTCGTACGATTAACAGTAAATATGATATGTCTGAGTATATGCATAATATAAATCTCTTGGTTATCCTATGAACATGAAGATCAGTCGAAAATTGAATCACATTAACATTCACATCTTTTTCTTTCAATGGACAAGCTAAACTTATCATATTTACATGAAGAGACAGAGAGTTAGAGAGAGGAGCTAGGGGAGAGGGAGAAAAGTTGGAAAGGTGAAAGGGTACTACAACCTCTTGTAAAGCTAATGCAGTGTAAAGCAACGACTTGTTGTCAATTTATTTATTATTGAAAAAGACTGAACAATGTAGCAAACTGGAAACAGTTTATTCAATGACGAGTCAATGTAAAAACGATTTAAGCGATACTAAATCATTGAAGAAACGATTCAAGGAACGCTGAAACAAGTGTAGAAACAGTTCAAACAATGTTGAAGCACTGTGGAAACAATTTAAACAAGTTTGGAGCAGTGTGGAAAAAAGTTCAAACTATGTAGAAGTAATGTGGAAACAATTTAAACAAGGTCGAGGCAGTGTGGAAACAATTCAAACAATGCTGGAACAGGGTGTGGAAACAGTTTCAACAATGTTGAAGCAGTGTGGAAACAATTTAAACAAGGGTTAAACAATGTGGAAACATTTCAAACGCCACTGAAGCATTGTTGAAACAGTTCAAACAATGCTGAAGCAGTGTGGAAACGGTTTCAACAATGTTGAAGCAGTTTGGAAATAATTTAAACAGGCCGTGTGAAAACAGTTCAAAGAAGGGGAAGCAGTGTGGAAACAGTTTAAACGACACTGAAGCATTGTGGAGACATTTCAAACAAGGTTGAAGCAGTGGGGGGAACTAGTTCAAACGACAATGAAGCAGTGTGGAAACAAAGAATAATGAAGGTGTGAAAACAGTTCAAACGATGCTGAAGTAGTGTGGGGACAGTTTAAATGACATTGAAGCGGTGTGGAAACAATTTAAACAAGACTGGAGCAATTTGAGAACGGTCTAGATGATAACGAAGCAGTGTGGAAACGATTTCAACGAAGGTGAAGCAGGGCGGGAACAATTCAAACAGGGTTGAAGCAGTATGGAACAATTTAAACGATATTGAAGAAGAAGAAGAAGAAGAAGAAGAAGAAGAAGAAGAAGAAGAAGAAGAAGAAGAAGATCAAGAAAGAGAAGAAGAATGAAAACAAAAATCAAGAAGCACTGTGAATGTAGAATACAATGTGGTAAAAGTTTGAAAAGTTTGACCATTATTGTAAAGCACCGGCGTAAATCCGTTTTGAGGAGGGGGGGGGGGGAATCACCTTTTTTGCCGATTTTTTTCCCGTAAACTCAAACTTAAGTATACATACACACACATACCCTTATTCACCCCGCAGACCCCCCCCCCCCCCCCCCACATATGATATTATTTTGCGACCGAGCGAAAAAATAACCACTTTTATGCGGTTTTTAAGAGCATTTCAAATAAAAATCCCACGATATGATTATCAATTATGACATTTTTAATGAAAAAATTCAAAAAAACTGATTAATTACAATATCATTATTTCCTTAAAATGGGTGGGGGGGGGGATGTTTGGACACACCATCCCCCCTCTCAAAAAAGTCGGAAGGGGGGATATATCCCCATCCCCCGGGATTTACGCCAATGTTGTAAAGCAATGGCACACAATGTGAGAAAAGTATGAAAAATGCTTTTAAAAAGAACTTAAAGTAATTTCAGATTAACAAAGAATGAAATATGTTTACAATTCATAATAGCCTGTTTCGACCAGCCAAACATGTATCTTAAAACATAAAAATTACTATTAGGCCAATCTGGATTATACAATGATTTGTTTATCTACAAAATTACCATTTCCTCAGGGCAATTCCATGTTTAAGTTGACATCGCTCTGAACTTTATTTTTACTCTGTCTCAAATTCAGGTCAGTTTCGGGGGTTAAAATTCATACAGAAATCGTAAAAGCAAAGAGGTTTCATACTCACCCCCCCCCCAAAAAAAATAGAATAATAAAATTGTTCCAAATGTCTCCTCATAGCAGAATTCGAACCATACAAAAACTTAGATAAATGGGACTACACACAGTTTTTTTAGACTTAGAAAACTATCGGTTCTTTTGTAAATTTTTCAGTTGGATAATCTTGAAGACATGGTGTTCACATCAAATTAAAAGAAAGCATTCCAAAATAAACTGCTGAAAAGGTATAAAAACTAAGAGATGTAGTGCTGGACAAATTGTAACATGACTAACCGTAACGTGGCTAACCAAGATTTTGGGGTCTACTTAAAAAGACAGAGAGGAAAACTTAAATTTTTGTGGATAAACATTTGTCATCATATCAGAAGTAAAACTGATATGGCTCTAAGTTTGAGGTACAACACAGTAAGGAAAGATTTTTTTTCTTCAAAAACATTGCTTAGTTTTTTTGTGTGTCCTTTGTTTCTAACGTAACTAACCATGGTCAAAAGTTCTCATTACAGCTCCGGCAATGTCCAGTTGCTTTTTATGTTTTCTAAGTATTGTAGACCTAGGGTGGAAGAATATGCTGTTTCAAGATTGGGACTTGGAATGGGAATGGATTTTTATTTTGCTGTATCAAAAGGTATGCACATTAGCTTAAATGTAACGTTACTAATCATGGAATTGCCCCTTACAAGAAATTTAAAGTTGATATTTTGGCATAGGCTGCGGTATTGCCGTTTCTGAGTACATTTGATTACCTATATATCTAAATTTAGTAAATCTAACCTTTTAAAAATTTGACTTGATTCGCTACATTATGCCCTTTCTGCATAATGTTATTACGTACTACTCCCGAGATATTTATTTGATATGATTAACTCGGGAAATTTTTTTGTGTTATACTGGCATACTTAACTGAACAAAAATATATGTTATTCGTTTTTGCACTTATTCCATTCCCCAGATCTACATGTATATCATTAATTGTTTTGCAAACTCTCGGTTCCTTTACACATGCGTAAAGTGTATTCGAAACTGTTTAGTAAACATACAGATTACCAATATTCATGAATGAAATTTTATATTACAGAAAACACTACAACCAATTAGTACTTTCGAATAAGCACAATATTTGTATTTTCGACAAACATCTAACAAATGCAAAAATCGACCATTCCATTATCATGTCGGGTATCCTTATCATGCTTATGTAGTTGCAAGCTGGGGTTGAAGACGAGCGTGCTAGTAGACTCTAGTTTGGCTCAGGGTCTGTGCTTGCATCAAGCTAAGGAACAGAAAAGCAACAACAACAACAAAATCATTTTCATTTAGAACGATATACCTCATATAGGACCCACTACGTTATATCTCATTTATATCTTGTATCGTTTAATGACGGGTAATGTGGTAATAAGTTGTATGAAAGTGAAGAAAATATTTCAGTGACCAAAGACAGAACATTATAAAAGTTTTTTCAGAAGTTTTTCAGGTTGTTAACTACTCATCACAGTCTTTAAATCTGAGAATATCCTACCCATAACTAACTCCAAGAAAAATCTCTTGGAGAATCATCTAAATCTTTGATGAGGGTATATCAGAAATATCAATATCCATGCCCCCTCCCAAAAGGGAGAGGTGTTAGATACCCGTCATTATTTTTGCGTACTACTGTTTTGATGGAAATATCTTTAAAACTTCTTATACATGCATGAAAATTAATTACTAACCAGATCAGCTGTATCTTGACAGGTAAAGTCATACAGGTTTTTGAGAGTCCCCACACGACTGAACAAACCAGAGAAGTCCTGAGAAAAAATAATGTTTTATATCACGTTATCAATCATATCATGAAATTACCGTCAATAAAATGTATTTAAGGGGGCTGTGGACTTCTCATGCACCTTATGAAAACACAACAAATGAAACGGGAATAAACAAGCAACTTTGATCAGCAAAGGCTTTCCTTACTACAGAGCTAAGCTAATGGACTGTAAATAGTTTGTCAACATGTTAAAAAAATGATAAGTCTCTTTGAAAAGATGTGATTCTTAAAATAGCCAATCTTCACCTTACTCTGAATTTAATGTTCTACATTGTCGGATACTTATTAAATATTTTTGTTATCTATTCTTTTACCCATAATTGAAGCGTGACGTCATGTAACTTATTACTGTCATTTTTCCTTTGCCTGGCGGAAATTGAACTATTACAAAAATTCACAGCAAAATGTTCAAATTATTGTAACTTACTCCTTACTGATGTAATTGCAGCAATTAAGTTTACTTTTTCCTTTCCCTGGCAATCCGGGCATGTATCTATTTATTTTTCTTGTACTACTTCTTGATATCCTCTGTATTTCTCTTGCATTGCCGAATAAAATTAATGACGATAATGATAGTAATGATGATGATGATGATGATGATGATGATAATAATAATAATAATAATAATAATAATAATAATAATAATAATAGTTTGTGAAGATACAACCTTGATGCTGGCAATCATACACCATGGCATCCACTACATTGAACCAGAAAGGAATAAGTTAAAGAAATAACAAAGATATGTAACCTGTGTAATCTGCTCGAAATTCTCCTGTAACTCCTCTGGTGTTGGTGTAACTGAGCCCTTGATGCTCTCATAGTATTCACTGATAGTTCTGATGTGGCCAGGTAGATCCTTATAAAACAGGACTCGATTTAGGGCAGAAACCTAAGTTATGTAACAAAATATTTATAAACATTTGAAGATCTAATATGTTCTTTACGAAGATCCCTTTTGAGATGCAAGCCATATTCAGTTTTGTAAAATCTACACTCAAGCTAATAGGAAGCTTAGTAACTTGAGAATGAATACTGTTCCCTATTACGTCACTAACCTGGGTGTTTTCAGATCGGACCTTCTTGCAGGCATTGTCCAGCATGTTGGCCAGGACAGACACACTCTGGTCAGCAGAACGTGACTGACGCATGTCAAAGATGTAGCATGGATGGGCCAATGTCGTCATCCAGTAGTGAAGTGGCAGACTGAAATGTGAGATTGTACGTAAATGATAAACACATCATAAAATATTGAAAAAAGGTATGGAAAGGCTATGAAGTCTCACAGTGCAATACAGAATTCCCGCAGAAGAACTTCCAGCTTCATTTCATTTAAACATCAAAATGATTATTTCATGCTTTTTTAAAAGATTCACTTTTGTAAAGAGTTTAATGATTAAGAGACCAAGACCTTTAGAAATTACTTTTCAAAAGGAAATCGAATGGACTTCAAAGGGAATTGCCTCATGCTATTACTATGCCAACACAGAGAAGTTTGGTTTACTGCTATCTCCAGGTTTAGGCTTTTCATTATTCAAGATTCCGAAAAGAACATTAATACATCTAGAGTTCTAGACTTTTTCTTATAGAATAAACAAGGGGAAATCCTTCTATTCAAGGAAGTAGGCATTTATATGTGCTCTTGCATGTCTGATTACAATCATAAACCCAAATAGTACTTTATGAAATTTGCAAATTACCAATTGTTTTTCCATGCCTCTGCAATTTGCTCAGATTTCTCTGGGCAATAATTCTGGGCCATCTTGTCAAAGAAGTCAAAGAGATATTTGATGGTATGTGGGGTCTGCTCTGGTTTCTTGAAAACACCGGCAAGAAACTCATCAAGTCGTGGTTGGATGGTTTTCTGTAAAGAAAACATACTTGCTAGTATTCATGAGGACATTTCAGGTCAGCTTGAATCATCGACAACGTTGTTAGTCCACTGATTTACAGAGCGTATCAACCTCCTTACCATTTACTTAATTTCGGAAACCAAATGAATGAACAAAAATGGAATACCCAGACTGATATATCACTTTCATTTCACGACCACATTGAATTCTTTTATGCATTTCATCAAAGAATTATGGCAGTAAGCTGAATCCCCCTGTTTCCCTATTTTATAGTTTGTAGTGAGCAACAATGGCAATGTTACACCCATATTTTATAAATCGTTTTATTCTGAAGCTCATATAAGTGACCTCATTTTTTAAATTGAATTCTTATTGTACGATGTAATGATACTGAGAAATTCATGTGAGCATGCGCAATTTCAGCCTTCGGCTGCTGCGTGTATTGATCGTTCAAATAAAACCTTTAATGAATTCAACTGAATTTGGCATTGTGCTTTAATATGAACATAATGAAAAATCATAGTCATGATACCAGTAATACCAGCTGACATTTCCTACCTTTGTAACAAGCAGACGTGGGGCCAAGAATTCTCGATCCAATTTAGTTATGGTTTTACCGCTGCTTGGTGTGGTTATTTGGTCCTCTGCAACCTGGATGACCATAATCAAAGATACTTTTTTTTCTCGAAAAACTAAACTTGAAATTATTTAATATATTACTGTGCTTACAATGAAGAGGTGCTCAGCCATGATGTGGCACTGTGGTTTATTCACTTGACTGTGATGGAAATGTTGAAGATTCAAATCCATGAACGGCACTAACAACCTAATTTGCAAAACCAAACCCAGGTGCACATGGCTACCCGATTAATACACAGCTATATTACGGCTATTATTATTGTGATCACCGTAACAGTTTATCAATGTAATCGATATGTGGAGACCTGATGGATAAAGCATATATCAGTTACAGAAGTGGAATGATGTCGTTATTGATGGTGTCTTTCCTGCATTTCTTACCAAGTGAATGATTCGAGATCCTTCCTCTACCAATGTGCGGATTCTTGCATAGTCTCTTTCACGCACATCATCTGAACCAGCATGCTCCAGGTCTGAAAGATAAGCAAGTATAATGTGTAACAGTTCGTACACCACTGGTCTATCACGGAATTTATTTATTTTACGACTGTTTCATATCCAGTGCGGCGTGGTTTATCAGCCCCGAAGATGTCAATTATGCTTTAACTGGAAGTGGACAGCGGGCACGTACACGTACAATAACTGAATCCTATCAGAAACAACAAAACAAAGAAATCCATAAAAGATAAATGATACAAAATTAAGACTCAATTAATGCGTGAGGTAGTAGCAAAAGCCATCGACCTGTTAAGGCCACGCCTCGTATTTAAATAGATCACTGATGTAAATCATGAATGGCAATACCAGGATCAAAACTGATAAACAAGCTGCCAAATAAAAGAATAGCAGACAAGCTTTGAATTGAAATGCACTGACAACTGTCACAACTCAAAAGTTAAGATTTGTGTTTACCCTTTAAAAAATCGCAGTGAGGGAAATTTTTAAAATAATTTTAAAAATTTAGAATAGAATTATTCTAAATGGACATTGTTCCAAAAGTATCTGTTCATTTTAACTGATAAAAGTTCTTTTTGTGACTGGAAGCTCCTATCCATGATCAGTAACACCAAAGCCCATCAGAAAAACACGTTGATATTATTTGTCTATCATGGTAAACAATAAACTTACAAGCTGGGAAGAGTTGCACCCCTGGGGTTACTGGTTGGTAGACACCTTTGTCCATCACAGTCTTTAATATCAGAGCAACCTGACTGCCATCCCCAACCTGAACAGGAGCAGATCAGGCAATATCAAAATCATACACATTCCAGAGCTGATATCTATCTTCGTCTGTATCAAAACTAATATGTACAATGATATTAGCAATTAAGCCATTCCAAGATATTTAGTCTTTTGTGGCCATATATTATCGTAAAAAGTAAAATGTAAAATAGTCAATATCGAAACTAATTTCTCCCATAAATAATCTGGCATATTTAGAGGATGCACAAAATACACAAAATATCCAAGATGCAACAACAGGCTTTAAGGGGAGGGGGAGGGCAAGAATTTTTTCCACTCCAAATCCAATGGCATAAGCATGATATTCACCATAACAAACGAACATATCAGTAGTGAATGTCTTTCCTCATTTTTCTTTTTGTGACGGCTAACAAAAACTACAAAAATACGATGTACTTGCCCATCAGTTATTAGTCATTACGTAAGAAAATGCTGACAGAATGGAATGAGTTGAAACACGCCTGAATTTCAAACATTTTTTCAGAGAGTAATATTTGTTTTAATATACCCCGTAGGTCTTGATGGTATTGATGAATACATCCTTGGTGTTCCCCACAGTTCTGTTGAATTCATCCTTATCTTTCAAGATTCTCTCTTCTCCACCGGGATGGTACCACACTATATTAAAAAAAATCAAGAGAAAGGAAAAAATTCTGGTTATGCAGTCAGGCACACAAAATATGCAACTGGACACATCAGGATATTGCAAAAAGGAGAGGGGGGGGGGGGGGTAAGGAAAATATCTGACAAGCGACAAAATTAAAGTAATCGCGTCAACGAGTTGGAATTTTACTCCCTATCACATGCAAAATATTTTATCAGGTTTTTTTTTTTCCACGAGGACTTCTGGTGTGATATTCGTATAGTTCTCATAAAATATATTTTTGGTATAATAATATTTAGAAGTGTGCCTCAAGTATGCCATAATGGTTTTCAACATAGTGGTAGGGAGGAGCAGGGGATCGTTTTCAGCCTAAATCCAACATCGACCTAATCAAACTACAACGTAATCATGGTCATGAAATAATAACAATAAAAGACCAACAAGCTCTTGTCAGCTGGTTGATCTTTTCCTCATGCTTCTCCTTTATCAAAACATAAAATAGTTACCAACAACATAGCCTACTTACGAAGATCCATCTCATGAGCCCTGTTCTGTTGGACGATGTGGCTCCTCCTGTAAGCTGCATCCAGTATTTTCTGCTTGACTTGAGTGATGCAGTCAACATCGAGAACTTTGACGTAGTACAGATGCTGCTTGTTACTGCCCACCACCGACAATGTCTGGAAAGTGATGAAATTTTTAACTATAAAAATTGCCCTACGATTAATATAGTTTTTTTTTCTTATTTCATTAACGATATTCAGAAAATGAGCTCTCAGTGAGCTAGATGAAATATAGAAAGCAGTTCATACATACATATCGACGAACACAAAGAGCCATACGAACTTCTGGTTACAACTACGTGTATTCATTAGTAAATTAATCATGTTGATTCTTGACCATCGGAAAACGGCACAAATAAAATATCTTAGACAGATGTAAAGTTCTTATCGTATTGAATTAAGATAGCAACAGGTAATTAAAACATCTTCAGATGAAGACTAAAGATTTTAGAAGGAAGCGAGGGTTCTCCATATATTTTTTAAATCTCCACAAAACCCCAAATACTATATACCAATTCATTGTATTCCACGTCCTCCTCCAAGAGGCATTCAAAGTTGAGAGAGTAGACAGACTGTCCTGTGGTGATATCGATGGGTCCCTTCTCCACTTGGATTTTGATAGACTGGTACAATAGGTAGAGAGATTCAGCTACATGTCTCTGCAGAGTGAAGCAAGCACGAAAAAACAAATAAATACGCAAAAATGCGAAACTTCTGTGAGTGGATTCAATATTTGAGCTTACACTGAATTTTAAGGTAACGGAAAAATTAGTTGGAAGTTTGGATTATGAAGATTGCATGTTTTAGCTTATTTTGTTCCACGCATATACGACAAACACTGCAAGCAGAATCCATAGCATTTATAATGAATAATCATAGAAGTCGAATTCTCTTGAAGCTAATGGTCATGATTCTAATAGCGCAATATTGATTTTTTGCTGTTTGTATTGAATTACCTTCAGAAAGCGATACATGCAGAGAGTGATCCAGTTGGAGAGAAGTTTCTCAACGATAGTCTCAGTTCTGGAAACAGATAGATTACCGATGCACAGAAGACACCAGTATCATTAAAATGATTATGGAGCATGTAGTTGTAGCATTTCGATTAATTAATCGTAGCATTACTATTTCAAATAGATGAGTGTTATCATTATACCAACTGAAATATGCTTGGGTTTTTTTAAGGTACTGAAAAGCACTGTTGAGTAGAAACTTACAGACATTAGAAACATGTACCTGCTGTTGGTTATCTTCCAAATTATTAGCAAAAAGCATTTATGTGCCTTAACTGCTTTTAATTCACTCGGGAGATCAATCTGACCCAAGACTTTGTCTGCTTATGACTGAATGAGTTATCAAGATTTCCAAGAGGTTACGTGGAGCGGTAAGATGGTAGTGACCAAAGCTTTCATTGATTAAAAAAAACCCACACCATCATTTATATATTATTAGCAATTTCTATGAAACTTATATTTTACTTTCATCAAATAAACACCTCAATGGTTATTTTCTTCTCTTTTTGTTTCTTCATACCTCTTGAAGAGTGATTTGGCTCTTCCACTCTCTGCTCCAGCTTCAATGTTTTCTTCCAACAGTTTGAAAAGAGTCCTTCAGATATTAATACAAAGTACAAGGTATCATAAAGTGAATGTTTTGTGGGATGGGAATACATACATATTTGATACTCCTGGCATTATGCTAGGAGTCCACTGGGCCGGCGCCAGTTCGCGCCAGTTCGCGCCAATGCAATTTGCTGTGGCGCCTAGTGTCGCCAATAAGGTGCCTAGTGGCGTGCAGTGGCTCAAACTGCCTCCCAAGGACATAAACTCATTATGCTAGGAGTCCACTGGGCCGGCGCCAGTTCGCGCCAGTTCGCGCCAATGCAATTTGCTGTGGCGCCTAGTGTCGCCAATAAGGTGCCTAGTGGCGTGCAGTGGCTCAAACTGCCTCCCAACTGGCTCGTGGTGGCTCGTAACGGCGCCAAATTTGAATTTGGCGGCAAGGAAATTTCAAACTGTTTAAAATTTTCGTCGCGCCACTTGCATCGAGCAATCAGCGCGAAGTGTCCACCAAGTGGCACCAAATGGCGCAAACAATCCGCCTATTGGAATCCACTGGAATGTAATGGCGCACGCCATGTGACACCTAGTTTATTCCACTTGGCGACACACAACATGCCGAGCGGACATTAATTCGGCGCCACAGCGAGCCACTACGCGCCAATCACATAGTCTTTGGCGCGAACTGGCGCGAACTGGCGCCGGCCCAGTGGACTCCTAGCATTAGGTATACTTAAATAATTACAGGCCCGTTTTTTGACCTGAAATGAAATTCTGGTATTTAACTTTATTCTGTTATTTTACTATATTCTGTCATGGATTAGCTTATAGTGAAATTAGCTAACAGAAAAAAATGATGTCCTTTCCATTGGTTTTTCAAACTAAACTGTATAACCTCTTTGATACCAGTGATTCTTAAAATGGATTAGCTTATAGTGAAATTAGCTAACAGAAAAAATGATGTCCTTTCCATTGGTTTTTCAAACTAAACTGTATAACCTCTTTGATACCAGTGATTCTTAAAATGTATTTTTCGTATCGAACAATCATGACAATATACAGTGTAAGTCAAGTGTCATACTCTTAAAAAAAACCCAACAACACCAGTACTATTGATGAAAGAGTTATGTACCGAGTTATGCATTGGATCTGCGAAGGGGTTCACTTTCAATGATATATATATATATATATATATATGCAATAAAATATTGATCCTTTCTACTCACTCAGTGAAGTATCCGAACTTTCCTTCAGTTACAAGAAGAATGGTAATCAAAGACGCAATGTTGACTCTAAGTAAATGAGAAAGAACGGCTGTTAGCTTTGTTTCAGATAATTGTGCTTAGTAAGCAGGAAGATTTCCCAAATACTTGAAAATTTCCCCTGACACATTTACTTTACTGTTGTCTTTAAATTTGTTCACGCTCAAACTGTCTTTCATTTCCAGAACTCTAGAGTACATTCATTCTTAAAGCTCGTTTTGATTTTCTTTTAAAAACACTGCCAGAATATTAGGAACTCAGAATTCAAATGTTCTTTTATAAGAAGCTCTGGCTCATTTCTTACGGCTACATGTAAGGTTTCCGAAAATGCCTGTTATTAAATTCGCACCTACACATACATATTTTAGTTAAGTAATACACATGGAATCTTAACTGAACAGAAACATCGGAAAATTACTTTCCACTCGCCCCTCTTAATCAGAGAAAAAGGGAAAATTTGAACAAGGTTCTATAAGATAAACTGCTCCACAGAATCTAGAAATGAACAAATTGTAATGAATAAAAATGTGAAGCTGTTAGAATTTCATTTTACACTGTTTGACTTGATTTCGTTATTTCCACGTTCAACTTGCGTCAATAAGTATCAGTAACATAATGCAAAAACATATATATAAGTGATACATTAATAAATCCATATAGAAACATGATATCAAATTAAATAATACAAAAGATTTCGTTACCAAAAGATTGAAAGGTAATGATCAAATTAAAGGCATTGGGAGAGTAACTGATTTAAAAAAATACACACAGCACGTTAAGGTGAGTCATACGCGCATGCGCATTCCTTATGTCTATTCCGTGCAACCGACCCTCATATATTTTCAAACATTGGTTCACATTTTTGATATTTAAAAATAATTCCAGTGGATATTATCCTTTGAAACTTTCAGACTGGTATTTTTACTCTATAACCCTTATGTTTATCCCATTTTCAAGTAACAAAACAAGTTTTTTTTTAAATCATAACAATGTTAACCAATACCTTTAAATGATATGAATAATAACATTACAATATTTTGAATGATGAATGATGAATAAACCCTTCTTCAACATGAAGACTATCATTACAACATATGAAATGATATTTAGAAATAAAGAAACATACCTATCCCGCCTTTGAGAGTGCCTCTTTTCTTCAAGCTGCTGAATGAACTGAGTTAAGAAATCAGCATTGCTTAGTTGTCGGGAGAACATGATCATAGCCCTCTCAAGATCGGAGTTCAAGTACTGGAATAATCAGATATCATAGAATAGATACTACACTGTTCAGATTATTCCTTCAGTTATATGGTCAAAAGTTTGTTTAAAAAGGAAGGGTTTTTTTTTTATCTGCCGTATTCCCCCTTTTCAGATAATCTAGCTTTATTCACTGACCATCCACAAACAAGGAACCGCGGACACGGCATAAATACCAGCTGCACTGCAGTCTTCCAGGAGTAAATCTCCTCATGATAAGCAGAGGAGGGACATACCCTGAAAAGAGCTCGAATGCTGTTCAAAATGCGTCTAGACAGCTTTACTTTTTGTTACTAAAATATTAAAAGGTAATTCGAAATTCTCTTTCACAGCTATCTTTTAGGTGAATAAAAACAGTCCTTTTAAGAAGTAATCTCTTCTAACTTCTGTGACCTGCACACAACTTTCCTAATCTCAATCAATCTTCCTACCTTTCCTTTTATCTCATTTCAAATCAAACATTAAAATTAAAAACCAATTAAAAATCAAATCACCCCACATCACCTGATGATGCCTCTAAGTGCCCCATACGAGGAAATAATATATTAACAGTCGTTTTACAAAGGTGGACTAGTAGTCGAAAGCCTTCAATCGCTATAGAATTCTCCCTCACCGAAATAATCCATATTTTCACTAACAGTTTTCATCGAGTTTCTCGTCTTCCTTTCTCTTACTATCATGTGTATTTTCGTCTGATTAACACACGAAGTGTAATGAAAACACTGTTCCGTATTGTAGAATTTAAGGGCATTTAATAATTACTTTTGTTATTTATCATAACGCTATACTCCACAAAAATAAATTTAAAGGGTTCCCTAAATGTTTGACAAAATTTAAATAACATTAATAAGATAGCGACTTCCTTTTAAATTCTTCATGATAGATTATTTCAAATAGTTTTATGTTCCTCTTTCTCTATAATCGTGCTATTTCAGAAGCTGTGGAGACATACAGTTTTTATGTGTGTACCTCAGGGTCATAGCTTGCTGGTAAGACGGCTAAACCGGTAAAGAGCATATTCTTGGAATAATTCAAAGCATTCACGAAGGGAACACCAAGATGACTTATCTGTTCCTCCACCTCAGACATATCAGCCTGAAGCTCGTGGAATGCTGCAAAATAAGAAAAGGAATCAACATGATAACCCCTATATCATTCATTAGTCCATCTTATTGGCAATTATTTGTCCCATTAAGGTTAGAGCCGAATCTATGCAATTACATCTTCAGGGATTCAGGGGAGAAAAATCATAAACATAAATTTCCTAAACTAAAAAGCTATGATTCCTTTTAACAGTTCAATGGCAGCACTTATAATCCATTACTTCATTCATCATGCTTATTAATTTATACTCATTTTTGGTATTTAGGAGGCTGTGTAGGGTAGAAACTGATTCAACAAAGACTGACTGTTGTCTAATTGCAAACACATCTGTTTCTAACCAGTTTCCACGCGCGTCTGTATCTTCTTTTCAAGCATCTCGAACTGTTGGGCCTGTCTAGTCAGTCTGTCATGGTTTCGTCTGAAGATCAAAGCACCAAAGATGAAAAGAATGACGGAGATGAAGACAGTAGCTCCAAGCACACCGCCGACAATGGCACCGATATTGACTGGTGAAGAAAGGTACCGGACGTAGCCCGGATAGAACATCAAATTTCCATGAAGTACCTGAGATTCATAGGGAAGAAAACAGGAAGCTCCTTATCAATTTTAAGTTACAGTATGATGGCATGATGATTCTGGACAAAACATGTGTTTGGCATAGTTTGAGTAAGTTCTAACAAGAGGTATGGGAGTTTACATCTACATATAAACAACATCCCTCTGACTTGCATGCATTGTACTATGATCACTTGAGAGCCAATTTTCTTTTTCAAATTGGCTTTTCGGAGGGTCTCTCTTTACATAACATTCTCACTTCTACCAACAGTGGCAAAACGCCCCCAATCGAATGGCGAAAAAAGTGGATGGGAGAGAAAGTTCAAATTCAAGTTCAGGTTTATTTCCAACATAACACGAGACATAAAATATCTTTTTTTCCCTTCTTTTTTAAACAAAAATATCGTAAGTTAAAATACATCATTTTTTTCTCTTTTTTTAACTTCAAAAGAAAATAAATGCGTGCTTGACACAATGTATTAAAAAAGGAAATTAATATTGGAAAAGAGAAATCCACAAGAAAGCAATGGTTGTAATTAGGAAGTAGAAAGGAAGGCAATGAACGACACATCCTACACCCTCCCCTCAGTAGCTGTTCTTTGGCTTTTAAGCCATCTAGTACTGAGTGCTTCCCCCTTGACACCTATACCCCTTAAACGTACACCAATGTCTAATATGAAAGCTATGAAAAACTTGCAGTAACGGCTGAGAGATCATCTGGAGCCCCTTGCTCGACTGTTCCATTGATATTTCCTGGTTGAGGCTTCTTGTCTGGCAACTGACAACGAAGCAAATCGGCCTCGAGATCATCAACGTTACATACTCCATCTGGCCCCAACAGAACTTGCACATCTTCCTCTGTGCTTGCCAAGTTCAAATTCATTCCCTAGAGGATATATTCCAGAATATAAATTATCATATAATGATCTAAAAGATAAAAAGCCACACTATTTTATAAGTAAATGGACTCTCTTGGTACACCGTAAATAAATAGCAGACAAGTATTTTCCATATCCCTAGCCAGTTGCGTAACTACGGGGGGGGGGGGGGCACGTACCCCCCAATCGGCTGGTCAAAGAGAGAGGGAGAGAGAGAAGAAAGGAGATGGAAAGAGAAAAAGGGAAAAACAAGGAGAAGGAAAATGGTACATCTGGAAGCGCTCCCTAGCTTCGCTCGCCTAGCATTTAAGTAACTTAACCAATGCCGATACTAATTACTATTCTTATGAAAGGAAATCAATTTGCATCTTGTGTCTCAATCTAATGTTATAGGCTGCTATTTTCCACTCATAGAATGTTGGTAATAACCACATGTGGATTTCACTCCAAGAAGTTTACTTAAAAAGGCCTTTCTGTAGATGGCCTAGAGAAAAAACAAAAATTCCCATTTGTTGGTTTGCTAGCTAGCTCGCTACTCCCGCTAGGAAAAGCTAGAAACAAAACGATTTCGGGCACGGCAATCATATTTCAGAAGCGAGTTAGCAAAGTATCGTAATATTTGGGCACTTAGGAGGTTCACAAAATTAAAAAAAAAAAACACTGTATTTTTGATGACGAATCCATACAAGAACATAAATTATTTTGTAGGGGGAGGGGGATGGGCGTCGCTGACTTTGCTCGCTTGTAAAAACAGAATGGTTTCGGACGGTGAGCGAGGTACCTAAACCGATTCATGATTCAGCACACAGATGATCGAATAGATTAGATATTAATATTTCGATGACGAAATAACACTTCTACAATGAAAAAAGGGTATCATTTTTCTTCGCTCGCTGCCCTCGCTCGATAAATAATTGTTTGGGTTTTTTTCAAAGCAAACGAATTGGGCGAGTGAGGTGACAAAAATGAATAATTCAGATGTTTCATACGCTCACAACGTAATTTACTGAAGGGGTGAGTCTGTGCTTCCTCGCTCGCAATGATGAGAGACATGACAGTTTCAGACCGAAAGCTATAGACCAGGGACGTGCTAAAATAGAGTCATTGGCAGCGAGATATTTGAATGAAATATCATCTGAGCCTATAGTGGTCCCATAGTGTATTTTGATAACAAAATAACATGTTTTTTTTTTTTTTATTGCAAATCAAGTTGTAAGTTTTCGGCTCGCTCGCAAAACTTAAATACAGGGTGGTATCTAGCAAGATGCATCATTTCCCAAAAATCTTAAAGCGCTTCACGTCCCTAAAGACACCTCAATTGGAGATTACTGTCGTTATTGTTAACATAATAGAAATAACCACACACACCCCCGCACAAATTTTTCCACTCGGTGCCATGGCTGTACGCCGCAGGGGGGCAGGGTGGAGGCTCCCCCCTCAGAAATTTGAATAAATTTTTTAAGTTACTGAAAATTGTAAAAAAATCCATCAAAATTGTGTACCAGATCTTTCAATTTCAGTTTTAAAAATGCAAAAGCACCCTCATGACCAGCTCGGTTGCTTCGCTCCCTCGCTTTTGTATTTCTTCAAAAGTTTTACGCACTTTGCCCCCCCCCCCGGAAAAAAATTCCATGTACGGTTATGCTCGGTGCCCCCCATGCGATGACCCACGGTACGCCACTGTCTCTAGCATTCAAGACAATTTGAGAATGATAAATGCTCATTCACCCAGATGTAGATGATGCTGTAAACCTGCCTTTTCAAAATTTTGCAATAATAATAAA
Organism: Echinometra lucunter; assembly: GCA_029962745.1. Classification (NCBI taxonomy): domain Eukaryota; kingdom Metazoa; phylum Echinodermata; class Echinoidea; order Camarodonta; family Echinometridae; genus Echinometra; species Echinometra lucunter. The sequence goes on from CM057151.1 coordinate 10,461,418, forward strand.
CATCAAGAATAATAAACATTTAATTCTTCGACGCACTTGACAGTATATGTTGTGACGTTGCTACCAAGCTCATCATGGTGAGAAATGATATGAATTTGACATAACAATATTATACCTTATAAAGGGGGAAAGATCGATAGTTAATTATTCTCGGAATTTTCAAACTTTTTGTTCTCAGTCACTAGACAAACAACTCTGTAAGAAACGATTGATGCACGAAAACTGATACAAAATTGGGATGAATATGGCTGCCAACTACACATACATTAACCTTTTACGACATAAAAGCATCTAATTACTAGTAAAACATGAAGCAATTACTCTCATGATGTGGTGGAAGTATTACATGTACATTGAAATGGAGATATTTGGAAATGCTGAGACTCACAGCAATCTCAAGTCGATGGTTATTACTCTCATAAATTCTGCTTGCACCACTGAAGTTTTTATAAACTGGATCTGGAAAATACTCTATGATGCCACCATCAATGATATATCCGTCAAAGTCAAAGGTCAAATTTGCTCTCAGTGCGTCATTCACAGCTCTTCTCTCTCTGACAGAGATGACATCATCAGGAAAGCTCGGTGTTGGACAGATGAGAAGAATATCGGTTCCATTGCACACCTTTATGACATGAAACATGAAACATCAAGAATACTTATTAAAAACAATAACAAAAATGACATCAATACGTTTCTAAAATTCATGAAAATATACCGATAAACAATAATGTTGGGTCCGAGACACTCAGACGAGACAGAGACCGAGACAGAGACACTTGTGTCCAGAACAGCCGAGACCAAGACCGAGACCGAGACGAGACACGAGACACACAATCAATGTCTCGAGACATGTCTGGAGACCGAGACATATCTCGAGACACCCAACACTGATAAACTGTGTCTGTAGTGCAAGCATTAGGAGTTTTCATTAAAGCGCAGTGTAGTGGCTCGGCGATAAAACCTTTTCATCATCACCATCATCATCATCATCTTCTTCTTGTTGTTGCTGTGATGATGTATTTTTTCTTCTTCTTATCATTATTACTATTATTGTTATTGTTGTTATTATCATTATTGTCATTTGTTTTCATTATTGTTATCATTATCATTATTATCATAATTGATAATACATTCATATAAAATGTGTACATTTTATACGTATACCTCAAAGCTAATAGCATTCGTTGTGAGTGAGGTAACAACAATCCTTGGTTCTTGGATCAGATCAAATCTATCTCCTGCTAGCCTGATATCAGTTCCTCCTCTGTATCAAAAGAAGGAAGAAATCAGATAAATCATATCACTATTTTCAACTTCAAGGAAGGTAGAGTTGAAAAGTGCGAGTCAGGGAGGTCAAGGGTTTCCGGAAGAAACTCGAGTACAGAAAAGTTTTGGTATTTCACCCTTCCACGTACATGTGATAGACAAGCAGAGCAACGGGAGGTTTCTCCGTGTTTAACACGTGAATACCATTATACAGGTATCCATGTGAAAAGATTTCCTTAGCCTTAAGAAATTGTGAAGATAATATGAACACGACCAAACTGTGACATTATCATAGATGTAAAGTAGGATTTCCCTTACGCCATGATAGTCTCTGTCCTGTCGATATAATCGATCCTAGGATTTGGCATGTAGGTGAAGGTGTAGTCAGTAAGCATTCTCTCTACTCCATCAAATGTCATAGTCAAGGGTAGTGAAACCTGTTGATTCTGTGGTATGCTGCTTGTGATGCAGGTTGTAACTGTGTCTTGAACAGAACTGAAAAAATAAGAGAATTACATGCATGCAAATGGATCGTTCGTTACATGAATGCCAGTAATGCTCAGAAAGACTCCTGCGCACATTGATACATTTTGTACTGTATAATTTACTTTTGCGGTTATGTAGTGAGAAATTAACTAGATATACATACCTGGAAAATACGTTTTAACATAACCGAATGGCAATGATTGAAACTCTTAAAGGTTAAAAGTTCACAGATCTATTTAAGCAATCATGTCAGTTAATTTTAAACAAAAAAAAACATTTTCTAACAGTGAACTCACATTTCTTCGCATTCTGCTTCCCCAAATCTAGCTGTGATGTCCCTTCCAGTGTCCAGGTTCATTCCACTGATAGTGATTGTTGTGCCTCCTGCTGCTGGTCCCTCTTTGGGATTAAATTCTGTGATGATAGGATCCTATAATGAAATGATGTCACACAAAATGGTAACTCAACGGACTTCGAAAACAGTCAAATGTAAACTATTACAAACTCTGTATATTCAGGTTCTGCTATTGGTGCAAACAATTTTGTTCTGATTACAACACACTTCCTGACATATTAACTTCGACACATTTACTTAAAAGTTTGAGAAATGATATAAGATATCGCTCCATGCACTATTAATTTATATCACTGCTTTAAAAAAAAAACTTCACGGAAAATGGTGTTATTTATATCTAAATGACAATTGAATTAACTACGAAACACTGATATCAATTTTTTTGCATTTCACTGCCTTTCAAAAGTCCTTGTATAGGTAACCACTTAACAATTCAAGGGTCTTGAAAGACGATGAAATGTATAGGGCAAAGATTACAAATCTAAGACACTTGACTGAGAGCCAACTGATGAACCAGCACATTATAGGGCAGTTACAAATAATTTCACTGGTTTATAGCAGACTGCACTTTCGCACTTTCCGTACTCCTGTCTTGTGATTTGTTATTCTAGATCTTTCATCGGAATATATTTCAAGCTGGTCTATTCCAAAACTCGTTTAACCCTTTTTCCAGCACAGGCTGGTTATGATATGCAAATATTCAAGACCGATTTGTTTCTCCTACACACTTACCCTGTACTGAAATTTTTCACTAGACTCCCCTGTCTTATTTCCTGTCCCTGACATCACTGAGATCTTAATGCGTCCTGATAGTGGATCCACTGCTAAACCAGTCATACAGCTTACACTGTTAAAAGAACAAAAAAAAAATAAACCAAGAAGAAGAAAGAACCAAGCTAGATGGAATAAGATCTCATTTGCAGTCATATATCGGTGAAATAAAACACAGGAAAATATGCAAGTAGTGCTGAAGTTTTTCACCAAAAAACTCATCTGTATATAGTCGCCAATCATTACATACAAATCTTTAACAGTGTGTCTTTTAAGATATCAATTTGGTAGACGGGGAAATTTACAACAAAAGACCTTATGAGGCATCATCAGAACTTGCATTAACAAGTACAAACAAAAGATGACTATATATATATATATATATATATATATATATATATGTATATATAAAGGAAGCTGTCCCCTCGCAAAACGTTTGCAGTGCTTCATTTTAGTACACACAGTGAAAGAAAATAGAGAATGAAGCTGACGTAGCTCTCGATCACAATGATCCTTTTATTTCATGGACAGGCTTTCTGAACTACCATATTCTTAAAGTTGATTAGGCCTAAGTATTATTTCCGTATTATTTCCGATATTTTCTTCAGTTATATATTATTTCGATGTTCAGTTATTCAGTTATGTATCATTTTTCCAATTATGTATTATTTCGATATTATTTCTATTTGTATATTATTTTGCCTGCTCGTTTCTTTTCTGTTGTATCTGTTCAGACCTGATGAAGGCCTGATGATGGCCGAAAGCTGGTCCATGAAATAAAAGGATCAATGTGATCGAGAGCTACGTCAGCTTCATTGAATGAAGCTGACGTAGCTCTCGATCACATTGTGAATTTCTCTATTTTCTTTTACATACATGTATATGCAAACTGTTTCAAAGATACATATTCCTAGATCGCAACCGTCGCAAAGTTGTCGAAAATGCTCATTACAAGTTCATATTCCTATTAAATGATAACGTACGGTGTACATATTCATGTTCGCACTTTAAAAATATTGGTGAGTTTGTTTGAAATAAATTCATTTGAATTATGTTCATGTACCCTGACTTACCTTTGTCCAGGCTGATAATACATGCCCATGTCTGTCAAATCGCATTCCAAATCTTGAATAATGATTTGTAGTACATCATCGAATTCCACTCCTATATCAGTTCCTTTGACCTCTAATCTTGTGCGGCCATTCACAGGGCCTGACAGTGGATAAAACTGTAGGAAAAAGACGCAGGTCTTCATAAGAAATGAAAGCGTGGATAGTGGAAAGTTGAAGGTTGCAATGATAATGATGATGTTACTTCCACTGCTACCGCTACCTTTTTAACTACTGTATTCCTTCTTCTTCTACTCCTTCTCCTCCTCCACCACCACCTCCTCCTACTACTTCTACTCCTCCTCCTCCTCCTCCTACTACAACTACTACTATGACGACCAGTAGTAAAGTAATAGTGAGTAGTAGTAGCAGCAGCAGCAGCAGCAACTGTAGTAGTAGTAGTAGTAGTAGTAGTAGAAGTAGAAGTAGTAGAGGTAAAGCTAGTAGTAGTAGACAACTAGTAGTAGTAGTAGTAGTAGAAGAAGTAGTAGAGGTAAAAGTAGTAGTAGTAGTAGTAGTAGTAGACTAGTAGTAGTAGTAGTAGTAGTAGTAGTAGTAGAGTAGTGGTAGAAGCAGGAGCAGAATAGTGTAATAGCAGTATGAGAAGTAGCAGTATGGTAGTAAGTAGCAGAAGTAGTAGAAGAAGATGTAGTAATAGTAGTAGCCGTAGTAATAAAAGTAGAAGTAGTAGTAATTGCTGTAGCATAGTACTAATGATAGCAGTGGAATCATAAGATTACCATTGGTAGTGCCACTTCCTATAAGTTCTACAGAAATTGAGAAAAACTACTGGATATAGGAGCCTGTTTTCTTATCTATGTTCTTCTTCATCACGTGGTTATCACTATAAAACGTAGTTTTTGCCTAAATTCCCAAAGGTTTCAAATTTCTTTGTATAATGTAGGGCCTTTACTCATCCCAAATGGTTTCTTCAAAGTAAAAGTAGTTCCTTTTGGATATACATGGAACGATATGTGAAAGTCACTGTAAGACCTTTCACATTCCCAATCCTAATGAACAATACTACATATAAACACACTAAATACGTGAAATCAGTTAATAATTTGAAATTGTTCCTTTTGGATATACATGGAATGATATGTGAAAGGTCTTACAGTGACTTTCACATTTCCAGTCCTAACGACAATACTGCTTATATACAAACTGCATATGTGAAATCAATCAATAATTTGATATAGTACTGAATGATGCCGAAATCTCTTACATCAGTGATAACTGGTGCTGAACAGAAATGCGTCTCATTCTGACGGAGAAACTGATTGTTCTGACAAACATCACTCTGAATGACATTGCAGTCATTATCACACCAGCCACACTTCAAGTTGGGTGGTGTTGCTTCTTGGGACAGGCATTGACTGCAACTTCCACTGTTCACTGAGCACTTGTACAGGGTGACTGCAATGCAACAAAGAAAAAAAATCCATCAAAATATTCATCAAATGCAATTCAAAAATCTTCTCCCTCATCAAACACAACCCAGTCCAGGTTTTATAAATTATTCATAAGAAACAAATCTGTCTTTTTCAAAGTGATTTTTTAAAGAATAAATTGTTTTACACATTTGTCTATCTCGTGTATCTACTTGAACAACTGTGTCATGAAACTGTTTTCTTTTAACTAACTTCCCTATTGTAAATACTTCAGATCTGAATAAGACCCCATTGCATTAAAAACAGTGGATAAATCACAAAATAATAATTTGTTTATTATAGAAAGAAGGCATCTAACACTTTCCAAAGTATATCACAATCTCTCTAAAACAGGGGGAAAATCTTCCCTTGTGGCATTGAAATTGACACGAACTTATCAACACTTCTGGGTACATCTTTTTTTTTTTTTTTGGTTTAACTGAGTGTGTTGACCAGCCTGCTCGGAAGAGGCTTCAGTACCTTAATTTTTAGAGCAAAAACATAATAATTTCTTCACTGAATTAATATCTAAAGTAGAAATTTAAGAAAGTAGATTCATCTTTCTTACCATGAAAAAGTATTTTTCTGTCTAAAATGAAAATTCGATCACTCTCTACTGACTCGTAATAGTTGGGTTTTTATAATTGACACTTTCGGCTCACCATATGTTTGTGACAGGTCATCTATGTTGTTCTGCCCATTCCACTGTACAGATACACTTACATTCTTCTGGAGGATGTTCTCATTATACATGTACTAAAAATGCAATCAAGCAAACACATTACAATACAGGGTTGCAGAGACTGTCTAATAGAAATGAGACTTTTATATGCAAGACGGTGTTCATGGTGTTCACTGACACTTATCACATTGCTTATCGAAAAAGTTTACCAAACTATAAAAGCTTCTTGCGAGCATTGGCGTAAATCCCGGGGGATGGGGGATATATCCCCCACTTTTTCAAGAGGGGGATGGCGTGTGCAAATATCCCCCCACACTTTTTAAGGAAGAAATGATATTTTGATTAATCAGTTAGTAAATTTTTTTGATAATCTGTCATGAACAACCATCAAATCTTAAAATTTCTATTTGAAAATGCGATCAAAAACCAGAAAAGTGGTTATTTTTGGCTTGCTCGCTTTGCTCACTCGCAAAATAAAAATTAAAATATGTTTACGGGGGTCTGTGCAGGTGCGTGAGGGTGTGTGTTTATACTTAAGTGTGAGTTCGACAGAAAAAAAAAATCAGCAAAAAAGTCAATCATCCCCCCACTCCTCAAAGTGTATTTACGCCGGTGCTTGCGAGATTTTAATTATGACCTCCTTGATCTTGATGACTCCTTCACAGTAATAGTAGTAATGTGGATTCTGTCCTTTGATACTTTATTCAAACTTACTGCTAAAAGTAGTTGAGGACCAAGCTTTTAAACAGTTTTGTCAAATGAACTTGTATCAGATTTGGAGTGAAGCAAAGTGTTTGCATCATGTAGCCATAATGCCAGTCTCACACACTTGCTCACTTACAACTTAATTTTCTGCGCATGTATATTAAGCATTTCAAATTCAAGCATGCTTTTTTCAATCAAAATTCATGTTCTTTTTGTCACATGGATACATTATTGGACTTATCAACACCCCTCGTATAAAGTAGCCTTTTTTCACAGTAAATAATTCTTGAACTATATAGTGAAGATGCTTTAGTACAATTTGAAAAAATTGCTTTGAATAAGAGTTAGTGATTAACAAGTTCCCTTTCCTCCTTAACTGTAATCAACATTTTGATCGCATGTGCTATGACAATTTACGTATGCTGGTAATATGCTGGACTGACAAATGTGGAGATATTTTTTTTTGTGCCAAGATAAGATGAGAAGTTAACACAGTTTGTAAATAAAATTCAGATGATCCTATAAAAGAAGGATAATTTGACAGGACTTTTAAAAAGGGGAATTTGGTGGTGATCATCTGTGACTAGAAACGTATATGTTTGTGATAGTCATCATAAGAAAGAATAGCAAATACTTTTCAACATCAAACACATTTCAATATCTAGTTTTTCTGTGCTGAGCTACCTCAGTTGGGTTAACTTTAAATTGTTGCCCACTGTATACTACCGAAATCGGATGTAAACTTATAGGGGAGGGATTTACAAATGATTGTAAAAGACCACGGTCTTCGGAAGACATTAAAAATATGAATTTGTCACTAAAGTGTAACCACTGTTTGTTATCAAAATATAATTCAGCTCTTTACGATTAAAAAGAAAATTCTCTCCTAGAACTCTTGCGCACACAACATAATAATTTATGAAACTCTTCAACCCTTCAAATATGGTGAACAGTCCTGAAATGAGATTCATGAAAATGATTTACAGCATGCATTACCATGTTACTAATTAGTTGTTTGATTGAAAATGATCGACTGCAGTATAATACCTTGTAATATTGGGTTGAATTGAAGCAAAAAATAACATTTTTACCTGATCATCATTGCAAAGAATGTATGTCTCATTGAAAATAGGACCGGATACTCTCACGTCTTCTCCTTCAATGTGAAGAATGCACTCATATTTAATTTCACCCTGAAAAAGTAATGATGTATGGGGGGGGGGGGGGTTGAGGGGAGGGAGAAGAAAAAATGAACTAATTAAAGGCAGTTAATCTTTCGAAGCAAAAAGTGACTTATGCGTTAATATGGAAATCCTCTAAGAAAAGACTTGAAACATTTATATAATATAAATATAAATCCTTTGTTGAATAGAAAAGAAAATAGTAATCATAATAATTATGATATTTCCTTGTTAGGCGATGTTAGATCATAATGTCACCCATACAAGTCTATATGCTTCCAAACTGCCATTACAGCGCTCAAGCCATTTAAGGAGTTAATTCCTGATATACCCATTCATCTCATCTGGGTCAAGTATGGCAAATGTATAGATAAATAATTTCTTTCCAAAGGACATTAGTGCTTCATCAGGGAGTTGAACCCCCTACCTTGTGGTTCAAAGCCTGAAGACTTATCAAATAGACCACAATAGCGTACACGAGGATTAAGCAGACGTGCAATATTATTGCACACAAGTAAAACTGAGCATGTGGATGGAGAAAACTCCATTAGTCATTTTAAATTGAACATATGGAATTCATTGTAATAAAATTTTCTCAGAATTGACAAACAATCGCAATTACATTGAATACAAGTCAAGTACCTGATTTATATCCTGTTCTTGCCTGGTAGTGATATACACCTTAAATCTCCAAACTGTTGAATCACTATTAAAAGGGTGGAGGGGTATACACTTTGAACTTGCCGGATTCAACACTTTAAAGGTTAGAATTCAGCATGTATAGTGTTGAATCAAGCATGTTTAAAGTGTTAATCTAACAATTTGAAAATGGTATCACTCCTTCACCCTTAATGGTGGTTCAACATTTTAGTTTTTAGAATGTACAATAATTAAGAAAGATAATCAAGAAGATGACATACCTTTGATTGATCTGTAGGAAGATTCTTTCCTAATAAAGAGAATCCAAGAGGAATATTGACTGGTATGAGAACTGCATCTGTTGTTCCAAACAGCTGAGGGCAGAACCCCTGTCCCCGATTTCCAGAACCAACAGGATTCTACAGAAACAAACGTGCAGATAACAAATTGTGCCCAGAAAAAAATCAGCTTAAACTAAAGTTAACAACCTAGGAATGTATGTATATGAATAGCTGCACACACTTTATGAATTCCGGCCGTTGGGTAAAGGTTTTTGGTGTATGACTTTTGAAATACCCACCCTAAAACAAAGCAACCTAAGATGAATTCTTGAGCAAATTTTCCAAAAATGTTTGTTTAAAATACACATGGGAACATACGGAGATATATCTGTTAATGTCAAATGTTACGGTGCAGTGATACATTTATATGTAGTTTCTTACATTTTCTCCAATCACCACTGTATCTCCTGACTGGCAAGAGGTGCTGTCATCTGTACATTCGTTGTCATAAACACACCAGTCACATGGGTAGGGACTTGTAACACAAGATGAACAACTGCATTAAAAATGATAACAGTACAAAGTAATAAACCAGCTGTGAATAATAAGCTATTGAATGCAAGTTACGAAGTTCAGACGACCTCTGATCACCACTGTGTGGTTTATAGCTGGGGCCATAATTAACAAACCTATAAATTAGCAAATATCAATTTTAGATATGTGAACGGGCAAATTTCACAGTTTTTGTAGAGAGTTAAAATGAGTAAGACATGTTCACTGAGAGGTAAGGCTAAAATTACTACGTGAACTTTATGTTCTTCTTCATTCCTTTGTAGGACAAAAAGTTGGCTTTGTGGAACATTACGGTAAAAGCCGTTTAAAAAAAAAAATTGCTATGAAACGTTGTTTCGAATAACAGTATGTTGCGGTAAACTTTAGACAAGAGGACTGCAAACAAAATAGCGACAACTCATCGAAAATATTTTGACTGTTCCCCCTCCCCCCGGAAACAGCATACCCTGAAGTGCGGTAAGTTAGATACATATACATAAGGGACGAAGGAGCAGGTAGACAACGCCTGTGTCCTGGACATGCTGGACCTAATTGGACATTTTATAATCATTATATCTTGTTTGTGTAGCTTATTTGTCATAAATCACACATATCTGTTTAGAATTATTCTTAAAGTGTTAGTTCATCATAGATGAAAATATTATGTTTGATTCTAATATGATATTTTTGCTGTTACTTGGAAACTTAATCTTAAAAATGGAAAACCGTTTTAAAAGCTTACGATGTAATAGCGGCACAGTCGAATATGTCGAAATCAGTGCTAACGAAGTTCATATCCGTTTCAGTTGACTTAATGGACAGTGTCAATGTCACGTGGTCCGCTGGAGGAAGAAAACCAAAAAAAATGGTAACATCGAGCGATGGTGCATGAGCACTATGCACGAATACTTAATCATTTATCAAATATCTTTGTGAGTAGAAGGCAAGGGTCAATGATGGTCTAAATGCTTATCAGTTATCTCTTCGTATTTCTGGAATTGCTAGGTGATGGAGAAATATCAACACAATTGGGCCTAGTTGTGAATCGAGACCCCGGGATGTCCACGCGCCACTTCTGTGAAGAGTACGTAATTCCCGTCCATGTCATGATTGCTGCATAGTATCGAAAACATCTAGAGGCTTGGTAGAAAGAATCGCAAAGCGAGCTCTTTGATTAATCTTGCTCCCCGAACATACATGTACGTGCCACAGATATCACGTAGTCTTAGACTCTTGCATATCAAGCCAAATTCTCCTGAGTTCCGAAATTCTGTGCATCTAGCATTGTAAGACTGATGAAGGTAATCTAAATTCTGATTGACTTCTCTTCTTTGCACCTGTTTGTGCATTTATGATGCCTAGTATCTCTAGGAACAAGTTTGGAGGTAGGTACAGATAGTCATATTTCCACTCAGTATCCGTAGAGCTAGATTCCCTGAGTCATCTTCTTTATACTTGTAACTCCCCGTACATTTCTAATCTGTGTTTTATTAAAATGTATTTTTCAGATGTTTCACAAAGTCATTATCCAATTTTTTAATTTTGATAATACTGTTAAAGTAACATTGTGACATGCACCAACAATAATGATGATGATGATAGCCTAATAATAATCATATTAATAACAGTAATAATAATGATGATGATAATAAAATAAAAAATTATAATAATAATGATAATGAAATAATGATGATAATAATAATAATGTAGTAATAATGATAATGATAACTATAATGATGATACTAATGACAATAAAATAATAATCCTTATAATAACGGGAGATTCTTCTTTAGTGCTCCTGTCTGACATAATTGCCATTGGTGGTCCTCCTCCATATTACCCTAGCTTCAGCCAAGCTGATACTATAGCGCTTTTGCATTTCAAGGAATTAATTCCTGCCAGGTACCACTATATCTCGCCTTGGTGGATTGTTGCAAATGTAGATAAATACCTAAACTTTGGTGCTGCATTAGGAATTTGAACCCCCTATCTTGTGGTTCACAGTCTGGAGACTAATTTACTGGACCACAACATCTCTATACAATATAGACCAATTTCACGGCCGGTTTATGTATTTGGCCCTCTATCGGCGACGCCATTGCTGCTGTGGGCAAGCGCGCTGACCGCGATTGGCTCTGTGTACAAAATGAATGTAAGATATGAGATATGCCCCGATATTGTTCCATTTACTTTATTCTAGATCAATAAAATAAAGCATGGATACATGGGTAGATGAGGTAAGACAATGGTCATATCTGACGGATGAAGGTATGATGTATTTTTGTAATTTCGATGGTTTTTCAACTTAGTTTTGTCAGTAAAAGTTCGATTGCAGCATAGAAGCCGTAGTAAACGGGAGCCCTAAATCTTACCCTGTTTACAAAGTCAAGTTTTCACTCATTAAATTTTACGCCAAAGTACATAATGATATGTTTCTTGACTTAAAAGTCCCTTCTGCTGATTTTTTTAGCCACTGGCGACGAATTCCTTCACATTGCTTACGGAAACCTGTGTAGGGAGTACGGCTTCTCACACAAACAGGCTTCATGAGTCAAAAGCGAGTGAATTTCGCACTCAGTTAGCTTCCAATTTTTACACTTTCTCTAATCCTTGTGGCATTTGAGCACCGCACAGCTGCGACCTGAACTTCCCTGATAATTTCTCATTGCAAATATTAAAATAAATCTGCATAAACTGGTCAAAATAGACAAAAAATCGAACGAATGTACATAACGCGCTACTGACTTGTGTACTATAAAAGTTGAAGCGCCCACCCCAGTATGTCGAACTGTGTCGAACAGTCTGCTGCCCTCTTGCGTTGTGAAATTGGTCTATAGACCAACTCATATGTTTCTGTTTATCATTGCCTCCGCATTGCATGACTTTTCGACTCCTTCTTTGTTTTTGTTTTTTTTTTAATTCAACTATTCTCTGTCCCGGTAGCAATCGCGTCCCGGCCGCGTCTTTTTTTTCCCTACCGTTACTGCGTAAAATTGCAGAACTTCACTCAGGGAGCGACTAGTGCGAGAGGCTATTATCAATATAGAGAATATGATTTACGCAGTACACCCGCACTACGCATGCGCGTGGACTTAGTTCGTCGACCGCGTCGGCTTGCAATGCATGTGATATGGGCTAGCTGCGTACCCTGCGTACACATAATGTAAGCTAGATTTGAAGAAAAATAACTATATCAAAAGTCACTCATACTTTGTGGTAGAGAATTATGAGAGGTTTATATAGTTTTGGATGGAATTGTTCATGTATTGAAGTGCAGCTGACACCGCGATACATTCAGCCATGCTTTCAGCGTAAGTATTCGTACTAGGCCTACTACTACTAGTTGGAGACGTCAGAAGTCCACGCGCATGCATACTGCGTGTGTTCTGTGTAGCCTCTCGCACAAGTCGCTTCCTGAGTGAAGTTCTGCAATTTTACGCAGTAACGGTAGGGAAAAAAAAGACGCGTCCCGGCCGGTGGCGGCACCAATTTCTGGGAGGGGGGGGGGGGGGGCTTTGCCACCAAGTTGCCCCCAGAAATTATGAGGACTGAAAAGAAAAATTATACAGTAATTTGTAAATCAGTAGATGTTGTCTTGAAAAACTTGAAAATTTTCTCACTCAGTCGCTGTTGGCTTCCTCGCACACTATTAGTTTGTAATGCAAATGTTCAGTTCATGATCTAGTTTTGATCAATATGTTTGCTCCATTAAGAATTAATCGATTTGACAAAAATTTCTCTCTATATCAAGTGTAACAGAAAAATGTTGGGGCCACTAAAAGCATTGGCGTAAATCCCGGGGGGATGGGGGATATATATGGATGGGGATATATCCCCCCCCCCCCACTTTTTGGAGAGGGGAGATGGCGTGTACAAATATCCCCCCTCACTTTTTAAGGAGGAAAATATATTTTGATTTATCAGTAAGTAAAAATTTTGAATATCTATAATAAGCAACCATCATATTTTAGAATTTCTATTTGAAAATGCGATTGAAAACCAAAAACTTGGTTATTTTTGGCTCGCTTGCTTGGCTCGCTCGTTATATTTCAGAATATTTATTCGAAAATGTGATTAAAAACACAAAAAAGCGGTTATTTTTTGTCCGCTCGTTTCGCTCGCTCGCAAAACTGATATTAAAATTTGTGTCAGAGGAAAATAAAATTGTCCAAAAAATTCAATTATCCCCCCCCCCACACTCCTCAAAGTGGTTTTACGCTGGCGACTAAAACTTTTGCTTAACGCTCGATTTTTCCATACACATAAAAAAAATTTGACTGCCCCCCTTGCCCCCAATATTTTCTTTTGCCCTCCATTTGACCCCCCCCCCCCACTTTAACAATCCTAGTGCCGCCACTGGTCCAGGTATCTTCCTCGTCTCCCCTCCTAACCCCCCCCCCCTGCCTCTGACAACTTGTCCTCTCTCTTTCTATGTGGAACATAATACTTTTCTGTCTTCTTCTGTGTTCTGTAAATAACTTCATTCTATATCTCTCATTACTTTGAATTTTCCTATCACTACGGAAAGCATTCAACTTTAGAATCAAGAAGCAATATATGTAAATAATCAAAGGTTAAGATAATGGTGTTGTATATTCAAGTAAAATTAAACTATTCTGACTTTAATTCATGCCTAATGCTTATGATGCCAAAGTGGGTAACATATTAACATATAACACCTTTGGCCAGTGATGCATGTTTTCTTATAAAAATTCCCTTTATTCGAGTATCGTTAGTAAAATATTGACGACTTGGTATATTCGAAATAATTTATAAATATATTTGAATATATCTTTATGTATTCAAGGGCTTGCCCAGACATGAATTTAGCTGTACTGAATGCATGTTGCATTCCACCTTATTATAACTTCTGATATTAACATATTGTCGTATTTTGTCCGGTCAAATTGTATAAAACATCATAACCTCACCCTTTCCTTAAAAAAAAAATACTAAATGTCTTTACTGTTCTGAGAGTCTGGTTCGTTTCTAAGCCGACACGATACAAAAAACGTAATAATAACTATTCCAAAATGATGTCTTGAAAAAGCAGTATTTCAATATTCAAGATAACTTTGACCTTCTACTCTTTCAAAAATTTTAGAATGTATTTTAAACCCAAGTGAGAATGACCTTTCCTTAAATCGAGATTTTTTGTTAATATTTTTGATTGCCATCTTCATTAGAACCGTGATTCTAACTTTCGCTAATACAGAAGGCCGAGGATATGAATGGAAGTCAACATCATTCAGTGTAAAAACATCATTACTTTTGAAGAATGTTAATTCGGCACTTTAGTTTTTTACAGTTGTTTCCACTCCCTATATCAGCATCTACTGTACTATTCGTAAAAAGAAATTAGCAATTCACTTTAACTTACATCCATCTTGGAATGTAGGTATTCTATCCTCAGGAGGGGATGTGCAGGTGACAGTGTTGCCAGTTGTGGTAGCCACGACCTCATATGAATTAAAGGCACACATGTATTGAAAGCTGTCTCTAAGATCTGGGAGCTGTTGTACTGTGGTGGTGATCTGTTTTAATAGTGAAAAGGTTAAATTAGGTAAGAGTTGTAACTTCAAACAATGGAAATAAATTTAGAATGTTTATAAAGGTTCTTTCAAAACAGCTTTAATAGGATATGTTACTTTAGAGGGTGTAGTTCATCTTGGAATTTTTTCTATGACAGTTAACAGAAAGATGCACTGCTATGAGAGTAACATTTATGAAAAATCCACCTACTCCTGATATATTGAGCATTGGAGATACTTCACTGTATTATGTAGAAACTGTAAAAAAATTCTTGAAGTTTACATCCAAAAAAATTTGAAATGGGACACCCATGAAGTTTTAAAGAAGTTTAATAGGAAACTTTACATATTTAGAATGGTAAATCTTTATAAATTACCGATTCCAGACCTAATTCAAATATATGTTGGATATATTCGTCCTGTTGTAGAGTATTACGGTGCACCTGTTTTTAATGGAGGTCTTACTGTAGAACATAGTCAAATTTAGAAAGAATCCAGAAAAGAGTATGTAAAATTATTTTGGGTAAAAGTTATATAGATAATGAAGATGCCTTCAAAAGATGCCAACTTGAACAATTGGAAATAAGGCGAGAAAAATTGTGTATTGATTTTGCTAAATCTTTAACAAAAAAAACCCCACACTGCACAGGCTGGATTCCTCAACGAAAATATGCTGGCATGTATTTACGAAGTATACAAAAGTTTAGCCAATATAAATGTAGGACCTCCCGTTTCAAACAAAGTGTAATACGACTTTTGTCATGTTTATAAGCCATTTGAAAATCTTAATGTCAATTTTATCTTGTAAAGTTTTATTACTATATTTTGGTAACCAGGCCGGATTTTAAATTTTAACTATTTAACTTTTTAAACTTTGAATAAACTGCTGATTTGTTCTATTCTCACATGTTATACTTGATTTTTTACTGTGAGCACATACATTTCAGCCTTCTGGCTGCAGCATGTGCATCTTGTTTTTATTCTGCCATGTCTGCATTTTGCAAAATAAACCATGAATTGAATTAAATTGAATTGAATTGAAAAGGAGGCGGCCGAGAAGGAGAAGCTGGTATGTTTTAGGATACTGGATAAAATTTTAAAAAAAGTCTTCGGGGGTAAAACGACTACGCTAAAAGTAATGCGCAGTTACCACATTCGATGTCAAAAAGCAGGGTAAACAGGTTTGATTGATCTGATTTGATGCAAGGTTTTATTCTATTTCCAATAACAAAAGCAAAACAACTTACAAAGTATATAACAGTGAGTTGATAGAAAGGGCTGTTTACGATACCAGTATCATGACAAGAGGAACTTCAAATCTTCCACACAGACTAACTTTTGTTCTGTACTAAATAATACAATATCAGAGTACAGTACTTTTTT
This sequence comes from Echinometra lucunter, assembly GCA_029962745.1. NCBI lineage: Eukaryota > Metazoa > Echinodermata > Echinoidea > Camarodonta > Echinometridae > Echinometra > Echinometra lucunter. The sequence goes on from CM057151.1 coordinate 10,477,792, forward strand.
TTTCCTCCATGAAGATGGGAACGTTGAGTAGCCCCACTGCTCATTCTCTATTTACTACGATCAAGTCATTCGTGTCCAAATTTTTTTAATAAGTTGTGAAATCGTCTTTACCCACAAAGGTTACATACAAATACACGTGTCATGCTCTACACAAGAAGACATTATTTCACCTACTTCTTGTTCTGTCTGATGAAGCGGCAGACTATCCGGGTGGACTTCCGAGATGGATACACACTGCAAGGCATTGTAAGATGCCCATCGAGTTGACTCATCAGAAAAGGGACATTCCTCGTATCTTGTGCAGCTAGAGGAATGATAAGGAAAAACTTAATAATCCATGCGAAGAAATAACACAATTTATATCTTCCGCGATAAGTACTTTCACCAACTGTTCCTTAATATGTGAGTACATATCACACATTATGTGCTTTAAATTGGTGCACTAAACGTGCGCTCAGCGTACAACCTATCTCAGCCTTAAGCTTTATCGGGACAGTACTGAAAAAAAGGAAGAAAAAAAAATCCCGACATCAATTTGAAAAGGGTCCAACCCTCTTCCCTCTAGCGATCACCCTGCTCACAATAACACCAGAGAATGGCTTGGGCGATAGTTAAGTAAAAGTACGTAGATTATATTCCTACACCGTGCTTCCACTGCACACCATGAACAGTAAGGGTCTCCTTAAGTGCCTCCATACTCACTAATGCACTCACCGTGCTTCCAGTGTACACCATCCACAGTAAGGGTCTCCATCAGAACCGCCATTCTCGCCAATGCACTCATCGCAGGTCTGGTATTGGCCACAATTAACCACTTCTAAGGTGAAAACCTTTTTGTATACCAGAAAAAAATCAATCAATAAATCGTTTGTCATGTTTGTGAAGTAACTGACACATGCTCA
>CM057151.1:10479193-10542063 GCA_029962745.1 Echinometra lucunter
GCAAATTAGGTTGTTAGTGCCGTTCATGGATTTAAATCTTCAACATTTCCATCAAAGTCAAGTGAATAAACCACGGTGCCACGTCATGCTGAGCACCTCTTCATTGTAAGCACAGTATTATATTAAATAATTTCAAGTTTAGTTTTTCGAGAAAAAAAGATTCTTGATTATGGTCATCCAGGTTGCAGAGGACCAAATAACCACACCAAGCAGCGGTAAAACCATAACTAAACTGGATCGAGAATTCTTGGCCCACGTCTGCTTGTTACAAAGGTAGGAAATGTCAGCTGGTATCACTGGTATCATGACTATGATTTTTCATTATGTTCAATTAAAGCACAATGCCAAATTCAGTTGAATTCATTAAGTTTTATTTGAACGATCAATAGACGCAGCAGCCGAAGGCTGAAATTGCGCATGCTCACATGAATTTCTCATATCATTACATTACATCGTACATAAAATTCCATTTACAATGAGGTAACTTATATGAGCTTCAGAATAAACGATTTATAAAATAGGTGGGTAACATTGCCATTGTTGCTCATTACAAACTATAAAATAGGGAAACAGGGGGATTCAGCTTACTGCCATAATTCTTTGATGAAATGCATAAAAGAATTCAATGTGGTCGTGAAATGAAAGTGATATATCAGTCTGGGTATTCCATTTTTGTTAATTCATTTGGTTTCCGAAATTAAGTAAATGGTAAGGAGGTTGATACGCTCTGTAAATCAGTGGACTAACAACGTTGTCGATGATTCAATCTGACCTCAAATGTCTTCATGAATACTAGCAAGTATGTTTTTTCTTAACAGAAAACCATCCAACCACGACTGACTTGATGTGTTTCTTGCCGGTGTTTTCAAGAAACCAGAGCAGACCCCACATACCATCAAATATCTCTTTGACTTTTTTGACAAGATGGCCCAGAATTATTGCCCAGAGAAATCTGAGCAAATTGCAGAGGCATGGAAAAACAATTGGTAATTGCAAATTTCATAAAGTACTATTGGGTTTGATGATTGTATCAGACATGCAAGAGCACATATAAATGCCTAATTCCTTGAATAGAAGGATTTCCCCTTGTTTATTCTGTAAGAAAAAGTCTAGAACTCTGTATATATTAATGTTCTTTTCGGAATCTTGAATAATGAAAAGCCTAAACCTGGAGATAGCAGTAGACCAAACTTCTTTGTGTTGGCATAGTAATAGCATGAGGCAATTCCCTTGAAGTCCATTCGATTTCCTTTTGAAAATTAATTTCTAAAGGTCTTGGTTTCTTGATTATTAAACTCTTTACAAAAGTGATACTTTTAAAAAGCATGAATAATCATTTTGATGTTTAAATGAGATGAAGCTGGAAGTTCTTCTGCGGGAATTCTGTATTGTACTCTGAGACTTCATAGCCTTTCCATAGCTTTTTTCAATATTTTGTGATGAGTTTATCATTTACGTACAATCTCCACATTTCAGTCTGCCACTTCACTACTGGATGACGACGTTGCCGCATCCATGCTACAATCTTTGACATGCGTCAGTCACGTTCTGCTGACCAGAGTGTGTCTTCCTGGCCAACATGCGGGACAATGCCTGCAAGAAGGTCCGGTCTGAAAAACACCCAGGTTAGTGAAGTAATAGGGAACAGTATTCATTCACAAGTTACTAAGCTTCCTATTCGCTCGAGTGTAGATTTACAAATTGAATATGGCTTTCATCTCAAAAGGGATCTTCGTAAAGAACACATTAGAAAATCTTCAATGTTTATAAATATTTTGTTACAAACTCAGGTTTCTGCCCTAATCGTAGTCCTGTTTTATAAGGATCTACCTGGCCACATCAGAACTATCAGGTGAATACTATGAGAGCATCAAGGGCTCAGTTACACCAACAACAGAGGGTTACAGGAGAATTTCGAGCAGATTACACAGGTTACAAGTCTTTGTTATTTCTTACTTATTCTTTCTGGTTCAGTGAAGGGATGCCATGGTGTATGATTGCCAGCATCAAGGTTGTATCTCCACAAACTATTATTATTAGTTATTATTTATTATATTATTATTATTATTATTATTATAATTATCATCATCATCATCGTCGTCGTCATCATCATCATCAATCATCATTACTATCATTATCGTCATTAATTTATTCGGCAATTCAAGAGAAATACAGAGGATATCAGAAAGTAGTACAAGAAAAATAATAGATACATGCCCGGGTTTGCCAGGGAAAGGAAAAAGTAAAACGTAATACTGCAATTACCTCAGTAAGGAGGTAAGTTACAATAATTTGAACATTTGCTGTGAATTTTTGTAATAGTTCAATTCCGCCAGGGCAAAGGAAAAAATTACAGTAATAAGTTACATGACGCCACGCTTCAATTATGGTAAAAGATAGATAACAAAAATATTTATAAGTATCCGACACTGTAGAACATTAAATTCAGATAAGGTGAGATTAGCTATTTTAAGAGTCACATCTTTTCAAGAGACTTATCATTTTTTTAACATGTTGACAAATTATTTACAATCCATTAGCTTAGCTCTGTAGAAGGAAAGCTTTGCTGATCAAAGTTGCTTGTTTATTCCCGTTTCATTGTTGTGTTTTCATAAGGTGCATGAAGAAGTCCACAGCCCCCTTAAATACATTTTATTGACGGTAATTCATATATGATTGATAACGTGATATATATAATATTTTGTTTTCAGGACTTCTCTGGTTTGTTCAGTCGTGTGGGGACTCTCAAAAACCTGTATGACTTTACCTGTCAGATACAGCTGATCTGGTTAGTATATTTCATGCGTATATAAGAATTGTTCAAGATATTTCCATCAAAACAGTTAGTACGCAAAAATAATGACGGGTATCTAGCACTCTCGGCCTTTGGGAGGGGTATGGATATGTGATATTTCTGATATACCCTCATCAAAGATTTAGATGATTCTCCAAGAGATTTTTCTTGGAGTAGTTATTGGGTAGATATTCTCAAATTTAAAGACTGTGATGAGTAGTGTTAAACAACCTGAAAAACTTCTGAAAAACTTTTATAATGTTTCTGGTCTTTGTCACTGAAATATTTTCTTCATTCTCATACAACTTATTACCACATTGCCCCGTCATTAAAAGATACAAGATATAACTGAGATATAACGTAGTGGGTCCTGTATGAGGTATATCGTTCTAAATGAAAATGAGTTTGTGTTGTTGTTGTTGCTTTTCTGTTCCTTAGCTTGATTCAAGCACAGAGACCCTGAGCCAAAACTAGAGTCTACTAGCCGATCGTCTTCAACCCCAGCATGCAACTACATAAGCATGATAAGGATACCCTACATAATAATGGGAAGGGGTCGATTTTTGCATTTGTTAGTTATTTGTCGAAAAATACAAATATGTGCTTATTCGAAAGTACTAAATGGTTTAGAGTGTAAAAATTCATTCATGAATATTGGTATCTGTATGTTTACTAAACAGTTTTGAATACCTTTACGCATGTTTAAAGAGGAAATGAGAGTTTGCAAAACAATTAATGATATACATGTAGAGCTGGGGATGGAATAAGTGCAAAAAAAACGAATAACATAATTGTTCAGTTTAATATATCCAATATAACACAAAGTATGAATAAAATTTAAATAGCGCTTAACGTGATGTTAATTAAGATACAGTTTATGCTGGTTCTGAGGATTGTGATCTTGTAAAGACTAAAAGTATCAGTGTTGAAATAGTCTTTAAAATTTTCATTTTCAAAGAAATTTCCCGAGTTAATCATTTCAAATAAATATCTCGGGAGTAATACGTAATAATACTATGCGGAAAGGGCGAAATGCAGCGAACCAAGTCAAATTTTAAAATGTTAGATATACTAAATTTAGATATAATAGGTAATCAATGTACTCAGAAATGCAACATCGCGCATGATGCAAAGATCCACTTTAAATTTCTTGTAAGGGGCAATTCCATGATTAGTAAAGTACATTAAGCCAATGTGCAGACCTTTTGATACAGCATAATAAAAATCCATTCATTCCAAGTCCCAATCTTGAAACAACATATTCTCCCACCCAAGGTCTACAATACATTTAAAAAAAAAAACCATAAAAAGCAACTGGACAATGCCGGAGCTGTAATGAGAACTTTTGACCATGGTTAGTTACGTTAGAAACAAATGACACAAAAAAAATAAGCACTGTTTTTGAAAAAAAAAAAATCCTTCCTTACTGTGTTGTACCTCAAACGCAAGCCATATCAGCTTTACTTCTGATATGATGACAAATGTTTATCCACAACAATTTTAGTTTTCCTCTCTGTCTTTTTAAGTAGAACCCCAAATCTTGGTAGCCACGGTACGGTTAGTCATGTTACAATTTGGTCCAGCACTACATCTTTAGTTTGTATACCTTTCAAGCAATTTATTTGGAATGTTGTCTTTTAATTGGGTGTGACACCATGTCTTCAAGATTATCTAATTGAAAAAATTTACAAAAGAATCGATAGTTTTCCAAGTCTAAAAAAACTGTGTGTAGTCCCATATATCTAAGTTTTTGTATGGTTCGAATTCTGCTGTGAGGAGACATTTGGAACAATTTATTAAGATTATTATTATTATTATTATTATTATTTTTTGTGAGTATGAAACCTTTCTGCTTTTACGATTTCTGTATGAATTTTACCCCAAAAATTGACCTGAATTTGAGACAGAGTAAAAATAAAGTTCAGGCGATGTCCACTTAAACATGGAATTGCCCTAAGGAAATAATGTGGTAATTTTGTAGATAAACAAATCATTGTATAATCCAGATTGGCCTAATAGTAATTTTTTATGTTTTAAGATACATGTTTTGCTGGTCGAAACAGGCTATTATGAATTGTAAACATATTTCATTCTTTGATAATCTGAAATTACTTTAAGTTCTTTTTAAAAGCATTTTTCATACTTTTCTTTTTCATACATTGTGTGCCATTGCTTTACAACATTGGCGTAAATCCCGGGGATGGGGATATATCCCACCCCCGACTTTTTCGAGAGGGGGGATGGTGTGTACAAACATCCGCCCCCCCCCCTCATTTTAAGGAAATAGTGATATTGTAATTAACAGTTGGTGAATTTTTATAAAAAATTTCATAAATGATGATCATATCGTTGGAATTTATTTGAATATGCCTTCTTCTTCTTCTTGTGGTTGTTCTCTTCTTCTTCTTTCTTCTCTTCTTCTTCTTTTTCTTCTTCTTCAATATCGTTTAAATTGTTCCATACTGCTTCAACCCTGTTGAATTGTTCCCACCCTGCTTCACCATCGTTGAAATCGTGTCCACACTGCTTCATTATCATCTAGACCGTTCTCAAATTGCTCCAGTCTTGTTTAAATTGTTTCAAAAACTGCTTCAATGTCATTTAAACTGTCCCCACACTACTTCCAGCATTACGTTGGAACTGTTTTCACACCTTCATTATTCTTTGTTTACACACTGCCTCATTGTCGTTTAACTGGTCCTCCCCCCCCCCCCCCCACTGCTTCAACATTGTTGAAACCGTTTCCCACACTGCTTCAGCATTGTTTGAACTGTTCCACAATGCTTCAGTAGCTTTTGAAAGTTTCCACATTGTTAACCCTTGTTTAAATTGTTTCCACACTGCTTCAACATTGTTGAAACCGTTTCCACACCCTGTTCCAGCATTGTTTGAATTGTTTCCACACTGCTTCGACCTTGTTTAAAGTGGTTGTTCCACATTACTTCTCATAGTTTGAACTGTTTCCACACTGCTCCAAACTTGTTAAATGTTTCCACACTGCTTAAACATTGTTCTGAAACTGTTTCTACACTTGTTTCAGCGTTTCCTTGAATGTTTCTTCAATGCTTAGTATCGCTTAAATCGTTTTACATTGATTCGTCATTGAATAACTGTTTCCCCGTTTGCTACATTGTTCAGGTCTTTTCAATAATATATAAATTGATAACAAGTCATTGCTTATACTGCATTAGCTTTACAAGTGTTGTAGTACCCTTTCACCTTTCCGACTTTTTCTCCCTCTCCCTAGCTCCTCTCTCTAACTCTCTGTCTCTTCATGTAAATATGATAAGTTTAGCTTGTCCATTGAAAGAAAAAGATGTAAATGTTAATGTGATTCAATTGTCGACTGATCTTCATGTTCATAGGATACCAAGAGATTTATATTATGCATATACTCAGACATATCATACTTACTGTTAATCGTACGAAATCGGATTTACATCCAATAAATGTATTAGTCATTTTTAAAAATAATTCCAAGGCAAACATGTTAGACAGATTTGTATGATTTGTTTTATTCATGGTGTATTCAGTTTTACAACGTATTGCGTTCATTTTAATACTGGGATGACTGGGATGTTGGAATAAAATATTCTGGCGCTTTTCGATAATGTTACGAGTGAATACACAGACATCTCATATTAGTGTTATCGAAGGAGTCGGATTTGTATTCAAGTAGCATTCATAAGTCGTGAATTGTTGCGGGTTTGGCGTTTTCCAAATCAGTAGTTTTTTTTAAAGATAATTCCGAGGCAACAAAATTTGTGTGACTGTGTGTATTCATAGTGTATTCACTTTTACAATGTATTATAATCATTTAATGATGGGGTTCTGGAATAAGTTGATGTACTTTCGATAAGCGTGTCGCTCTTTTTTCTCTGCTACGAGTGAATTAAATTCCGCATATACACAGACATATCGTATTTACTGTTAATTGTAAGGAGTCGGATCTTATTTGCATCCAATTAACATTCATATGTCATGAAGTGTTCTGGGTTTGGCATATTTGAAAAATCAGTAGGGTTTTTAAGATAATTTCAAGCAAACTCGGTAGACAGATTGTGTGAGTTTTTGTATTCATGGTGTATTCATTTTTGCAATATATTCAGTTTAACGATGGGATGCTGGATAAACTGCGCTTTTCGATTAATGTTACCATTGAATTAAATTTCGTATATACACAGACATCCTCGTGTTTACTGTTAATGGTTAAGTGTCGGATTTACATCCAACTAAAATTCATTAGACATGTAGTATCCTGGCTTAGGCGTATTTCTTTATATAATTCCAAGGAAACTGTTAGATTGTATGATTTTGTTGTTGTTGATGGTGTATTCAGTTTAAATTGTATCGTCTTCATTTAAACGCTGGGAGCTGGAATGAACTGCTGCCCCTTTTCGATAAATGTTGCGAGTGAATTAAATTCCTTTTATACACAGACATCTCATATTTACTGTTCATGGTAAGGGTCGGATACACATCCAACGAAATTTCATATTTGTAGTGTTCTTGCTTTGGCGTATTTTTCCTATAAATCAATATGTTTAAAAGATAATTCAAGCAGATTTGGTAGACAGAAATTTTATGAGTTCTTTATTCATGCTGTATTCGCGTTTACTACGTTTTGTGTTCATTTTAATGCTGGGATTGTAGAATAAATTGTTGCGCTTTTAGATAAACTTGTGCTCTTTTATTCATGATACGTGTGAATTAAATGCATATGAGGAATATATGACTGAACTTGAGGAAGAATGTGCCAGATTGTACGAAGGGTTTCGAAAAAGTGAACAAATTTCCTCTCAGTATTTGGTAAAAAGGGAATATGCATGTTTGATGAGAAGATTTAATTCAGTATTGGCAAACATACCAACGTGTTTTTCTTCTTATCTCTTCTTTTCTTTATTGAGAGTATTCACAGTTAGGTATGAAGACTAGCAAGAATACGTTATAGCAAATTAAGATGAATGGGGCTGCAAGGGTACTCCATAAATTTTGGGGTATAAAATCTGAAATTCAGTTCCTAAATGTCCATCACAAACTGAAGTATATGTAGATTATTTAAACTGGCAATGATCTTCATGTGATCATGTTTTTACCCTTTTTTGGCATACAATGCTTACTAAAAACCTGACGAATGTGCATAATGTGCAGAAAATTGTGACAGTGTCGACTTTAATGTGAGACATGGCAATCTAAATGCCGCATTAGATTATAACTCAACCCTACTACACTTCGAAAAAGAAACAAATTTGAAGCAAGTACAGTGTCCTTATTTCCATATCTCCCTTTAATAAACATAATAACATGTACATTTATTAGATACTGATAATTGTTGACTTCTAGTTTGGTATGCATGATACAATTTTCTATACAGTCTATACAGTATGCAGTAAATCATACATTATGAATCCAGTTATACGAATGATTTATTTCTCCTGCGGTTTGATTTTCAAAATTTGACTGACGATACAAAATGTAGAGGGTTTGACTGCCGGTGTCATAGCCGAGTTGTTCCGAACAGGCGATTGGATCCTTTGGAACCAATCGCCTGAGTTTCACCCGCCAATTGGATCCACCTCGGTCCAGTCGATGCGATAGTCATAGTCATTTCAACCTACTCAAAGTCTCTGCAAAGTACATGCTTACTTTGCATACCTAACAGTTAATATCCGTATACAAGTCTTGTAGGCCCCTACATTGAATTTGTAGCCAAATTAAAATGAGTTTTCCTAAAGTTAAGGGGCCGTTAATCGTACGCATAGTGTATGTCCTGTACAGTCAGGTATGTGTACGATAATTTTTCACCACAAAACGATAATTTTGGCTCTCTAGTACGATAATACAGCATTTTGAACCTGGCAACACTGTTCAGGGGAACGAATCGATTAGTCGTTTCGTTCCTCCGGAACCCGGAACAAATTCACTATGACGCCGACGAGGTATTCAGCATTTCATCAACATTGCATATCTCCATCTCCATAATTATAGCCATATACTGCAAACGTGGTGGCTTGTTCAATATTTTTCATGGCTTTTTTGCAAAGAAAAACAATTATTTAAAAATGAATCATCATTTTCAAAAGAAAACTCTCTTTACGCACACTTTTAATACACCTTTTTAAAACTTGGAAAGCATTCAGTTATAAAGGTTTCATGCCTTCAAGACTTGTATTGAAGACCATTGACGTGAATATATACAGTGCGTCCCAGAAAAAGGAAACCCGTTTTTAGAGATAGACATTATAATAATAAGATATGATATGTTTGATAAATTGACACTAGTAGTAGCAGTAAAGTCTCTACTTTTATTTCATATCATATACACAGTGAATTGTTCACGCATGACGAATTACGAACAATTACAACTGCTGCATGTCAGAAACGAATTGCGCAGAATAATGAAAAACGTTTTCAAGGAGATCATGCTACGAGTTTGTTTTTATTCTCATCTTTATTCTCATCTTTTCATTAATGTTGTGTTCTCTTTCTCTCTTGTGTATGCTCTGTTTTGGTCTTTAGTCCATTTTTGTAAGTTTTCCTTTATTCGTTCATTTTGGTTTATTCTTGTCATTTCAGCTAGTAGAAAAATGCATTTCTCTAACTTAAATAAGACCAAACATTAAAAGGAATTTTGCATCATGCTGGACGAGAAATGAAAATTTGCATACATTCTCACTAACAACTCCAACCTTTTGGTTGGAAACAAATGTACGGGCAAATAATGAAGAAGTAAAGAATTGAGTACCTATAACGACTGAACATCGAATAAACTTTTAAAACAGAATACAAATATTAACAGGATCCTGCGAATTTTTTATAACAAAAACAAATTATGCTGAGGCTATGTATATGTATAACTAGAGATCGTATAGGAAGCTGAATGAATAATACAAAATAATAAGACCGAACCACTCTTTTGAAAGTCAAGTTCAAGCGTGAAAGGGAAAATATTCTAAGCATGTATAATCATCGCTGATGAGTTGGTCATTGTCTAATCTCAGGAAAATGTCAATACATCATTATGCACATATTAAAGATACTGGTATCACATTTTCAATTGCAATTAATAGCCAAAAAAAAAATAATTTGATTTAGGCCGTTAATGAACTTCTAAATTTTGGGACTGACAACAAGTACTGTATTATTCGAAATCGCTTCTCAAATTTCAGATCTTGCCATGAGCTCTAAGAGAGAAAAGTATTTGAGTTCTTTCAATTGTCCTTCTCATCTAGCGTCTAGTATACTAGGGTAAAGAGTGTTAAAATTATACAGTACAATGCTGTTCGTCTTTGTTGGCTCGGTCAAGAGCAGTCATGGTTATCCAGTATAGCTGGAAGTAAGGGGCATTCTTGATTGTGTGTCTGACTTTATATAGAAAGGCACATCCAAAGTGTAAAATTTTGTATGAAACAGATTTGTTAAGACATGGCAGGATTTACATAACAAACGCAGGTCAAAGCAAAATGCAGCTTAAATCTTAGTCACAAAAAGGAGTTTTTCTCATATCCCACATTTCCTCATCACTTGACTTTGACTAAAGAACTAGAAAGAAGACTAAAATCTTACTTGTTTTTTTTTTTGTCAAGTTACGTTCTTGTATTGCATGTATCCCATTTCTCTGAGCTTCCAATGAGCCTTTAAAAAAAAAAATTCCCGGGTATGTATTAGTATGCAACAAACAACGCTTTTTAATCCATAAAATTGGGCTTTTCCATGGCCAGAATTCGCTTCATACTTTCAAAAAAACCGAAGGCGTTGTGCTCGTAACAATCATCTTCAGCTACAGATTTGATGACTTCGGGAGGAGCAGACATTCCTTCTGCTCCAGTAGACATCAGCAGAACCTGGATAATGAGAGCATGGCACAAGAGAGGATTTATTATACAAGGATGCACGACTGCATGAACTGACGAAACTTGCCCTGGTAATACTATACAGAAAATGCACAACAGTATATGTCTTTGATATGAGAAACAAGAGCGAACCTACTTTTGGCGGAGGCGATTATTCTCCTCTCTTTTTCGCTTGTTTTTGTAATAGAATTAAAATGCAATAAAAAGACACAGAAAGAATAAAATGCTAGTCTTGGCCACAGTATAAAGTGAAGGGCACACGTCAGTGTAGATCTCTTTGTAACCTATTTTTAAAGTTCTATAAACTCATAAAAGAAAACACACATTAATTTTCTAGTCATTTTGTTCCATAGATCCGTCTTCTTATTAATTTCGACCAACCTGTAGCTGAGACGCTCTTTCAAGATAATACAAGTTATCAAAGGCATCACAGGCTCTCTTGGCCACGGCTAAAACTCCGTGTTGTCCCATGAGGAGAAGGTCCTTATCTCCTAAAGCTTTGGCCAGCCTCTCGCCTTCGTCAGAAACGTTTGCAAAGCCATCATACTTCATGTCATATGCGATTTTGTTGAGGAAACGCATGCTGTTCTGGCTCAGATCAATCTTGAAAGGCTCAGGGTCCTTCATGCAAGCTATACACAGAGATTGAAAATGACTGCTATAAAACTTTTTGACTTACTTGAATTTGTGATGTTCAGGGATCAGAGTGACGCCTTCATAAGAATTTGAAGTAAACGAACTAACACAGATCGCATTTTGTAAAAAAAAAATAAATAAAAAAATAAATACAGCAATAATAAAAAAAGACCACTTTACACTGTCTGCAAGATGTTACTACGAGAATGGCTATCTGAATTCTTTTAAACATGTTGAAGAACGATATGCTGCAAAATGCAGCAAATCCTTCTTAACTGGAAAAATTTGTTGCCGGACAATTATTTAAGAAATGTACAACACTGACAAAGACATGTGCGTTTGCTCCTTTGTTGTGAATCACGAATATTTTGTTAGGAATAGCTTTTTCCGGAGTTCATTTTTTCATCTTAGAGTAAATTGACATTTAAATAAAAATGCAATTTTTTTAAAAAATAAATCAGAGTTTGAATATCTTAATTCGTCCAGAATACAACTGGACCTACTTGACTATGAAGCACTACTAGTGAATTTTCCTTATTCTTATTTTGAAACCATTACAGTGGTAAAAATCAGGATTTTCTTGCTCCGTTGATTGCGATGATATTATGTAATACTATTCTTGTGAATCTAGAGTAACTTGTAACCTGAATCATTTCAGCTTATGGAACCTGATAATATAGTTACTTGAACATACATATATTTGGTGACAGGTCTTATAACCAGAGGTCTGAAATTTTGGAAACTTCTAACAAAACTGAGATTGAACTTCTTTTTTTTTTTTTTTTTTTTTTTTCTTTAGTTTTTTCTAGATTTGATCTACATACAGAATCTGTCTGAATACCAGGCATCGTACTTATCTCCTCTGTCAAAGAGGTGAATTTTTAGATGCTCTCATGGTTCAAATGATATTCATGTGTTTTTGAGCTACAGAGTTAAGTCTCTAACTTGTATCAGCTAGTTCAACAGAATCTTAGCTGTAATATGACAATACTTCATATGGAATCCATTTTTTGTTTAGCACATACAGAATCTGTCTGAATATCAGACTTTGTTACTTATTACCTTCGTCGAAGAGGTGAACTTTTAGATGCTCTCACTCATATGGTTCAAATTATATGTAGGTGTTTTTCAACTACAGGATTCAACAGAATCTAAGTTGTAAAAAGACAATACTTTATATGGAATCCATTAATCACTAAACTGATATTGATTTTCTTTTTCTAGATTTGATCTACATACAGAATCTCTCTGAATACCAGGCATCGTACTTATCTCCTTTGTCAAAGAGGTGAATTTTTAGATACTCTCATGGTTCAAATGATATTCATGTGTTTTTGAGCTACATAGTTAAGTCTCTAACTTGTATCAGCTAGTTCAACAGAATCTAGCTGTAATATGACAATACTTCATATGGAATCCATTTTTTGTTTAGCACATACAGAATCTGTCTGAATATCAGACTTTGTTACTTATTACCTTCGTCGAAGAGGTGAACTTTTAGATGCTCTCACTCATATGGTTCAAAATTATATGTAGGTGTTTTTCAACTACAGGATTCAACAGAATCTAAGTTGTAAAAAGACAATACTTTATATGGAATCCATTAATCACTAAACTGATATTGATTTTCTTTTTCTAGATTTGATCTACATACAGAATCTGTCTGAATATCAGGCACTGTTACCTATATCCTTTGTTTGACAGGTGAACTTTTATATAATCATACTCATATGGTTCCAAATGATACTTATGTCTTTTTGAACTACAGAGTTAAGTCTCTATCTTGTATCAGCTAGTTCAACAGAATCCGAGCAGTAAAATGAAAATTTGTTTTTTGAACATAATGTCTCATTGAGGTATGAGTAATGTCGTAGATGATTCGTACGACATATCACCTTGATCTGTGATATAATCTTTCCCACTGAGGAGATTATTATTATTTTTTTTTTTTCAAATTAACCTTGAGATCCTTAATGTATCAATTGATTTGGACATTGCAATCCAAACCATTTCTGTCATTATATTTCATAAATCTGAGATCTAACTTGCTTCTTCAAATTTCATATAGAATCCATTTATCCAAACTTTGAGAACCACTATTTCATTTTTAACACACCCAAATACGCTTGAGAACATTTTGTTTCATTAACTTAGACCCTTTTTGACCTGAAGACTGAACCATTTCTTCTTATAAAATCTTCAGGGAAACTTGACATTTGCAAAATATCTCAAATTCAACGCTAATTTTGAACATTACATCTCATCAATCTGAGATCTTATAGTGTATCTGTGTAAAATACAATTTGGCATCTACTATTACTGCAAAATTTTCCTTATCTTTGATTTAAACCTATTACTCAAATAGATCAGCAGGTGCAAAGTCGGATAAAATGTTTGCTTTTCTTACATGATTTAGATATTCATTCAAGTATAAGTCTTTCTGGGAGTAAACTAAACGCTATTAACTTAAACCAGTCTAACTGAACGTAGACCTGATATTGGTCATAACCTTTCTCAGCGAGGCTGCTTATTGTTTCTTAATTAAATTGACAACCTATCTGATAATTTCTTTCAGGATAAATTACAACATACATCAGGCTTCATTTCGATCTCGATCGTATTGCATTTTCTCTCTCATTATTATTCTGTCAGACGTTTTGCGTGCCAAGCTGATATATACATTCACCTGGCTGAGGAATTTCTTTTTCTTTAACTTTCCAAAGACTTGTACTTTACAGGGTTGTTCTTTACTGCAGTTACCGGGTGTGTGTGTTTTCCGCGTTTCTAACGTTGTACTGTATTTGAATAGTGTACGCAGACATGACCTGCTACAACGTGTACAGCTGTACTGGTCATAGATTTTCCTCGAGTGGAGCTGATAGCCAGTACTCACGTCTGCATTTCATTATATATTCAAATGTGATTTAGTTTATTTACATGTAGTCATGTGACACATGAATATCCATTTAACGATTGTGATATGTTCTTTCCCTGTGAGGATTTTGATTGCCTTTATTCTGCTCACTCCTGTGTCATGAACTTTATTAACTGTGAATTTTTTTTCTTGCAAACAAGGTACCCTTCAAGGCTTACTACTAGAATATTGACGTCTGATGTCCATTTTACACCTTTACTTCTATCTGTTTGTGTTCTTTTCTTCCTTCATTTTCTTTGTTTTTATTATTCCTCATCTTCTGACGCTGTGAGCATCTATTATTTCGACTCTTTCTTCCTTCCACGTGTCTCACAATTTCAACTGATTCCAAAAGATGCTTCTAATGAGATTTTCATTCTAGGGAACGTGCTTGATGATCCTATGAAGACGACATGGCTGCCATGAATATGTTTCCTTTTTACTCCTTACAGGATGATGAATTGATTTTCTCTTCATTTAATTTTTCTGACATCGATGTCGTTAATTCCAATAATGATAACCTTCGTGAAGCAGATTTTGCTTCCAAACTTACGGCAAATACTCCTGAATTTAAATATCATATTGATGACAATGATACTGCCTCTAAGTTCCAAACATCTGAATATATTACTGATTCCCAGTTTAATACGATTTCGCCTCATTTCGAAAAAAACTTTTCATTACTACATTTCAACATAAGAAGCTTAAACAGAAACTTTGAATATTTCAAATATATTGTCAGCACTCTGAAATTTCAGTGCTCAGTAATGGGATTGTCTGAGACATGGTTACGAGACGAGTCCGTTTCTTCTTACTCTCTTGATGGTTTTACTCTTGAAACAAATTCTAGAGCTGAAAAGCGTGGCGGTGGTGTAGCTTTATATATTTCGTCAAAACTAAGGTATAGATTATTACATGAATTGTGTTTTATGTCACAAGCTGTTGAAACTATTCTCATTGAAATACATGTACCCAACAGTAGAAATATAATTGTTGGAGTCGTATATCGACCTCCACATTCTAATCATGTAGATTTTATTGCAGCTATACAGTCAATAGTTTCATCAAATCATCTTAACTCCAAACATTGCTTCCTAATGGGCGATTTTAATATTAATCTTTTGCGCTCAGAACTGGATGTCTTCTGTCAGGAATTTCTTGATATTATGTTGTCACAGTCATTTATACCTCTGATCAATAAGCCAACCAGAATAACAAATTCGTCTGCCTCACTTATTGACAACATTTTTTCCAATTCTCCGGAGTTCGCTAATTCTGGCATCATCATCTCAGACTTAAGTGACCATTTTCCAATTTATACGTTCCTACCTATAATTGCATCTTCCAAACCGAAAAATAATTCTATTAGTACTTATCGTAAAATGAATAAGTCAAACATGGACAAACTAAAACATAGTTTAGGAACAGTTGATTGGCAAGGTGTCCTTAATAATAATGATGCCAATGTGGCTTTTGATTTATTCCTTGATCACTTCACAAAGTGCTTTGATAGAGATATTCCTTTGAAAAGTTCTAATCGAAAGTCTGATTATAAAAAGATCCCGCGCTACCCTTGGATTTCCCAATCACTTTTACGCTCAATAAATAGGAAAAATCGCTTATTTTACAGATATAAATCTAAACCTACAGAGACACGTGAAAGAAAATACAAGTGTTACAAGAATACTTTGACTTCTGTCTTGCGTAATGCCAAAAAGGAGTATTTTTTCAAACAATTTGAACAACACAAAATGACAGCAAACATACATGGAAATTGATTAATAATGCACTCAACCGGAAAAACTCTAAAACTTATATTTCTGAAATCAAGGTTAATGATGTTTGTTTGCAAAACCCAGATGAAATTGCCGAAAGCATCAATGATTTTTTTGTTAATATCGGACCCAACCTTGCCCAAGACATACCCCCATCAAATCGACCCTTTTACTCAAGTCTAGACCAACCTAATACACAATCTTTATTTCTAACACCTATACAGCCAGAAGAAATTATTGATATTACTAACAACTTAAAGGATAAAAAAGCTGCTGGATATGATGGCATTACTAATTCTCTCTTGAAACATATTATGACTGAAATTATTGTCCCACTTACACATATATTCAATCTATCATTACTTACCGGAACAGTCCCTCTTAAAATGAAAATAGCGAAAGTAATTCCAATTTTTAAAAAAGGTGACCCACTCGATCGAGGAAATTACAGACCGATTTCCTTGTTAACTTCATTTTCGAAAATCTTAGAAAAACTTGTTTATTCTCGTCTGATTAAATTTTTATCTAGTTGTAAAATACTATCAGATAATCAATTTGGTTTTCGCAAAAAACATGCTACAGACCATGCTATGATAATTCTTATTGATCAAATAATTCGTGCCATTGATAACCATTCGCATACAATAGGTTTGTTCCTGGACTTCTCCAAGGCCTTCGACACTATAGATCACGAAATTTTGTTATATAAACTTTCATACTATGGAATTAGAGGGAGGGCCTTGGAGTGGTTCAGGAGCTACCTGACCGAAAGAAAGCAATTTACATATATAAACAACACAACATCTTCAACTAAAACAATTAGATGCGGTGTTCCGCAGGGTTCCCTTTTGGGTCCGCTCCTTTTTATTTTATACCTCAATGATTTCAAAAAATCTTCTAATATCTTATCATTCATATTATTCGCTGATGACTCTAATATTTTCCTCTCCGAACGTGATCCACAAATTCTCCTGAATAAAATCAATTCCGAATTAGTTTATGTACAAGACTGGATAAGAGCAAACAAATTATCCTTAAATATTAACAAAACACATTACATGATATTCAGTAATTCTATTGACTCTCTCCCAGGCCCTGTACATATTAATGGAAAAGATCTTCAACGGGTCCAATGTACTAAGTTTCTTGGGATCTTTATTGATGACAAACTCTCCTGGAAATTTCATATTGACTACTTGTGCAGATTAGTATCAAGAAATATTGGCGTTATTAACAAATTAAAGCATATGTTTCCCTTTCAAATTTTATTATCGCTTTATACGACACTTATTTATCCCTATCTAACATATGGAATCTTAGCGTGGGGCAACTCCTCCAAGATTTTTAGTAATAGAATACTTATTTTACAAAAACGAATCCTGAGAATAATACATAATGTTCACTTTCGTTCTCACACCGACATCTTATTTTTCAATAACAAAATATTAAAAATAGAAGATCTATATAACTGGCACTTAGGAATTTTCATGTTTCAGTTATCACAAAACGCGCTGCCCTCCCCTCTTATTGCTATTTTCACAAGGAATTGTGAAATTCACTCATATCCCACACGACAATCAAATCAGTATCATTCTCCGTTCTTACGGACATCCCTTGCCCAAAAAACTGTAATCTTCACTGGACCTAAGTACTGGAATGAAATTCACCCATCTCTCAAATTGATTCCCAGGCTCTCCCCCTTCAAAAAACAATTAAAACAATTAATTTACAGTCGTACATCTAATTCTTTTTTCTCTCCCTCTATTTAGCTTGAAATGTCTGACACGTGGAACCCTCTATTCACATCTATGTCTTTTTTCTTCTCCTTTCTTCCTTTTATGTTCCTTCTCTCTTCCTTCTTTCACATTTATCTTTCTCTTCTTCTTATAGCCTTCTTTTTCTCTAATTTTATGGGGTTTTTTTTTTCATTTTTTCTACAAGGCAATGTATAATCCTCCATAATTTGGTATAAACAAATTTATTTTGACTTTATAACTTGATAATTGTATTTGATCACCGAGGAACTAATGTTTTACAAGCTTTGCTTTTTTTTAGTTCCTCATTTCTCATGTTTTCTATTTGCTGTATAATCGTGCTATAGGTTTTGTATATGTATCTATGTATCTATTGCCAACTTGCTTCAATTTTTGTATATCATTTTTTCTTATATTGTAATTTCTGTTTGTTTGTTTGATATGTATTTACGTTACATGAGAAATAAAACACGCCTGAACTGAAAAAAAATTCGATAAGAAAGAATAATGAACAATGAGGTACTAGTATAGCGTACAGATGTCTTATGCTTTTAACTCTGTCAAAATATTGATGATCCCTACAAAGACCCAGTAAAATCCTTCCTAGCCAAAACATATTTCCTTTATTTTACATAATTATACTGAGCTATGAATTTTTAGTATCGTCAGTGGTTTACCAATTGTTGTGGTGTATGGTTGATGTGTATGCAGCACTGCAGTCGCTCCATCGAGTGGATATCTGGCGTTATGGATGGGTCTGTGTATGCACGAAGCAGAGATGTTCGGTGCTCCGTCACCTTCTATGACTTCTCCAGTGAAGAAATCAACTCCTAATAGGCATGATGCAGTTACCTAGTCAAGAAAAGATGAAAATCATCAGATTATCCTTCCTCCATTGTGTTTCACCATTTTGTAACACTACTTTCATCTCTGGGATGGTATAGAATATTAATTTTACCCAGTTTATCTATAAACATCTGGTAAAACTTTAGTATTCGAATTATGCATGCGATTTGATATTAACAGAACTTTCAGAACTCTAATGGTTGGGGGCACGGAATATCATGCTCATCTCCTATTTAGACCTACTTACCACTAGAATTCAAGTCATAACTGTTGTATCCAAATGAAGACTAAGGGTATTGAAATAATGCATCTTTATACGGTGGTTATGTGTGACGCTGTGACGTTCCCTGTAATGGCCGGGCTGTCAAAGTGACTAGATGAGATACCAAATGACAGTGGGTGAAGAGTGATATGAGTTGATGTCTTAATAAAGGAAGTTAGTCCTGGGCTGCGGTTCGAACCTTTGATCTTGTGACTGAATAAATCACATTACCATGACTGAATTATATTGATTAAAGCATCATTAAAGCATCATTCCAATGATTACTTGTTGGGATGCAGTTTGAGTAAACTAAGGTGTGTACTGGGGATGTTGGGATGTTCGGCGTTCGAGGGGTATGTTCTGACCTCTTTCCAGTGCATTCCGTATGGGATGAGTAGCATCACATCTTCTTCTCTGACACGAGATGGCGCTCTGAGAGTCAAGTGGTTGCAAATTCCTTCGCCCATACCATAGTATTCTAGTGCTCTATATGTTGCAGCCAGATCTACACGGGCTTTGTAATTGGCCTCATCACGACTAGACTGATCTTTCAGCTGGCTATGGCCGAAAGAGATTAAGATATAATTATCTTTCAGTTATAATTAAAATGCGAATCGACGATATAGTGCAGCAGGCAAATGACCCCAAATGCTATCAAGGTATCTGTCGAACTCCTCTATTAAATCTCTGTTTCTTGTTCAAATGCAAAGTATGTGAAGATTACCAATACCAGCAATAACAATAACAAGGGTTAATTTCCAGCTAGGGCTGAATAAAGGTAAATTTACTCAGCATGGTCATTTTTGACAGGTATCACTCTTTATTTAATATAAAACAAAATCGAATCACAATGCAGCAGAAAGGGCTACTTTCAGCATTTTTACCCATATCTGTTTGGTTTCTATTTCCTTCTGGATCTTAATTTAATCTCTCCCACTAATAAATTGCAACAAGTTACTGCATCAATACTTCAGCATTATAATGAATAAAATACGCTCATCAAGCGTGTCATTCTTTATGTCATTTTCACGCCACAGAATCCACAGAAATTCCCCACTCACCTTTTGACTCCATGCCGAAATAACTCGATTAAGTGTGTCAATGATTCCAAACTTTAAATTGACCTTTCCTCTCAAAGGTAACCTTCGAGTAAGTTTCTACTTCTTCTTCTTCTTCTTCTTCTTCTTTGGCTTCTTCTTCATCTAACCCTAACACCTTGATCAGACAGGTGACTTTATCTTCTTCTTCTTCTTCTTCTTCTTCTTCTTCTTCTTCTTCTTCTTCTTCTTCTTCTTTGGCTTCTTCTTCATCTAACCCTAACACCTTGATCAGACAGGTGACTTTATGTTGATTTTGGTCCCTCTCTATTTTCTCTAGAAGTTGACACAGTTTAACATTTCACCACCCACCACCCCCCCCCCAAAAAAAAAAACAATAAACGACAAATAAGGGAAAAGTGTAGCCAGAAGACAGCAGTTGACATGTCGCATTCTTTTACGTAACAAATAGTTGAACCCATGTCATTATTCATTTATTCATGTGCAATCTAATACATATTAACCGAAAGTCGAGTATGGAGTTTAGGGTACAAATGGAGGATATAATCATAACAGACGAGTCCCGAAGTACAAAGTCCTAAAGTATTTTATGGAAGAGCTATTGAACGTTGTTGATAATTCATTTGGAATGATGAACAGTGAACTTTGGTTTCTGCATTTGAAGTGTCTAAACGTGGCCTTAACCCATTTTCTACAGGAACCGGGTGGTTCTTATGATAAACCCCTTAGAATAAATATTCATAATAGCTTATGGAACCAGAGTTCTTAATCGCATCATAATTATACACATCAGCATGCCTATAAGCTAAGGAGTTTTGAGGACACCCCCTCCCCTTCATTCATGTGTTATTTGTATATAGTATGGATTAAATAATTAAACATACAATGACGTATTTCCCTCACGGTGTTTTGATATACACTCTAATACTGTCCTTGTAATATGTTTATCAAATCCAAGGATATGACCGTCCACATATACCCCCACCCCCGACCAACGCTACGCCTGTGGGACAAATACCTCTGTGTAGATGATGCAGTGGACTGCCACCTTGAGTTGCAGAGCTGGGTTAGGAAGAGTGGTAATATCTGCTTGTCACTATGGAAGATAAAACCAACCATGAATTACGTTTATGGTTAGAAACAGAAGGGAAGCACGAGACAACTTTTGATCCTTAATAAATCAAAACTAAAAATGTATATACAGGCTATATCAGACAAAAAAACGTCACATTCATGTTAAGTTGAAACTTTTATTGGGAATGTGTTGTGGGATATCTCTCTCTCTCTCTTCAATAGATCTTTTCAAAATATAAGCGGAGGGCCAAAAGCAGAAAAGGGGGGTTTCGTTCCATCATCTGTACAAACTAAGTAGACCATGCTCATTTTCAAGCTAAAAGCAGAACAAACAATATTCAAGAGGTCTACCTCAAAAAATTTGTAGCGAAAACTTCCAAATCCAAGATGGCGTCCAAAATGGCAGCCATTTTGATGGATTTTAAATTTTTCAAAATAAAATTCGATAGAAACATCTAATTGCAACAAAATTGGTCTCATCTGAAGGAGAATTAAATTCCCTACAAGTTGATACCATTTGTGAGGGGTGTTGAAGTAATTCGGTTTAGATTTTTAGTTGAAAAATGTGTTTTTTGACATTTTTTCCCAAAAATTGAAAATTTGCAAAATGCATGATTTAGCATAAATCAAGGAAAATTTTATGGATTGTCTTGAAACCTCCCAGAAAATTTTCTTAATATATAATAATCATCTGTGCGAAATTATAAAGCAATGCCATTATTCGTTCTTAAGTTATAATGTCTCAAACCCGAAAACTCATTTCATAAATATCTCTTCTTGCTGTGCAAGTGTTATATTCCCATAGACTATAGTGTATTAACATGCATGTGCCTTGTACAAAACTGCAGACATGGATGTTCACTATACAAACCAAGTAGGCCATGCTTATGTTTGCGATTATTTACATGTTTGTAACTAAACTTGGATAGTAGATGCCTTACTGGGAATCCAATGTCATTGGGGGGGGGGGGGGGGGCGAAAGGCAGGTATGTAGGTCAAAGGCCAAATGAGGTCAAATGTTAAAATTTCGCACATATTTCTACAGGGGTTGGTAGTTTTAGAACCATAAGTCCATTTGTAAGTAAACTTGGATAGTAGATGCCTTTCACGGACATCACTGGTATATGGGGGTCAAAGGTCATGTATGTAGGTCAAGGTCAAATAAAGTCAAAGGTTAAAATTTCGCACATATTTCTTCTGGGGTTGGTAACTTTACAATCATACGTCCATTTGTAAACAAACTCGGATAGTAGATGCCTTTTAGGGACATCACTGGTATTTGAGGGCCAAAGGTCATGTATGTAGGTCAAAGGTCAAATGAGGTCAAGTATTACAATTTAACTATAAGAATGATTACACACGAAAGGGGCAAGACACATCATGGCTATAGCCTTGTCACTTTATATAAATCATTTAAGATCGGATAGGAACAATCCATTGCGATGAAATTGGTATCAAATAAAAGAGAATAAACTTTCCTATAATTGCCATCCATGGTGGGCATTAAGGTAATGCGGTATGAATATTAGGTTTTAAAATATGACATTATTTCCTAGTAGGGCCTGGTAATGATTCAAACTTTAGAACTCATCACAGGAAAATATCTCTTCTTGCACATGTGGTATAATTACAAATATTTACTTTATTTTTTATCCGTTAATAGTATTCATTTTTTATCAAATCATTTGCTTTGCTGATGATACTAATTTATTTTATACCCACCGTGACCCTAATAGTCTAGTAGATACAGTAAATAATGAACTTTTACTTGTTCGGTCATGGATTCACGCTAATAAGTTATCCCTTAATCTTGAAAAAACAAATTTCATGATCTTCAGTAATACGTTAACAACACTTCCAAAACATCTCACCTTTAACAACAGTAAAATTACTCAAGTCCACAGTACTAAATTTTTAGGAATTTATATTGACAGTGACCTTTCTTGGAAATCCCACATTAATTACTTAAGCATGGTCCTCTCTAGAAACACTGGAATTTTAAATAAACTTAAATATATGTTCCCAAACAAAACTTTACTATCTGTATACTCAACATTAATAACCCCTTACCTTAATTATGGCATTCTTGCATGGGGGAATTGTTCTAAAACTTTGTTAGACACTCTTTTCCGAATACAAAAGCGTGCAATTAGAAATATTAACCACGCGGGGTACTTGTGTCACACCGATCAATTTTTTCACGAAAACAAAATACTGAAGGTGATTGACTTGTTTTTTTATAACATTGGTATATTTATGTATCATTTATCCAAAGATGAATTACCAGAAATCTTTTCACATATGTTTCAAAAAAACCAATCATATCACACATATCCTACGCGTCAGAGTAATCAATACCATCTCCCTCGAACTCGAACAATTTTTACAAAAAAACAATTATATTCACAGGACCAAAGTACTGGAATACTCTCCCGTCAGATATAACAGGATGCACTTCCCTTTTTTCTTTTAAACGCAAACTTAAGGAACTGCTTTTCCTTCGTTATCTTGATCTCCATGACTAAGTCACAGTTGTTTTTGTTTTTGTTTTTGTTTTTGTTTTTTTTTTTTGTTTTTTTTTTTTTTTTGCTTTTCTGTGGCTTTAAATTTTATTTCTGTTATAGTTTACCAGCTGAGCAATGTGCTATAATTATTTGTTGTTTTTTTTTAACCATGTTAACTTTACATGCATATTTCGACAAAAATATATAGGCCTAAGATATTATTGAATAAATTATGTATACACATGTATATGGGTTTTTTTCTTTCTTTAAGGATGCATATTATCTTTTTAACACATGTTAGCAATTTGTATTGCCTTGACCCCTTTAATTTTCTATTTTCGAATTTTATTATTTTTTTTACTGTATTTAAATGAAAATTCAAATATGTATATTTAAGGTCTTGAATTTATCCGTCTTCCACAATTAATTACTCACAACTTTTTTTTACCGGGGCCTGCAGTTTTACAAGCTTGCTTTTATGTAGGTCCCATCATATTTCTTTGACTTAAATTAAGCTTTTACCATAACTCGACTGATTGTTTCTTTATATTATGTTATTGTACACTTCTCAGTTGTTTATAATTTAATAGTTATGTATTATTTTTGCTGCCTTATTTTCATGTCAATCAAATGTTAATGAGAAATATGAAAATAAATGAAATGAAATGAAAATGAAATCAAATTTTTACGTACCCATATTCAGTATAACCAGCACATTTCTCTATTTATCGTTTCCTTTGTAAACCTCAGTTTATGTACCGATAATCTTCCATTTACTCATTACGAGAAAAACCATCTCCTGCAGTAATTATGATCATTGTTACTATTGTAAGTTTTTTGTGGACTTTCCACCTCTTGCTAATTGCACTTAATTTCATCTTGCCATTGACTGATAAATATCTACCAACTCTCATAGTGCAAAATATTGGTCGGGAAGGAGAACCATCCAGGTTAAAGTGATTAAGTTTGCTGTCTCCTTCCCAGGCAGCCAAGTTTTCCACTCTGGGAGTTGCTATATGTTTCATGTCTGTTATCATTGACTTTCTTGTTCTGAAATTGCCAAATAAATGATAATAATAATAATAATAATAATAATAATAATAATAATAATGACATAGAATAACATGAATTGTGCTTAAGGAAAACCATAAACATGGATTTAAGCTTTAATTCTATAATTTTCAAATGATTTTAAACTTATTACACTAAAATAACCTTAACGTCAAGATAACTAGTGTCTTTTGTTCTTTCATAAGTTGATAATACATTTTCTGTGGATTTGAATTGATTTTTCAATCCTAATAATAGGGGAGAGCGGGGTCAATTGGGAAGCAAGCTGGAAAACTGGGACAGCAGTTACAATTCGTTATTCCGAAGGTTTTTTATTCCGAAGGTTCGTTATTCCGAAGGCTTGTTTATTCTGAAGGTTCGTTAGTCCAAAGGTTTGTTATTCCGAAGGTTCATTAGTCTGAAAATGAAATAAGATTCGTTATTCCGAAGGTTTTTTAGTCCGAAAATGAAAAAAATCGTAATTCCGAAGGTTCGTTAATCCGAAAACGAAATCAGGTTCGTTATTCCGAAGGTTCGTTAGTTCGAAAATGAAATGAGATTCATTTAGTTCGTTAGTTATTTTGGGACTAACGAACCTTCGGAATAACGAATCCTATTTCATTTTCAGATTAACGAACCTTATTTTATTTTCGGACCACGCACCTTCGGAATAACGCCACAAATTTTTACATTAACGAACCCTGTTTCATTTTCAGACTAACAAACATCTTCGGAATAACGAATATCACCAAGGACCCCACCTCTAACTAAAAAAAAAAAAAAACTTTCATAGATTTGTTGAATCCTATGAAAGGTCTTAACCATTGGCGTAAATTCTGGGGGGATGGGGGATATATCCCCCCCCCCAACTTTTTCTAGAGGGGGGATGGTGTGTACAAACATCCCCCGCCCCCTTTTTAAGAAAAAAATGATATTGTAAGTAATCAGTTGGTGATTTTTTTTTTTTTTACAAAAATGTCATAAATGACGGCCATATCGTGGAATTTTTAAATTTGAAATGCTCTTAAAAACCGTTAAAGTAGTTATTTTTCACTCGCTTGCTTCGCTCTCTCGCAAAATATTATCATATGTTTATATGGGGTTCTGCACGGGTGAATGAGGGTGTCTGTGTAACTTAAGTGTGAGTTCACGAAAAAAAAAAACTATAAAGGTGATCATGCCCCCCATCCACTCCTCAAAACGGGTTTACGCCGGTGGTCTTAACTGTTCATACATTCCGAATGAGGAAGTCCTTAAAATCAGCTCACTGGAAGTATCAGATGTAGAATGCTGCGTCTAGATTTTGTCATTGTCTGTTGCCACCAATAAGTATATTTACAGTTTGATAAAGGCACCAAAATATCAAACACAGAAAGGTTACATAACAGTCCTTTTTGCCTTATCCAAATCCTACACAAATAAGAGACAGTGCAAAGTACATGTACAATGTCGTATATATTTGTATTTTAATTCTATTTTGTATTAACTGGTCCAATTTTTTCTGTTTATACTTGTATACACTGTTGATTTTATGGATTTTGTGGACTGATTTTTTATGCCACTGTCCCAACTAAAATGTACATGTACGTTTGTGCTGAGTGATAAACTGTATTATACTATTGAGTTTTTGACAAATGCAAAATGCCCGGATTTGACTTTTTTCTTTCTGCTAATCATGCTAATGATTGCGTATTATCTTATGAAGTCATTTTATACTAATCTGAATTCAATTTATATTATAATTATGTTACCACAGCTGCACTAGATAAATTAAAGAACAACCTCCTATGAGTTAATTAATGACACTAGAAATGATAAATCTGAATATTTAAAGTGCTTTTTGAAAGAATGTTCTAGCTGCTATTTGCCATGTTTTAATAATTATTTTCTTTCCATTGTGATATGTGTAATTTGTAATTTCAAATTCAAAATTGTAGAGCCTTTGGCGGCAAAGCATTATGACATGGACCATTTTATCTATTTATCTACAAGAAACCTTTCCATCCCGGCGCTTTCTGACCCTACTTTCACTTTCACTTTCACTAAATTCATGGAGCGGGGGGATGTGAAAAACTACATTTTTTCTCCCACTAAATATAGAACAAATTACATTGTAACTCAACGCCCCTCATGAAGGGCATTCGATTATAAGAATTTCTTTTTTCATCTGAGACCAATTTCATTCTAAGTTCCTAACAATTTTTATGATGTAAATATAATGTCTGCTTATGGCTCTCTGCTTATAAATGGAAAAGTCACACTGATTATGTAAAAAAAAAAAAAAGAACATATGTACATGTATCTCTTCCAAAGTTTGCATATGATATAAACGTGTGAACCCCCCCCCCCTTACAGAATTGAGGTCCCATCTACAGAGCTGCCAGGTAGTAGGATTTTATCCTATTTAGTAGGATTTTATGGAGAGAATATGACAATAGGATTTTTCCCATGAAAATAGGATTTTTGAAAGTTCTGACATTGATTCTTTATTACCTTTATTTGATCTTATTTTCATGTTATTTTATCAACATTTAAGTTTATCCCAATGCTCGGTGTACTCTACCTGTGTATTTTGTACTTTAGATCATTTTCAAGAAAAGAAGTACAATGTAGAAGAGTTAGGATCAAAATAATAAGTCATACATATTACTAATATTGTATTTTCTTTAGGATATCGTAGAGAGTGAAAGGGGAATCACATTGCATTTTTTAAATTTTCATGCAAAAACAGAATTTTTGGCATGAAAATAGGATAAAAGGAAGTACATAATAGGATTTTTTTCCAGTTGGGGTTGGCAGCTCTGCATCTACCATCCAAGTTTGGTTACAAATGGACTCATAGTTCTTAAGCTGTCAACCCCAGTAGAAAATTGCAGGAAAGTTTTAACACTTGACCTGCATACATGAACTTTGACCCCCAAATAACAATGACGTCCCTAAAGGGCAATTACCATCCAAGTTTTGTTAAATGGACTTATGTTTCTAAAATAACCAACCCCAGTAGAAATATGAACAAAAAATATTAACCTTTGTCTTTATTTGACCTTTGACCTGCATACATGACCTTTGACCCCCCCATATACCAGTGATGTCCGTGAAAGGCATCTACTATCCAAGTTTGGTTACAAATGGACATATGGTTCTAAAACTACTAACCCCTGTAGAAATATGCGCGAAATTTTAATATTTGACCTCATTTGACCTTTGACCTACATACCTGCCTTTTGCCCCCCCCCCCCCCCATGACATTGGATTCCCAGTAAGGCATCTACCATACAAGTTTAGTTACAAACATGTAAATAATCACGAACATAAGCATGGCCTACTTGCTTTGTATAGTGAACATCCTTGTCTGCAGTTTTGTACAAGGCACATGCATGTTAATACACTATAGTCTATGGGAATATAACACTTGCACAGCAAGAAGAGATATTCATGACATATGAGTTTTCAGGTTTGAGACATTATAACTTTAGAACGGATAATGGTATTGCTTTATAATTTTGCATAGATAATTATTATACATTAAGAAAGTTTTCTGGAAGGTTTCCAGACAATCCATAAAATTTTCCTTGATTTATGCTAAATCATGCATTTTGCAAATTTTCAATTTTGGGGGAAAAAATGTCAAAAAACGAACTTTTCAACTAAAAATCTAAACCGAATTACTTCAACACCCCTCACAAATGGTATTATTTCGT
Organism: Echinometra lucunter; assembly: GCA_029962745.1. Lineage (NCBI taxonomy): Eukaryota > Metazoa > Echinodermata > Echinoidea > Camarodonta > Echinometridae > Echinometra > Echinometra lucunter. The sequence continues at coordinate 10,507,415 of CM057151.1, forward strand.
TGGAATAATTTTACAATTTCCTGTGCTAATTTTTTTCTATTGTATATTTCTTTACTTATCTCATCTTAACTTATCTAAGCTGTTAAAGCAAGAGAAGACAGATGAATCTTTTAGTGTAGTATAAACATTAGGAATACAGGAGAGTAAACATTAGCAAGCCCTTTGTCCGTAGACACGGCGCGTACTTCTGACACGGTTATAATCACCATATTTCATTAAGAAAACCACAATATTTGGCCTACCTGGACAATTCTTCTGTAGATCTCTTCGCAGCAAATCGTAAGAAATTTCGCATAGTAAACATGTTTCAAACGAGTTCCGGCTCACTTTTCCTAGAAGGAAAACAAGTTATACAATATCAAGAATGAAAATTATCGACGCACTAATTCAGTAGATTGCGATATTGCCCGTGCTGTATCATGTGTATGGAGCTGAGTCATTTATTTGTAAACTATACGAGTCCCATGCGCGAGGTGAACTGTACTGTATCAACAAGAGTTATGGCAGCCTTGAATCGGTTTGGGGTAGATTGGATTGTCAGGTTTGATACCAGAGGTTACGTAACCGGGGGGGGGGGGGGGTGTAGGAGCTGCATCCTCCCTCCCCCCCCCCCCCCCCCCCCCCATTTCGTTTTGACGAGATTTTCTAGTACCTGATTTCTTCTTTGTATTCTTGTTTTACTGCAATGATTTGCTTGTGCATTTGCATGGTTTTTAGTCCTTTGTAACTCCTTTCTTGACCAACCAAGCGATACCTCAGCAAGCAACAAGCACAATCTTTCTAGTGTTCACGGTGCACACACAAATAGACAGCCAGTCAGCGAAACTAACTGTAGTTTAGAGTCTCTTTATATCAGTATATTATTCATGTAAGGACTATGAACAGTTCTTTTCAGAACTACTCTCCCCAAATTTCTTGAACGGTGTCACCGAATGAGATATTCATCCAGATGAGATGTCAGGCTCACAACATTACTTTCCTTTTCCTCAATCATTCTTTCCGTTTCACCTCATTTCCATGCACACCGAAAACAAAAGCAAAAAATAGTCTTGTGTATTCGAATGAAACTTATTCCATTATCATCTTTTCCCGTATTCTTTTCTTGCCTTGAACCTTTTCTGTCATTTCTCTGAGCGCCCCATTAGTGACTTTCTTTTGACAAAAGGAATATATGAACAGCCTTATATGTAGTTTTTTTGGTTAGGCTTTTTACCTTTCCAGAGTATATCGGTTTGAATCGACTGATATAACTGAGTACGGGGACTAAAGTCACCTTTCTTTTTATTTTATTTTTATTCATATTTTACTCTGTTTTTTATTTTCATTTTTTAGAAACCGGTCCAAGAGGGAATCATCTCCTAAGTGAAGTAAGGACGGGGGAGTTAGAGCATTCTCCCTAATGACAGTTGGGTTGATCTAACTATATGGTAGCCATAGCTCTATCTGCGGGCCATGTAATGATTATTATCTCAGCACTGCATGCCTGGTACCCATTTCGTTCACCCATTTCATACACATATCATAGCATAATATCATAGCAGCAAGGATTCCTCTGAAAAGGAAAGGGTAGCCCCTCATAAGCAAAATAAGACGAGAAAAACTGAAGTGTTAGGGCTGAACATTCATACCACCTTAATTGTTATGTTTGTATGCAATTACAGTGCATGTATGTAACAGAGGAAAGTGAGTGAATTTCACATCAGTTTGATGATGTCAAAATCTCTCACTAAACACCTGTTTCCGTAATGGTACAATCTACCACTCCTACTACCTTTGAAGCAGTTTATTTCACATTGCATAATCGCGTGAACAGAACTTCAGTTTATCTTGAAACCAAAAACTTACTGCTTCTATTCTATGTGCATTATGTATCAAATATTATAATCATGTTCTAAAGAGAAAATAAAAATCCACTTTAAATGATAAATGATGTTTTTTGGGCGGTAGTATATTAAAATGATAATGTTATTGAGGAAAGGTGTTTTATTTTATGTAGGCCTAATTGGGTGGAATATTATCGTTAACTTATGCGAAGCCTTATTTTTCTTTATCATGTGGAGAAGCATGTTTCCTGTATTCATTTAGTATCATATATGGAGAAGAATGAAGTTTCTGAGAAATGCAATCAGTTGATTAAAAGAAACGAATCCAAGGAGAGCGTTTATATTTCAGACATGCGCCCTCTTTGTTGTACAAATCGAATGCCAAAAACTTACTCAGTCTCGACACATCTGCTCATCGAAGCAACTCACTTGTGTCATCACAACGTGTATGTTGCAGCCTTTACCCTGCGATGCAAGCTCCATACAAGATTTTGTTCGATCAGATTGGTTCTGACTCATTTCATGAAAAATGCACATAAATGCTGACATGCCGAAATCCTATATTTCTGCATCGCCAAATTCTTGGACAAAATGAAAAAAAAAGAAAATCTCAGTTGCCCAGGAACCATGACCGGAGAATAAGTGTACAGATATCAATTATAATTCAATGTTAACGTTCTTGTTTTACGTATAGTGCTATATATATTAACATTAACAATTTTTATATCTCTTCTGATAACCGACATGACTAACATCTAGAAAATGTAGTCTTTCTAAGCACTGCATTGCTGTTATGTCAGGACTCAGTGCTGCTTGATCTGGGGGATGTTTCACAAAGACTAAGATTGACTAAAATCGCACTTAACTATGGCTGGCCGTTTTCTTTCACCATGGATCTCTCGAAGGATTTGCAAATCATGGTCACAAATCTGCAGAATTAACCATTTTTTAGAGTTCATTGATGAAGAAAACAAAAAAAATGTATTTTTTTCAAATTTGTGACAATGATTTGCACATCCCTGGAGAGACCGATGGTGAAAGAAAACAGTGGCACGAATGGTCTGCCATAGTTAAGAGCGATTTGAGTCAATCTTAGTCTTTGTGAAACACCCCCTCCCCCTCAGTTTGGACAAGAACCTGACCTGGGAACTCAGAGATCTTCCCGAATGCATCAATTTCAGCAGACCTTATGGTTTGACAAATTTTTTCGTTCCTAGTTTTCTCTTCACCTCAAAGGGTGGGGTTTAAAAGAGTGAACGGATGGGGTTTGTTTTGTTTTCTAGCCACCTCACTTCTGGAGCAAGCAGGGATGACTTCTGACATTAAGATAAGACAGATTCGCAAAGGGTAGCCCTTGATAATTCGATAACACATAGAGTATTCCCAAGAAAAGTCTTAAAAGGGTACAGAAAAAGACTTCGGTTGTGCGCCAAAACACTTCACTTTATACACAGTTAGGCCTCTCAGACATGTGATTGGTCAAATATAAATGTGACGTCACTTTCGCTAAGTAACAAGTGGCGGGATGTTAATTCGATACCGCGGTTTCAAAATGGCACTTTGGAGTAAAGGTTAACCTGATGTTAAAAGATAATATAGAGCTATCTTTTCCTAATAAATATTCCTCGCACATCGAAGAAAATTTTCATACTGTATACCGACCTAGAAGCTGATAAAACGATCTTCATCCTTCAACCGTCTTAAACAACTTCATACTTTGAGAGATAAAATCAAGCTTTCACATCTTGAGATCTACGCCATCAAGGTAAGGAAATTGTATTTCTAATTGTAACATCAGCTGTACTATCCTTTCGAGCTTTATCTTATGTTGTTTTTTGTTTCGTTCACATTGGTTTACTGTGCATTTTACAGAGCCATTTTCGTCAACTAGCTAGGCAGAATTTATCATTCCAACAGGATGTAATTCACACTGAATTTTAGCACTTGTAAACCCCTTATTCAACAAGGCTATAATAATTTGTTACACGATTATTGAATAATGAAATGCTTACCCAAAAAAAGAAAGAAAGAGGAATTTGGATCTTTATCACCCAGTTATAAATAACCACTTCTATGTAGACAAATTTCTGAATAGATATTAATAAAGACATTCAAATCTCTTGCAATTTTATCCTTTTACCATATTCATTTTCATTGTAATTAATTTGGGACAGGTTTTTTTTAAAAACTGCAATAATCAGAATGAAAATAAAAGTGGAGATATTGAATGTGAATAACTTTGTCCTTTCAAGTGTAATTTACTGTTGAAGAGATATGGATAAAGGAATGCAAATATTTCCGGATCCATATTATCAATGTGACCTTGCAAACAATTTAGTTATTTTCTGAGACTGTACTGAACATGGTGAGGTATTGTAAGAAAGAAAATAGATTGGGCATTTTCTTTCAAGAGAAAAAAATTGTTGTCCCTAGAAATTCTTGTATTCGTAATAACAGTTTTTGATATCCAGATGACCTTCAGCACTCAAAGTAGAAAGCAAAGTTGTATTGCTTAATTTTTCAAACCAAAACTTTATTCCGATTTTGTTTTCAATTTCTGAACTTGCTTGGATTAAAATTCCATTTTCTCATTTGAATCTAGAGTGTTTTTCAGATTTCTTCGGAAAAATTTATATCTACCTCTATTTCAAATGTCAGTATACTTCTTCTCAATTGCTGCATTTTCATGAATATTTCTTGATTTCTTTATATTATTATAAAATTTGCATAGGAAAGAATCTGCCTTTGAACCTAATAGGTTCAGAAACCTGGCAACGATTATTGTTATTGCGCATGTGCAAATACGTGTATTGTTCTAATGTTTATGGAAAAATTATTACAAGCAAAGATAGTAAGGTGCAAAACTAGTTCCCCAGTTGAAAGCGAACTCTAAATATATTTCTGTTGATGCTACATGTCACATAACTTCAGGTATCATATTTTCCTTTCATTTGCTTTTTCTTACTTTCTTTGTTTGGTTCGGTTAACACCGCAGTTTACGATCCCTATTTGATACTAAAACTTAAGAAAGAATGGTTATGGGCATTTTTTTTCATTCGACGAATCAACTTTTAACATTTTTAATTGAATTGACTTGAATTGAACTGAAATGAAATGATTTATTGTCCACCGGATTGTCCATTACATGGAAATTTGTTGCTCACTGGTTACAAGTAAATAACAATGTAGTGACAGTAAACATATTAAAGAATACAAAAACAGTAAACAAAAAGTTGCTGTTCATGGATAGTAAGACGTAAAGCAATAAAATAGAATGGGAAACTATACAATAGGAAGGAGGAAAGCGATATGACAGTGCCTATATGGCTATAGTTTGCAGTGGTGATTGCTCGGCTGGCACATGGCCGCGTCTTAGCCTACTGTTATAAATATAGATTGAATCAGGCACAAAATTAATGAACATCTGTAACGCTCAAGCGTACAGTGAAGGGAACGCAAAGGCGAATTCCTGACCGGTTATACCTATAGTTGAGGAACAAAGGATATGTGTAGGGTCTTTCATGATACATGTAACCTTAAGTAGTGTCCAGTGAACATAAATATCCCCAAACATTTTTGCTTTTCTTTGCTTTAAAAGAAAATATCCAAATTACCTTACTCTCGTTACATGAGGAATTATTACGAAATAGTATGGTAATCTATTTACTTAAATTATAACTGAGAGGCTGATATCCTTAACTGATGTGTATGATAATTAAACCATGCATTTTATCTGCCGATATCTCCCTTGACCCAGGTGAGTGGATAGGTAACTTGTAGCCCTTGTTCCCCTTTTTATCACTTAAAAGCAAGCAAAATCAGGTTTTCAATTTTCAACAAGAGCAAATAGGCCAACAAAAGAGCAAAATCAATACATGTGGTATTACAAATTATCTGTGCTAGCCATTGTCAACAGTGGGTTTATTATCATTATTATCATTGATATCACAGTTATTATCATTTTTATTGTTAGAATTATTTTCAAAATTGTTATTACTTTCACAATGTTATTACTTTCAATATTATCATTACTATTATTATTATCATCATAAATATTATTGTTATCATTGTCATCTTCATAAGCATTATCACCACCATCATAACGCAGCTCATTTCAGTCTTCAGCTGTGGGAAATGATTCAAACAGCGACCAAACCCTATTCAGAAAAGTTATTCAAGAAAAAGTTTCAAGTTATTATAGTACAAGTACGTGATAGAGAAAAATCTGCACATTATCCATCTAAAACATGGAAAAATGGGCCCGGAAAATAGGTTAGCTAAGCCAACATGAATTAAGAATTTGATGCGTTCATTAACATCTCCTACTTCAGTTTTTGCATGAAATTCGTAAAATAATGACATAAACCTTGCCCAGTTATCATGGTTAATCAAAGACAAACTTGAGCGATTCTATTTGGCTACGGCCCAACGACGTTACGTAGATAACAGCAGTGTCCTTGTTGCTATGGCCAAGACTCGGCCAAGCACGTACATCTCTCGCCAAGGCGAGTTTCCTGCCTTCGACACGCCACGCCTTCCCCCGAACATGCCATGCTTTCCCCGAACCTTGAAGCTCATGTAAACATGGCAAAGCAGACGATAGGGGGTATACGAGAGCAGGAAGGATCACTCTGCGCTCTCTCTGCATTATCAACGAAAAATAGGAAGGGGAAGAGATGGAGATGAGAGGGGGCAAGAAAGACAAGAAGGGAAGCATGCACAAAAATAAAAATGCAAGCAGTAGGCCACGGAGAGAGAGAGAGAGAGGGGGGGGGTCAGAGAGACAGACAGAAAAAAGATAGAGGAGCCTATTTCCATCTGATAATGTCAGGGTTGAGTTTGTCACATGAAGTAGATTCTTTGATGTTGATCACTCTTTAAAAAGCATGCCATACTGACCGAGTACAAAAATTGGGTATTTTAATGCCCCCTTTCTCTCTCACGCGCTCTCTCTCTCTCTCTCTCTCTCTCTCTCTCTCTCTCTCTCTCTCTCTCTCTCTCTCTGTCACTCACTCACTCACTCTGAAACAAGAGTCAAAGATAGAAACTATTAGGCCTACATCTTTTCATTAGAAAAAGATGGAATGGCAAGGTACAGCGTAATGTGGTTCAAACATTAGTGTAACTGTATTTTCTTCCAACTGGGATGCAACGCAAATAAATAAATTACTTTGAAAACATGAATAAAATCCTATGAACTTACAGAATTTCAGCCGATCTGCAGAGGAGGTGTGGCTACGTTTTATGCTTCCTTCGCATTTTAGTGCATCATGAACGTTTATGCCAAGCATTTGCATTCATTTATATTATTCATGAGTGGTGAAAAACCTTGATTTGAATTGAATTTTGCCTTTACGTTTGTCTTTGCTTTCCACAGATGAAAGTGTCACTGGTACTTTGTTTGGTGGCGCTCTTCGTAGCCTCCACCTCAGGTAAGCGCTTCTATTATATCATTCTCAGTTATATTCCCAGTATGGGGATTTTATTACTACGATCTTTTTATTTCGTCTAGAAACTCAAACTAGAAGCACACAATAAAGCACCAAAAGCTATAGGTAATTACTGTGCTTAAAATGTCCTGTCCACGGTCAGGAAGCATATATAAATGTGTTATTGTATATTATTGTCAAGTTGCGAATTTCATTTTTAAAAAGTAATCGTAGTGGCACTTGGTAATGATTAACAGTTTATACTGATTCGTCTATATTGGCTGTTTCTAGATTCAGCATTCATATTTCATGAAAACATTTATGGCTTGGGTTTCCTTTCTCTTCTTCTTCTTCTTCTTCTTAATAGCTCAAAGACAAAGAGCATGTAAGTTTCTACATATATTCTTGTTCTTTTATCACGTAAAGTAATATGGCATTGAAGCCGAAGCTAATGCAGATGTCTTTGCGTTATAAATGTCTCCTAATACATCCATCAGCACCAAAAAGTGACAAATTCCAGGTAACCCGAAATATGTGTAATACAATGAAGGTTCTCATGTTTTCACAAAGAGAAATTAATAATCTCATATACGATCATACATTCTCAAAGTTGCTTGTTATCTTCATGAAAGTGATTATTTATATGAAGATCAATATCTGTTGTATGTCTCTACAACAGGGCAAAATCGTCAGAGACAATACCAACCTTACTGGCAGAATTACAATCAGCAACGTCCACGACAGCAGCAACACCCACCAAACTACTACCCAGGATACAACCAGCCATGGAACCCCAACCAACAAGGTACATGGCCAGGTATGGACCCCGAAGAACAACGAGAAATGCAAGAGAATATGATAGAAAACCAGCGGGAGCAGCGAGAAAATATGATGGAAAACCAAAGAGAGATGCAAGAAAACATGATGGAACAACAGGAGAATGCCTACGAGAACCAGCAGCCGTGGCGGCAACAACCATGGCGGCAACAGCCCTGGCGGCAACAACCCTGGCGGCAACAGCCCTGGCAGCAACAGCCCTGGCAGCAACAGCCCTGGCAGCAACAACCCTGGCAGCAACAGCCTTATTACAACCAACAGCCTTATTACAGTCAACAGCCTAATTACAACCAACCACAGCGGCAACCATACCGCGCCCAGCCCCAGCGACAGGCACCTTGGTGGGCCCAGAATATCTGGCCTGCATCCAACAACTTTGGGGTCAACCCGGAGGCACAGGAAAACATGATGGAGGAACAACAAGAGATGCAGGAAAATGCGATGGAGCGACAACAAGAACAGCAAGAAAATGCAATGGAACTGGAACAGGAAAGGCAGGAGAACGCCCGGGAGCTTCAGGAGAATGCGCGTGAGAATGGACTTCCGTTGAACCGCCGCTTGCGGCGACCGATCTCCCAACGCCAACGACCAGCACAGCGATTTAATCCATAGGGGAAATGTACTCGATAGGGGAGCAGTTTGAAATAATGCAGTTTTGATAACCTTTCAGTTAAGAGCTCTTTATTTTGATAGTCTAAAGACAAAATAGATATAGTTTATATCCAAGATGAAAATGGCAAACATAAAGAAGAAAGAAAAATGAAGACAATGAATGAAAATCTCTGGAAAGAGCTTACAAAAGCAAGAGATAATCATAGAAGACAACACAGTGTGAAACATTTAAAAAATGGAAATCAGTTTTGTCATTGATAAAAGCTCCTACTCTTTAGCAAGAAAACAAAGGGAAAGAATTGTAAATATCTCTTCCTATCAACACGATAAAAGATGATATTTTCAATCAAGTACAAGCAGTTTACGTTGCCAATAATGCAAGCTTTTATAAGTTGTTTTTGGTCTCTGAGAGATGGTTAAGTTAACACAATAGTTTGTACTAAATTCGCTCTAGTAAATGAACGAAAGTAGGAAGTTTGAGCTTTTGAATGAAAGATTCTTTAGCCTCATGGAAACTTAACTAGTATGGAGACCTGAATCTACACTGAAAGCTTAAAAGTCTATGTGCAATAAATATTTTTCATGATCAAGGCGACAATTTGTCTTGCTCTGTTTCAAATATTCTTAATACCTCCGATGATAGATTTGTTTATGTTATTTATTGACTGACTGATTGATTGATTAATTGATTGATTGGTAGATAGATAGATAGATAGATTGATTTACTGATTGATGGATTGATTGGTTGATTGTTTGATTGATTGATTGATTGATTGATTGATTGATTGATTGACTGACTGATTTAGAAATATGTTGGTAAACTTTTTCGCTGAGTGGTTGGTTGATGTTTTGTTGCTTTGCTGGTTGATTGGTGGGTTGTTGGAGTGTTACACAATTTTAATTGGTTGATAAATGTTGACTTATATGATTACTTGCGGTTTTCTTTCGTCTCTGTTATCGTTGTTCTTGTTCTTGTTTTTGTTTTGCTGTTGATGCCCGGTGTTGATGGTGGTGGGAGATTTTGGCCGTTCAAAGTTTTATTTGCTTTTATCAGTTGATGAATAGCTTGTTGGGTGGTGGTTATTTGGTGATTGACTGATGGACTGACTGATTGGGCTGATTAAAAAAATGATCTGTTAATGAATTAGTTAATGGTAGGTTGGTGAGTTGATTTGTCGGCAAATCGCATTTTTCTTAATGGTTGATTGGTAGGTTGGTTGGTTGGCTTGTTGATTGATAAATTGACTGATTGGATGGTTGATTGATTGCTTGCTTGACTGATTGATTGATTGCTTGATTGATTGATTCATTGATTGATTCATTGATTGATTGATTGATTGACTGAATGACTGATTGAACAATTTATTGGTTTGTTGGGTTGATAAATTGACTAATTGGTTAGTTGACTGATTGCTTACTTGCTTGTTTGATTGATTGATTGATTGATTGATTGATTGGTTGATTGATTGATTGATTGATTGATTGAATGACTGACTGATTGAACAATTATTGATTTATTGGTTTGTTGGGTCGTTGGGTCGTTGTTGGAAGTGAATAAGGTAACCCTGTGATAACTGATTGATATCAAATCTATCATTCTGTTAGGGCGATTTTTTTCCCTTTCTGAAAAAAAAATCCACACAAATTTAAAAACCTATAAAAGATTAACTTGTAGACATTCATGTCATTAAAATGGAAGAGTCAGCCAGTGAAACATATCTATAAAATTAATGAATAACAAACTCATTTACTATCAATATACATATATGCCTGTGAACCCCCCCCCCCCCCCCCCCCCATCACTCCACATTCTACATGCCATCTTTTCCCGGTCACGAAGATTATATGATGTGTGAATTAGCAAGTATGATGCCTGTTTTATTGAGGTCAAAGATACTGTTAAACTTACTTATCAGAAACTCAGCTGAAAATGAAGGATTATACATTGATGGCTATACGATACACGCTAAGAAAAAAAGGTTCAAGTTTGCACCCTAAATGCAACAATGACAGCACCTTTTGGGTGCAATCTTGCACCCTACATGGGAAAGGTGCAAAAATGCACCTTTTTGTTCTTGTTTGCACCCGGAAATGCCTGTTTGCATCCTAAAAGGTACAACTTTGCATCTTTAACAGTTTAAGGGTGCAGGAATTTTTGCATTCAAAAGGGTGCAAATTTGTACCTTCCCTAAAGGGTACAACTCTGCACCCTTTAGGTAGCAAAATGTAGCTAACTGCACCCTTAAAGGCGCAAAAGCTTCTTAGGGTGCAAAGTTGCACCCAAGAAGGATCATCCAGTGTTGCATTTGAAGGGTGCAAAATTGAACCTTTTTTCTTAGTGTGTATAATGAAATTCCTTAGAACCACCTCATCTTTTTATATGAAGGAATACATGCATAAGATTTCAGGGTTCTTCGTATTAGCTCCTTCTCCGAAGACATGCGGTTGGGGCTGTGATAGGGGTTTTGCCAGTTCAGAAAGCTGTGAGGAGAAGGATTAAGGTTAGTGTTAGGTTTGGGGTTAAGTTTTATGTTTGGCTTAACGTGTAAATTTTCCAGGGGAGCAATTATCGTCGGAGCAAATGTCATGGAACCTCTTCGTATACTGGGTGTCAACTCAATATGTGGGATAAAAAAGTGGAGCATAAACTATGTTCTACTTATCTCTTCCAAAATTTTCAGGATCATTTTCATAAATAGTAGCTTTCTGAGACTTCTAAGGTACCAACTCATTGCAAGAGAATTGAAGCACATATTTTGATGTGGAGTATAGTCCTCCAAGCATAACGTGCTCAAAAAAGTTAGCTAAAATGGTTAAAAGTGAGGTATACAGGTATTATGCCGATAATAGATTTCTTTTATCCCTAAAAATATTACTTTTTGCCACTGACCATTATTTATTCTTCTTCTTCAAGAAAAGTCGAGAAATGATGCATTGTGATCCCTTTTTCACTACATGCAAAGTTACGCACTACATGCTCTCAATCTAAATTAATCTATATTTGCCACTTCCGCCCATGTTGGATACCAGTAAGAGGGTGTTACTTTGAATGCTATGTGCACCGAATTATTATTATCGAAGTATTATTATCGTTATTATTGTTATCATAATTATTATTACCAATGAGTGTAATCATTATGATTTTAAATTTTTCAAGCTTTCTTCTTCTAGACAAAGCATATCTAACAAAATATCAGCTTGTCTCTGAGAGAAAGTATACCACTGCCCATCCCCCCCCCCCCCCCGCCCCCGTTTCAGTAGGAAAGCTTCGCACTCCAGCCTTCGTTCCTTTGGATCTGGATAGGCCGAGTCATGTAGTTTACGTCACAACCACGACAACTGTTATTATCACTTCCATAAATGTGACAATGATTATTATGGTCATCAGCACTGGGACCACACATTACAGTAACTCTTAAAAATTTTGATGTCGGGCAACATTACTCTAATCGATTTTTGATCGATGACCAAGATTATGAAATCCCTCTCTTGGCTTATAGGCCAACTTCTCCTATGAAGGTCAAGATTCAGCTGACGTTAGAGTCAAAAGTTGTCGAATATCCACCAAACGAACTTTGTCCCATATTTCTCCGGTGAAAAAAAAACATATATGGCTTGGACCTTCATCCCCCAGGGAGAAGGATGAAGATCCTCGAGATGATGACTGTCCATCCGTTACCATGGAAACCCTTTCATATTTTTGAAGCTTACTCTTAAGTTTTCTTGAAGATGATCTTGACACAACAACCTTTTAAGCTGGTGTCATCTATGATGTACAGGAAGCCTCGGCATAACAGGGCGTAGATTTGAAGGGCATATCAACATCTTACCTAAACTTATCTCACCCAGAAAATTTACTGATTGAAAGGTTAACGCAACATCACGCCCTGAAAGATATTATTGTGACAAATTCTGCTTCTCTCTTTTTGTGTTTTGACTATTCCAGTCTATACCTAACACTTGCCGTGTCATCGTAATGAGGTTTCATCATTAGTTTTATCCAGTTTTTTACCTTTACCCTGTCTTTCTCTTGCTTCTCTTGCTTTCTCTCAACTTTTTTTCTTTGTTACACAGTCTTAAATGGCTGCATTTGCATCATGAAACAGCGAAACAATTTTTCATGTTCATATTTATGAATTGAAAGTGGTTCAAAACATTCCCTCCTTCCCTTTCTTTGTTATTCTCTCTCTCCCTCTCTCTCTCTTTCCTATTCTCATTTTTCTTCATCATCATCATCTTCTTCTTCTTCTTTTCTTCTTCATCATCATCTCGTTTGACTGTAAGGATGATAAACTAGACGAAAAAAAAAAACTTTCCTAACACTCACTCCGCTGAACTCTATAGTGCCACATTCTATCTACAACGATGTCCAAATTCCTGTTTTCTCGTCATTTCATTCTCGTGTAAATCATAAAATCTTAATTACTATTCTCATATAACTACTATATAATCTTTATTTCAGCTGTTATTTTCTCCCTTGAAATGATGAGGCAAAATGCCAGCATGAAGCTTTACTGTTGCCAAAAAGCGAACACTTTAAACAAAAAAACACACGAAAAAGAAGAAAATACGAGAACTTCTCCTTCCCGCCAAGAAGCCGCCACCACTCGCACGTACGCCCTCATTCACCATTGGCTGAACCATAATCAATGACATCACAATTACATAAGGAACTCTGCTCCAGAAGGGAGTAAGTCAAATACTAGTATTTGCCAAAGATTTAGAACAGACCACATCTTCACTTCGCATAAAAGATGGAAAAATACATGAAGGTAGCCCTAAATCATTCTACCGATTCATCAACCGAGCCGGAAACTATACTTTTTTTCATTTTGGAAATGCGAAAACCTATAAAATTCATTTTTCAAAATATATTTATCTGTTGTAACTTATTTCTTACATGTCTCACAATACTTACCATAAGTCTCCTAATTACCTTTTCATTGTGCCTTTCGAACTTCACAATAATTAAATGGAACTGAAATGGCAATATTTTTGTTTTGCTTGTGATACTGGACTTAGCTCCTCTTGACACTAACCCTCTCCAAACGTGAATTTTCGCCAGGCACTCATTTGATTTCATATGGTATCATCTTTCTCCTATCCTGGGACGAGGGCTGAGGTCCAGTAAAAGTTGAGGGAGAAATGGTAAAGGTGAAAAGTCAAATTTTCGATTTCTCCCCATAAATACGAGTTGATACCAGAAAAGGAAGCTCATCTTGTTAAAAGTTTCATTCTTGGAATTGAAGGTTCGTCAAGTCTTTTTCTTCAGCCAAGTGCCATCTCAGCTTTCATAAGCTACAAGCAAGCATCGTTATCAAAGTAAGATATTCTCGAATTCACTTTTATTTCAGAATTACACTTTTATATACTGCTTTATACGGTCTTGTTTCATGATTTTCAATTTTCTATAAAATTCTGTAATTAAAAACACACGCCATAAAATGTAGAGTTTTGAATATATGTTTTTTTCTGTTAATGTTGTGACGGAGGTGGAAGATGTATAATGTAGGTTTGCATGTGTGCGCGTACCACTTTTTCAGAGTACTAAATGAATTGAATTCGTTATCTGTCTTTCTATTTGTATTGCTATCATTCAGCAATGTTCAGCATGCCCTTATTACGGTTCATATGACAGTATCCTTTTCTTTTCTTTTTCTTTTTTTTTATCATGGCGTCGTGGTGCTGCAAAGCAATATCAAATAGGAGCATATCTTTTAGAAGAAAATCATGTCTTGAACTAACTATTACTGTGTTTTAATCAACCTTTATCAGAATTCGTGAATTCTCAGAACATGCATTCTTTGAATGGCTTGTCGAAAAACGTATTGATAGTTGAGATAGAGACAGATAAGGGAGGGAGGGAGGAATACACACACACATTCGCGCGCACACACACGCGTCCGCATAAATCTTAGCGCGCACGAATCCTTCCTCATCATCTGATTACCGATTACCGGCTGCTCGTTCCTATTTCAAAACATATAAACGATGGTGTCACTCGGATTCGTGATCGCTTACTTTGTTTCTCAAGCGTTCTCTGAGCCGACGCTGACTTAGCCCGTGAATTCTTCTTGTCTTAATATAGCTCTTTGGGATGATAATTTTGCTCGGGGATTCGAATATTATTGGTATCCCGGTTTCAGGTTATTCATCACTGAAACCGGCATTTGTGTTGCGAAAGATTTTGTTTTTGTAAATTGATAAGGGCATTGAAATTGGCCTATTTTCTTTCTACAAAAGAATATCATCTTTTTCTTCATCGTTTTCTTTCTTTTATTCCTGTATTTGCTCCTGATTAAAGTAGGTGTTTTCTGTGGTCTTCCCATTTTCTCATCATTAGTATGACAAAATATAGGCCTAGATATATGTCATTATGCCTTGGGTTTTTATAGCTTCTTATACGGATACCATCAAAAGAAGGCGACAGCTTTATCACCACTATATCATTTTTTGTCAATGATATATATTCATTGCGGAGGTGTCGTGGTGTAATGGTTCATTCACTTTACTCTCAATCAGAAGGTTGCGGGTTCGAGTCCCAGCCAGACAAAAACGTCGGCAAGACATCGATCCATGTTTGCCAATTTCCCCCCGGGTGGAAATGGGGACCCGATATGTGAGAGCGCTATTTTGCCGCTAAGCTATGACCGGGGTAATATTGTTGGAGCGCAATGAGTGTCGCGACGTGACGGACCTAAGCGCTATACAAGAAGCCATCATTATTATTATCATCATCGTCATTATTATTATTATTATTATTATCATATCTGCGATGCACGTCTTTATTTTTATCATCTTTGTACTTTAATTTTTTTCCTGAAATTCAATTGCCACTCTTTTTTTAAAACATATATCCATTAGAACAGCTTTTAGATAGATATAATAATACAATATTTCGAAAAATGAATTAGAAAACAATTTTTCTACTAAACCTTTGGAGAACAGTTTCTTGATTACACAAAAACTGTTGTGAAGGACTTGGGTCTTTCCTCCTCTCTTGCATTCGATTCCATTAATCTTAGTTTTGAAGAGTAACTGGTTCTTTTTTTTTCTGTGACGGAGTGAATAATTACTCACCCTAAATTTTACGCTTTAATAATAATTACCTTTAAATTGCACGAAAACAGATTTACTGTAAATAGTCGTCTTCCTGTTTGTTTGTTGTTGTTTTTGTTTCAAATTTCGATAACATTATGGTTAAGGATATACTAGAAAAGAAAACTAAACGTGAAGAATGCGGACGACTTCAGCCGACTGAAAGCGTCCAAAACTTTGTTTTGATGTGCTATAACCATGTTGTTTCTTGACCTTTGAATTAAGTAATCACTTTTCTTCCAATTTCAATCACTGTTATTTTTCAGATGAAGCTCTCCAGCTTTCTTGGCCTTCTCGTTCTCTTCTTGGTATGTCAAGACGGTAAGATATCATTAGCATGAGGAGAAAGGCTTGAATCATTTAATATTATTTTACCCTTAAAAGAAGCAGTCATTGGTAATAATGATAAGAAGAGTTTTTGCATTCAGAGTGCATAGTACCAAAAAAGTTTCTATAAGCTTAATTGACATTAAAAATGTTCAAGAAATTTGCAGGAAATAAAGATGGCGGTCATGGGCACATGCAGAATTTGGGTTTTAACAGGGGTAAGAAGATGGTTTATTTGTATTTGTTTGTTGTAATTATTATCATCACTTCAGGGGAGCGTTTCGTGAAGAGTTTTGTCGGTGAAAATCACCAACAAATGTTATCAGCTACTGAAAATCCTCGCATCTGATTGGCTGAAAGCAAATTAGTCAGTGAAAGTCACCGACAAAACTCTTCATGAAACGCTCCCCTGGAGACATGAAAAAGAGCTCATCTTCTCAAACATTAGCCCCCCCCCCCCCCCCCCCGACAAAATTTTTGGCTTAGTTCATGGCTTGTGGCATCTCTATTCTGAATGCGCTCTTCAGTAATGTCCACTATAGCCCACCTTTCCCTGTCGCAAGCATGGCAAGTAATCTGAAGGCGCTCTTTGGTTTGGAGATAACATCTGTTTCGCTGGCATAGGCCCTAAATAATTTTTCCTTCTCCATTATGATTCCCTCGCTGTTTTCGAAAAGGTACAAAGGGGACAGGGTAAGAGAAACCAACTACAACATTTTGTTACTCGAATCAAAAGTAAACTGTTGTGATTATAACGAGCCTCACGGACCTATGACGGATGGAGTCATATTTTCATGCAATGCTGACGTGTCCCTGGATGAGTTTCATGGGTTGCTTGGTTTGTGGGTATGTTGGCGATGTACTAGTAGAATGGTTTGTTGGTTATATCGATGTAAAGCCGACCGCAGGCTATAAGATCGGTCTGCGATCCGACTTTGGAAAAAAAAAATCGTCAAGCACTTGATATGAATATTGAAACATGTAAAATTCTTAATGATCAAAATTTTGAACAGTCAGTATATACTAACATCTAGTTTCCGGGCTATTGCGAGCCTTCTCGGTGAATACAAAGCGAAATCAATCGCGAATCGTAGTGACGTCATAGTAGTCTTGCGACTGTCCACAATTTTAAGCCGATTCGGCCTTATTGCAGCGTAAAAGACTTGCAGTAAACCAAAATTTTGATTTTAGTATTCCTGTTACTATTCCAATCTCAAAAAGGATAATTTCACTTTTTAAAGAGTCCATATTATTTTAATAAAAAAATTAATTTCTTCGAAATCGGGTCTCAAACGCCTTCAGTCGCCTCGAATAATGTGCGGTGACCTTTATTTGGTTAAAATGATAGGTTAAATGAAGGATTTGTCATATTAACTTGTTGATGTTTGGTATATTGGTCTTTAATCAGTGTTTAATCGGCTACCTGACTGGTACTTGAGGACTGATGCGATACATCAGCAGAGATGGGGAAACATAAGGAAATTATTTTTATTGACCTGGCATTGGAAGTTAACGCTCTAACACAGAGTCGACTGAATTTATCCAGTTTAATGTCAACGTTTAAATTCATTTTCAATCCGCAGGACAATCTGCACCGGTCGGCCGGAAACTGTTGCAGTGGCTGCCACGAAATCCGCAAGGTTACAATCCATGGTACCCTAACCAGCAATGGTACCCGAGGTCCCAAGCCCAGCGTCAATGGGCGATGGATCCAGAAGAACGACTGGAGCAACAGGAAGAAGTGCTTGAGAATCAGCAAGAGCTACGTGAGAATGCCTACGAGAACCGAGGGCCCTTACGCCAGACAGCCACTGGACAGTGGGTTTATAATTCACAGTCCCGTGAGGTCGTGGTAGGGGCTGCGAATGCACCAAACCCCTACGTCGCAGCAGGGGGATCGACTCTCTCCTCAGAGATTTATGATTCATACTTACCATCTTCACTGGGACCTAACGCTTATTACAGGAATGGTTATCAGCCATGGAATCCTAACCAGTGGGAGTGAGAAACTAGAATTAGGCATTCATCTGGGCATTATTTGCATTAAAATGTAGGTTTGGGGCTTGGGTTGCTATTAGTTTGAGGTGGGTAATAGGTCAGGTTCAGGTTTAGGTTAAGTGAAGGCCTAGTATAGAGTCAAGGTCTGATAACTATCAGAAATTGACCTCGGAGAAATAGTCACCGCAGTATGTGTCACACCGACAACGCATTAATCAAACAAATCTCTACTTCATTTATGTGTCATGAATAAAAGTATCCCATGTCCTTATTCAAATGACAAAATAAAAACGAAAATATTGAATTGATTACCAGATCACAAGCAAATTCAGTGTTTGTTTCTGGATATATTGTAGGAACACCTTTAGAACGCTGATAATCGACATACCATTCATTTTGGATTATGAGTTATAATCATGAAATTCATCAGAAGCATAATTCTCATTATGTACCATAGACTTTTACACAACATGTTGGAATGCTCATCAAAAACTCCTTTGTCTTCGTAATTATTTTATGTCAATATTACACTAATTTCCATCAAATGGTTTACTGCGGATGTTATTTTTAGAAATTCCATTTTAGAAAGTTCCATTTGTTTTGATCTCGCAGGCGATATCATGTATGACAACTCAACAATGTAAAATAACACTTCGCACAGTGTTCAAAATTGTAATCAAATTGAATGGATCATGTAAGTATATGTTACGCAAAAAGTCTTGTTTTAAATGTAATCAGGGCTCCGAAATTTCTTTAAAATAAACTTTAGAGTAAGAAATTTGTTTCTTGTTCAAGGGTATATAGGGGCGCGATTCTTTTTGATTTGTGTCGACCTTCGTATCATTTTACTGATGAGTGTAAGTTACTGAAATGAATAAAATTTTACATTATCGCATTAGGTTTTACATTTAGCTTTTATTGATTCTTTAATCTTTAATTCCTTTAAGCGTGATTTCATGTTATGACTTTTTTGTAAAAGGATATCAAAAATTCATTACATTCACCGAATGATGACGACATTGAGGGGGAAAGAGGGAAATTATCGGCTTAGTAAGAGAGGGAGAGTTCGGTGAGAGAGGAAGGAGGGGGAGCGAAAGAGAGGGATAGATATAGACAGGGGTGAGAAAGAGGAGTGGATGGAAGAAAGGTGCTGTCGTTTTATGACTTGGACTGGGAACATGTTTATGAACATGTAAATAAGAAATTCAGCAAAAATATTGTTATTTAGTCGACCACTACACCCTAAAATAAATCCTTGTCACTGTTACACATGACATCCGGCGAGGATATCAGTTTTATTTACGGGACTCGTACATCTTTCCTGTGGCTCTGTACATAATCAAGATATCACAGTAGTTTGTATTTCGATATTTGAGGTCTGCACTGTTTGTCTGGATCTTTTTTTTTTTTCTTTCTTTTTTCCTTAAATCTTATAGCTCCTCCTTGTCTCTCCCCATTTAGAAAAGTTCAAATTTACCGAAATGAACACCCAAACCCCTAACCCCAAACAATTATCCCTTACCACCTCATTTACCAGGTCAGGAATTTGACTCTGGAGATGAATCATGATTTAAAGTCAAGTGCACCGTGATACAAAAGATTCAGTTCACTATAACGGAAAAAAATCATATTTAGTTCTCGTTTATCAGTAATTCAGTTCACTTTCAGTTTTCCTATTTGTTTTAAGAAAGAGGGAATTCATTTACATGTAAATGCATTTTACAAGATCTCGCATCATGTGCATGTAGATGAGGAACAACACCAATTTGGAAGAAACTTCGTAATATTTCTTGTGAATTCTCGGAGCTCTTTAAGCTGCAACTCATCCTTCCGGCATGATAATATCATAAGCGGAAAATCGCATTCCTGGAGGAAATGAGCAGAGAGAGCGAAAGTAAATTTTTTCTGCCGAAGATGATACACATCGGTCATCACCTTTCACCCGAAAAACATTTCTAGCTATGTGATTGGTCAGTACAAGAGGTGACGTCACTTTAACTTGGTAACGGCAAGAAACTTTTTAATTTGATTTCATCGTTTTTATGTGGTTCCTTTTGAGATTTAAAGAAAGGTCATCTTTCAGCGTGACTGTTTTCAATATATCGTGAAGTTTTGGGTGGAAATTTGTTATTTCGTGCAACTGGTAAAACTGAAGTGGTGGGTGGCTTCTCAACGATCGGTATTTCTTCATTTGTTTGCTGACTAGACATCATAAAGGGTAAGCATATATTAAAGTATAAAATTACTCTTTATGCTAGTATATCATCTTTTCATAGCCTTGTCGATTAAAAATCATTTTACTTTATAAGTCCGTGATGCACTTTTATAGCGTTATTCTACTCAGTTTTCTGTAAATTTATGATCAGAGCGTGTATCTTCTCACTATTATGGCCGATGGTAGAAATTGGATTCACGCTCACTTCACAAAAGTAAACAACATGAACTGACAGACTTCACTGATGAATGTTTAATGATCTGGTATGTTGGTAATGACACGAAAAAGAACCCAACCGATCAAATGGAAACACTTTAGATCTAAGAAACAAATTATGCAATTATTTATTTACATTAACCTACCCACCTGTCGTTATTATTAAACGTATAATTCTATTTGAATGGCTAGGGTGAATTCTAGTGAAATCTGATTAATTTTTGTACTTTGCTTTCAAAGCATGTTTATTTCAAAGGCATGAGGTTAAACTGTCATTTTTATATAGTTAGTTGTTTGCGTTCATTCAATGATATAAAGTTTTCACCTAATTCAGAAGGTTCAACAATGTCCCATGCGAGATGCAACATCAACCAATTCTTTATACACTCCTACATGTATTTTGCATACCGTCTTTTTATGGTTCGATTCCAAATTTCTTGCAGCCCTGATTCGAGCTCTTGGAGCAAATATCTATATAATAAGTTTGCTTTCGTAGAAGGAGAGTACAGTGGATATTAGATATGATCAAGAATTTAAGTTGATCGCTTCATAACAGCTTGCATGATTTGAAGATTTTCGATATGACGAACAGAGAAATATTTGTTGATATAAAAATATAATAAACGGCTAATAACTTTATTCTTTAAAAGTTATTTTTAAAACATGTGGATGTTAAATCGCTTCTTCTCCTAAAAAAAATTAAGTTGCTGTTAGCATGGTTAGCATGGTTGAATCAACGAAAGGATCCAACTTCTCAATTCTGTATCATAACATATTCGTTATCGTAAATAGCTAATATCCTAATCATGGACATCAATTAACAAAATTTTAATTTGTTTGAAGGTGTGAGGCGGTCTAATCTCTCATATCCTAACTTTCCCAACATTAGTTTGACAACTTTTTTAGAAAGTAGACTTTAAATGTTGCAATGACTAACCGATCGCGTGACACCAATTTATAGATTACTGTCAAATGAAGCTGAATTTTAGTGTTGAAGAATGAAAAACTTTCACTGACTATTCAGTGGAGTGTCTGCTTATCAAGATAAATGTAAACCAGAGTAAACTGATTAGTTGTTCATGGTGTTCATAATCTTCTGGAAGCAGTCAGGTACGTGAAGCATAATTCGCATTATGAAGGTTGAAATGAAAAGCTTTAACATAGCAAACATCAAACGAGCAGCCCACTCTCTCGTTCCCTCTCCCATTCTCTTCTTCCCATTCACCCCAACCCCTTCCCCCCTCATAATCTGCCCTAATCTTGGCACCGTCTCAAGTAATCGATGAGTTGCTCCTCTTACATCTCTCCCTTGGTTCTTACTCGGGATACCCCTGTCTGGGTTGGTTTCCTGACAAGTTTTCCTCTACAGATGACAAGTCTCCATGGCCTTTCAATTGTTTCAGGACACACAAACAGGAAAGGTCGCAAGCTTATCACAGGCCTTGCAAGACCAGTGAAAACATTAATACGTACAACTATGCAGATGCAAGCTAGGACAACCTTGTCCGACTTCGATTCTGTTCCATTTATTATCAGGGTCCTAGTCGACCCTGACTCATAAGCATTTCAGTCACGACTTGAATAACGGAATAACGTAGGACTGAAAAAAAAATCAGTTCATTAGCACAGAATTTTGAAATTTAACTTCCTAAGTATTTTGCTTACCAGCAATTATTATCTGTTCTTCAAGAATAATACTATTAGAGAACCCTGGCGTCTTACCCTTCTCCTTCTCAAGAAAACTATCCTGATCAAAAATACTAAAATGAAATATTTTTATGCTATTTTCGTCCAAACTGAAAACTTCAGAGGCTCAAGCTTATTCAACTTTTCGGTTATTTGTACATAGTCACTGTTTTCCACTTTACTCCAGAAGCACAGGTAATAATGCAAATTTCAACCCCTGAGACATCGGATGCATTACTTAGAATAATATAATACTGCCTTCACAGTAAATCAGTAAATTTCTGTTCTCTGATTGAGAGAGCACTATGTAATGACCCCCCCCCCCCCCCCCCTCCGAAAAAAAATAATTATAGCGGTGATTTCAGATTAGCGACATCTCTAGAGGCTCCAAAAAGGATAGAAATAAACTTCTTTTGTTTTGACGTACTGCCTTAACCCTGTGAGTCATTTGCAAAGACAGGGCGGAAATTTGACCAAATTGAAGCGTCTATCTTTTGACAACACAAAACTTTGTTTGGTACGAATTTTCAAGATGATGACTAATCTAAAGAGTTGACTTTGAACTCTCTTTTAAACCACATTTTCAAACCCCAGAGGGTGATGTAGAGTATCATCTTGATTACTCTTTCATTGTATACGT
Organism: Echinometra lucunter; assembly: GCA_029962745.1. NCBI lineage: Eukaryota > Metazoa > Echinodermata > Echinoidea > Camarodonta > Echinometridae > Echinometra > Echinometra lucunter. The sequence goes on from CM057151.1 coordinate 10,530,296, forward strand.
ACTGTTCGTTGAAATCCACTGGAAGAAGATTAAGTCATTCGTTTTCAGCCGTGTTCAGACTTTTCAGAACAAGGATTGTTCAGTTAAAAAGTAATTAATAATTAAACAATATCTGAAAAGACTGCTCACTTTTTATCCCCCCCCCCCCCGATCAAAAGGAACAAAGAATTCAAAGTGAAAATTCCCATAATATTGCTTACATGACTGAAATCAGTCATGTTAATATTCTAATTCTGTATTCATTATATGATAGTACTTTTTGTCTTTTTCTGGAGATTCTGACGTCCTTGCCCTTCACCCCCCCCCCCCCCCTCCCCAATCACTTGGCTTTACCAACTTTCTTTGTTGGAGTTTTTTTCTTTTCTGCATTTGCGAAAATTCTTTATGGAACACCACCCCCCCCCCCAAAAAAAAAAAAACCAAACAAACAAACAAACAAACAAACCCAAAACAAACAAACAAAAACAAACAAACAAAACAAAACAAAACAAAGAACAAAACAAAAAGCTTCATTTCGGGTCAACTAATTTTTCGTTGGGCTGTTGTCGGTCTGCTGTTCTTCACTGTTCCATTATTCATACTTTATTACCACTAAAAGGTGATTCTTAGGTCTTTCTTGTATATGAAATTGGTCTCTTGAACACGACACAGTGAAATAGAAGCCGTATAGTAAGGTAATTACAGACAATTTGGAGTAATCATAACGAGCGAAAACATCTGTATAACTTTCATATTTTATACATTATTTCGGCGTAATTGTTTAACCATTAATTGCAGTTATATTCCGACAAAGAAAATTCATAGCAATTCAGTGATGACAGTATTATAATCCTACCATTTCGTGGAGCTAAGGCATAGAATCAAACTAATCAATTTAGTTTGCAGCCAAGTAGCTCCACTGAGAAAGCTGCAGTTGTAGTAAGTTTTTATTTTTTTAAAGTCATGTTTTCAAACTAAGATTTCCAATTTAGCAGAGGGAGACGTTGATTTGGAATTAATCATTTTTTTGCCTCTATAATGGTGCAGTCACACTGGCCACCCGACATTTTGCTATGTCAGCAACCGATGCGGGCCCGACATAAAGTGGAGGTGCCATGGTCCAGTGGTATAAGGCGCTTGACTGGAGACGCGAGGATCGGGGGTTCGGCACTTATGCCCTTGAGCAAGGCATTTTGTCTACATTGCTCTTTTATCTTACATTAAATAAATGAAGTGCTATAGACATGCTGATACCAACGTGTGAATGTGTGTTTTAAAAAAAAAAACTATGATTCCGAATTGATCTGGTATACTGCCAGTCAAAGAAGGAAAAGTATAAACAGATAAAGACCAAGAATGTTGCCCTTCGCACCTTGCGATAAGCTTCGTCCAATACGGAACGAGCAATGAAGATTCCCGCGAACATGCAAACAGTTTTTTAAAGATAAAAAACTTCACATTATAGCAATGACAATGAGTTAAAATTACAACAAATTCATAAAGGTTATAAATGTAAATCCATTTTTGATTACTATCATTTGGGCCGCGACGCGACAAAAGGGCCCTTAGGGCAAAATTTTTCCAAAATGAGCTTTCAACACTAGTTTGTAGTATAAATGCTGCAGAATCTGAATATGCAAACGGTTTCCCAAAATTCCATCCCTAAGTGTCTAAATTGATGAATTTTAAAAAAGCATGTTTTTTGCTCCACGCGCGCTATTCTGACATTCGCGCGTGACCAAGGTTAAACAATATATAGTCAATCCCTGATACCATTTTCGCCAAGATTCCTAACATGCTTAAGAGGCTAACTAAACATTCTCCTAGTACAATGACGGACACTTACATTATAATAGAGAGAATTTTATTTTCCTTGTTATCTTTGTCTTCTCTGAACCCTATAATACCTCAAAATGACTTTGAAATGACCTTTAAATGACCTTGTACACGTCCGTGAGACGGCCTTGAAATTGACTTTTGAATTGGTTGCATTTTCAATCACAATTAAGCTGAAACCAAATTTTGCTTTTTTCGTAAACATAATTATATTATGTAGAGAGATATGAACAGAAAATAAATCTATTGTGTAGCGAGTATAAAAGATTACATTATGTAAAGATTATAGATAAGGTGAGGGGTCATATTTTAGGGGCGTCACTATATCCAGGGAGGAAGGGGCTGTATCATCTTTGCTCACCATAAATCTTTGTGAAATAAACACTTTTGTCATTAAGTGAATTTCAATCACAAATCTTCGAAAATAAAGTTGTGATTGCTTATTTTTTCATATTAACAGTGAGATAAAGAGAAGATAATCATAGAGGAGTCAGAGTTCATCAAGGACAGATCCCGGGAGGATGGGGCCGAAATCCCCTTTGTTCACCATATATTTTTCATTAAAGATATGTACGTCTTAAGTGAATTTTTGAGCAAAAATGTCATCTTAAATTCACTTTCAATTCTAGTGGTCTTTGGGGGAAGGGGTGGGGTATTCTCAGAAGTTTTAATGCCCCTCCCCTTTTAAAGTTTGCATGGATTTGCCCCTAATTGGCAAACACGTGTCAAAGATTTTATGTTGCTGTTAAATAGTAATGGTGTTGAAAATGCAGTGAAAATCAATTTAACTAGCAAGCTTGTTCATTATTACATCATCATCAAAAATCAGAACCATTTACCGCCCATGCACTCAATCACAAGTCATTCAGAAGGCATCAAAATTCAAATTATTTCTCAGTTCCGTGCTTCTTTCCATGTTCATGTTTCTTTCTGTCAGCTAGCTCTTTTCTCTCCTTCCAACTTGGTCTATATCTTTCCTTCTCTTCCTTTTTCTCTCCCTCTTTTTCCCTTCCATTTCCACCATCTCTAGTTTTCTCGCCTTTCTCTGCTTCACTGTTCTTATCTTTCATTTCTCCAGCTCTCCATCAGCTCCGTCGGTTGCTCTCTCTCTCTCTCTCTCTCTTTTTACACCTCTCTTGTTACTTTCACTCACCTTATCATGCATATACTTATTTCAAGTGTGTGCCTAAATTGTGTTAAATTGTCTTATATCACTTTATCGTTCATTTTATTAACTGCAATGTATCTTTTGTATTTCCACTGCCAGCGGGAGACCAATTTTCTGGGGTTTTTTTTTCTTAAATTATGGATCAATAAAAGATATGAACTGTGACTTTGAAATACATAATAGGTCAGTACAACATGGAATGAAATAAAAATTTTCCTTAATTGCACTTGTCATACTAGTAACTTTTATTCAAAACAAGAGTTGACATACGATGTACTTCAAATTAGGAATTTAAATCCGTCTGGATTGGTGCTCTTTATTAAGCTGTAGTCTGAAACTTTTAAATACTTTCGGTTTCTAATAAATTTAAGAGTGGAGAGTGTTTGTTCTTTCTTCCTAATAAAATTCATCCTTTCCTTTCCTTTCACTAAAAAATAGAATAAAATCATGTGCCCCAAAATATCTCTTAACATCTACCCATTACTTTCCTTTACATGGTTAAACAAATGAGCTTACAAAGTTTAGCTAGTAGGATATTTTTCTTGTATAGTTAAGATACAAAAAAGCAATTCAATCTAAATTTAGATCATTGCACATGTGACCTAATTTATAAAGAAAAAAAATCCTATATGACCTTAAAAGATCTTATCGTTAATCTAATGATTAAAAATTTGCTAGCTTTAAATTTACTCTCCAAGTCATCTGCTTTTACAGGCACACAAACGTAGTAAATATTTAGAATTAAATATTATCTATGAAATAGAGGTATTATCATCCTGAAAGTAAAATTGCTCCTATTGAAACATATGTCATGAGTTCTAAGGGCACTTGTCACCCAAATTATGTAGATACAAAAAGCATTTTTTGCAGACTTTTGTTCATTAAAGAAGTAGCAATAACTTCAACTGTAGCACACCTGGACGCTGTCAGTCAGTTCCCACATAATGTAGAGGTCATGCTCAGCTTTGGTAAGTTCATTCACCAACTGAAAGGATGTGATCTTAGACCGCAAGGAGGCATCCAAAGTTCCAAACACTACTTGTTCTAGTGACATCCTGTACAGCCATACCCGTGTTCATTTTGTAGGATCTCCATCATTGTGAAGTTCATCCTGGGTTGATGCGAGGAGAATCCAACTTCAGTGATTGTTTCAAGATCTAAGATCACCTTTACTTCCTCCTCTGATATGAATGCAGTGACCTGACATTTCCAGCATCGTTGAATTAAGTGTGGTTATCATACCCTCCCCCTCTCCTTCCAGCTTTGCCTCTAAGATACAGTCCAACATTCCTATATTGGCCTGGAGATGACAGTGACATAGGGACGAGCATGACCTTAGCTGCTTCATATCAATGGCCTGTAAGAAAAAAAAAAAAAAGATAAAATCCCTTGTAATGATACATGAAATGGCACTAGAAGCAGCCAACTGCTTCAGATGAATCACACTGAAACACAGACTTATTGTTTTAGAAAAGCTGAAGTACACCAACAGCATTAAATGAGTTTGGAATACAAAATGTCATTCATTTTAATATGAAATATTAGACAGTAATAACAATTAATCCATTTAGTAATGTTGTTCTGTGATTAGTATTGTTTTAACTTTGATTAATCTAAAAGTAATTTAACTAAATATTCAATAATGCCTTCATAACTGAAATTCAGTTTGTAATCCAACTGCTCTATAAAAAAAGCCTAGAGACAATTAATGCACTCAAAACTGAAAACAATCCAGCAATCCAAAATGGGAAGGGTTTGGGGGAGGCATTGCTTGCTAATAATGATCTGCCCCCCCCCCCCCCCCCATCCTCCTCTCGATTATAGGCAAACAATGCAGTGCCCCCCCCCCCAACACCAGTTCAGCTTCATCTCTTGTTATTTTCTTTTTTATAAAAGCAGGTTTGTGCTTACAGGGTTGTGATACATAAACGGTTATTTGTAATTCCATACTTATCCAGAGCCCGAAGTAGGGCAAGGCCCTAGTCTGGCCCTAAATTAGCTGGACTATAGCCTATAGATCTAGGCCTAACTTTATTTTATCATCTCTGTGTGGGAAATACACTGTAGGCCTATGTATATAACTTAGCTGCTAAAATTTTCTGATGAATTCCTGACCGGTAAAGTTCAGCATGGGAAAATTGAGGCCTCAAATATGAATCAACAAATTCAAGAGATTGGTAGAAGCAGGTCTGAAATTAAGATCTAGTCCCATGATTGTAGTGGAATAGATTTGCACAAACGTCAACAAATTTAAATAAGGGTAGGCTAAGGCATATCGTGCATTCATCTACTATTAACTAGCGGCAGATAACGTTCCGACATTATGAAACATCGTCGCTTTTTCTTGTGAAAATGATATTGTTCTTGGTTCTTACACAAATTTTAATGAGATTTTCGGCACAATTAGACTCTAAGATATGAAGATTAAACTGAGGTCAGCCCTTAGAGGAAATTGAAAGGAAAAGCTCGTCAATTTCAAGTGAATGTTAGGTGCGCATAGTTATAGGGCCCCTCATCATACAACATGAGCTTACGACTACGAGTGTGACTGCAAAGTCTACGACTACAGTAGAATCTAGCCTATATGTAGTTACATCTTGCCTTGGTTTAAAGAAATTGCCCAACTGATGAAATAAATTACAAAAATTAATATTCAGAAATTATACAGTAATATGTAAAAGATATAACAGAGGAAGGAGATTTCATAATACAGCGTTAAATGTCGGAATTAACAGTTAACACTATTCCCTAACTTTATCTTTGAAACTAGACCTATGCATGTCGCATGCAGCCTTGCAGTTGCAGGGCACTATACGAAACAAGGTAGACAGTCACCTATTAATTACATGTATTATTAAAACCGAATTAAATGCACGAAATGCCTTTAAAACCCGTAATATCTACTGGAACAAACTGTTTGAAGAAATCATAATAATGTTCTTACCGATTCATCCATGATTTGACAATTGATCATCAGCTAGAGCCAGATTAATCGACGGACTACTGGAGTCACTGTTCCAGTATTTTTCTTCTGCACGTGTGCTTTGTTTTTTGGTTTGGTGTTTTGTTTTGTTTTTGTGGGGGCGGGGGGGGGGGTTTCAGTGCGCACATTTTGATAAGCGCTGACTTTAGCGCGGTTTTACTGCGTAAGCCACTTTGGAGAGCTGTATCCAAGGCTGTATCCTCTCCGAAAACAACGGAGGAAGGATACAGAAGAAGTAAGGGCCCTTTTGTCGCGTCGCGGCCCAATTTTCTTTTAACTCGTAATGTATTTTACCGCTGCCTTTCAGCTGTACCTCTTTCAATCAATTCAATTCTCTCATTTTACCATAGTTACTATTTTCCCAGTTGCCACAGAAGCAGACATCACAAATGAACTTCTAATATTGTAAATTTGACCTGGTGAATCACCGAGAGCAGATGGTGGAAATTAGATCATTGTCATTTTCTTTCTTTCGTTTTTTTCTCTCACTTTTTTTCCTATACAGATGAAGGCGTCTGTTGTAATGTGTTTGGCGGTTGCTCTTGTGACGTGCGCGAAAGGTAATTTCAGTTTCGTTTTCTTTCCTTCTTTCTCGCTTCCTTTATTCATTTCTTTATTCATTAGTCATTTATTCTCTTATTTGTCAGCGGTTGAAGCGGAATTTTCTCACCAAGGAAGAACTTGAATGATAAGTGTGCTCCATATTAAGGAAATGTTGACTTCACCCGTAAGAATCGATAAACTGATGCTTTATCAGTATCTAAATTAGTCAAAACAACAGACATCATTAATGTTACAACTTATCAGTTCACATTTTCCATGAAATTTCAGTTTTAATCATTGGATTTTGAAACTTAAGACATTATAGTTGCTATACTATAATTCAAAAGAATGTGTAATTTTGTTCAATATCAAGTTGTAGTCTACTGTCATCATGTTTATTTTAATGAGCCTTATTCACACGTTGCTCTTAGAGATTTGCGTAATTCATAAATGGTGTTACCCGTTGATATACTAAATTTCCTTATTCCCATTGCTCAATACTGGAGTCACCCGGCTACAGTAACCAGTGTGTGAACTTTTATATCTTATCAAGCAAGGGCGCTGTGCATAGAAATGTTTGAAGTTGTTAATAATCATTTTGATGACGATGATGTTAATGAAAAGGGTAGGTCTGAAAACAGAATGCAGATAGATTTTATTAATTATGTTATCTTATCTTCTTCCTCCCTCCACAGCCCAACCGGGTAAGTTAATTTCATTTACATTTTTGACTTCTTATTCTCTCTCCCTCCCTCTCTCTCTCTCTCTCTCCTCTCTCTCTCTCTCTCCTATCTCTTCCTTTGTCTGTCTATCTCTCCACCTTTCTCCTCTTCTTAGAAGAAAACCTGTAAAGATAGTAAAGCTTTTCCAGCCCAATTTTAAAATTAACAAGATCGAGACTTATCGTTTGTCTTCTATCTCGTTTGGTCAACAATTCCATTGCGTGGTCTTCATTATTTGTCTCTAGACTTGAAATGCACCTAACTCACTGACGTGATTACACTGCTCTTAATAAAAGATTAAGAGAATCCGTTAACTGCTCGCTGCAGAGCCAGCAAACTTACTGAAATAACTAAATCAGTAATTGTCACAAGAAAAGTTCAATCTTACATTCTAACTTTATGTGATTTGTTTTTTCAGCAAGGAGAAGACAGCAGTTTCAACCGTACTGGCCTAATTACAACCAGCAACGGCAGCAGTGGAACCCTAACTTCTGGGGACAGGGCCAGGATGGTGGCGATCAAGCAGGAGGCAAATGAGCAACAACTTGAGGAGCAGGAGAACGCCTACGAACGACAGCAAGAGATGCAGGAGCAGGAACAGGAGATGCGAGAGCAACAGGAACAAGAACAACCCGAGCAAGCTGAGGCCGGCGATGGACAGTGGTACGGTCAATGGAACCAACAGCAGTGGTCCAGCTACCAGCAGTGGCCCAGCTACCAGCAGCAGCCAAACTACCAGCAGCAGAGACCTGGCTACAATCAGGAAGCAATGGAACTGCAGGAGCAGGGGGAACAACAGGAAGCCATGGATCTCCGGGACAGGGACCTACAGGAAGCCATGGATCTCCGGGATGCACAAGAACCACAGGAACAGACTGCCGGCAGGAGGAGACACGTCTGAGGAGTCGAATGAGGAAGTCGAGAGCGAGAGTTTCAGCTCACCAAGTAACTCTCAGCTTAGTGTTGGACCTTTCGGTTCCATCTAAACTAATTCAGTATTGCCAACGGACGACCTATCATGAAAGGGAATGGTTATCTGCTTATTCTCAGCTCAATAAGAGCATATGTTTTATCAGGTTCGATAAAGAATATTGGACAATTTAAAAAGGCAGATGAAATTTTTAAAAAGGAATGCTTACTCTGAGCTTGATTCAGTTGTATGTTTTATCACATTCGATAGAGAACTGGAAAATGAATGAAGGCAGATGAAATAAATAGGGTGTTTTCTTAATTGTGTAAAGAAGGGAAAAATTATTTCGTCAAAGAGTTTTTCTCCCAAGAAGTTTCTCCAGTCCGCATTTCTTTCTCAGACATTACACCCTACCAAGAAACACAAATCATCACAAATGGGTACAATTCTATCACAATGTAAACGTGGCATTACTGAAAGGGACCAATGTATCCAGTCTTCAAAATTCGATTGAGGATTGCATTTAAAAAAGAGAGCTTTCATTTGTAATGAAAAAATTATCAAATTGATTATTTGTTTAAATTCATATTCCTTGTCTCTCACCTTCGTTTCCTACAAATGAATGAGTTTAATTGTTGTTTGTCTGTACGAAGTGCAATTCATATTTTTGTTCGTGTTGATAGCAAAAGTTACTATGATAGTAATATAACTTTTAATTTTCAAGTACTGACTTATTATGTACCTATCGATCAACAGCATCCCCCAAACAGAACTTGCTAAACAGAATTTTCTAAATAAATGCAAAATTATTTCGGCATGGGGGTGCAAAGTCAATACATGCAATCAAAGCGAGGGTGACGTCAAACCTTTATGATGACACCCAAAAACAAACAGACAAACAAATAAACAAACAGGGTATGGCGAGGCCCCTACGCACGTCCTACCCTAATGTAAATATTGCACGTATAGTGAAGAAAAAACCCGGGTTAAGATGAAACTATTTCATGATTACGATCTAGTAATTATTATGAGTCGACACCAAACAAGAGCAATGTCATCGAGACTACACTAATTTCTATGAGGATTGTTGTTAGGCTTTGCCTGCCATGCCCGTGGTGTGGATGAGACCACTAATCACTTGTCTGTATGGAATTTCTTTTATGAAGAGAATAGAGAAATATTCGAAATATCAAACCAATAAAAAACGACTTGAAGCCTCTCAGATATTTGAATATTTGTCACATAATGATGAAATACTTAAAAATTTCTAAAAACATCTAAATATTATTGCTTTTCAAGAGAGAGTAACACTCAGCGATACAAGGTTGTTGTTGATGATGATGATGATGATGATGATGATGATGATGATAATGATGATGATAGTGGTGATGATAGTGGTGATGATGATGATAATACAATGATAACGATTTAATAATGATCATAATGTTAATGGTGATAATGATGATAATAATGGTGATGGTAGTGATGATGATGACGACGACAATGATGATGTTGATGAATATAATGACGATAATAAAGATGATGAATGTCATAAAATAGGTAATATAATGTTGATGTTGCAGTCGTCAGCTGCAATTCCGCGAATTTACTGTATGGCCCTTTTTTTTTTAATCATTGCACCCCCCCCCCCCCCCATGAAGATAAAAATCGTCGCCCTTTGACGTTTAATGATCCCAATCTCCCTAGATTCCTTAAAATCAGAACCAGTCTGAGGAAGTGCAGTCATATTCATCATCAGTGGGCTCTGAAAGTGAGAACGTAATTACGGACTTTAGCCTAGATTTAGTGAGCCAAGTGAGCCGATTTATTGGCACAAAGGATGGACAGAAGGTGAGAAAAGGGAGAAAGAAAGAGAGAAGTGCTGGTGACCTTCGGTGAGACCGGCCTACTTAAGATGAAACATCATTTCCAAAATTTCCCATTCATCATGATTAGGACAATTTATTTTTTTTCACTTCATACGATGAAATACGCATGGTTGCCATTTCACCAAAAGGTGACGTCTCTCACTGAGAAATCATCCGTTCAGCATCTAAATTTTGCGAGCGAGAGACAGCGAGAGAGCAAAATTAATCGACAGTTTGACAGGTCATCTGAAGTGGATCGCATTTTAATCAGTTAATTTCCGTCAGCTTTGTAAGCAATTTCAATTTTTCATTGATATGTATATTTATTTGTTATTTTTGACCGGCAGTTTTGTTGTCGACAGGCCCTTTCAACCACAATATTGACCTGCCCGTTGGGAAAATCCCCAAACTCCCTATGGTCCGAGCGTCCCTTGATGAGGGTAATTTTAAGGGAGAATTACGACCTCATTCCACATATCCCCTCTATGTTATTTGTCATTCTATCCACCCGATGCAGATTTCCCCCTCCCTCGTCCTATCATAAGTTGCCCCGTCATTCTCTCAGTGCTAGGACCCTGATGATGAACGTTTCTTGCGTTGATAAACCAATGTGAGTAGGGGTGTCCTATACCGTCAGGTTAACAGAACGATCAAAAACCAAGGATCGGTGGAACATGTGTTTTAGGAGAGATTATTGTATTTAAAAGAAGAATACAGTATTCACAATAAGATAACAGGTGTGTATGTGCGGTCACCATTGTGCACTTTCCATCAAACACTAACATATGTTTCGCTGCATAAAAATTCATATCCTCACAATTATGATTTCGCTTTCTCAGGCAACACTGATATGCTCTCCTCTGTGATTCCAAGTTATCATGGTTGTGAAATAGTAAACGCAGGTGATTATTGGCAAAGAGTTGTGTCTGTCCAAAGATATAAATGACGAGTAAAATGAAAGATAGGAAAGCTCTCTTTATCAGTGATTGTCATGGTCCCTTCATTTTAATAAAATATGAATTATGATACAGGATGATAATAATTTCATTTCATTTCATTTTTGACTGACCCTTGCCAGAGTCCTGTATGTACACTAGCCAAACATTTCTTAAAGATCTTTCACCTTTACTGACCATCACCTGCTTTCACATATAAAAATAAATTGAGTGTATTATATGAAGTTTACATTTACAAAAAAGGTTTACTTATACTGGAAAGGTACGACATACAACATTATCATCGTTCTTTTTCTTGTTTCTTTTTAAGAAATAAAGTATGGAAATTTTTTGTCCCTTATGTAGTGATTTCAGCTAGTATTTTCTTATTTCATTTTTTTTTCAGCAACCTTGAATTGAAATTAGAAGCCCTATTTTTAAATGTAAAGAAGAAATCATTTACGATACCTTAAAGAAAAAAAACTGTCAGTGAAAATGTAACTTCTTGGTCTTGAAAAAAGGAATACTAGTATATCCTTGTGATGATATTTGCTAAATTAAGACACAAAAGAATGAGACGATTTCCTTTCCTTTTATTGAACCATAGACCAATTTTGACTGTCTTGACATTTAACAGAAATGTTTATAGGTCCTAGTTATTGGATAACTGTCTGACCCATTTCACAAATTTCTTTATTATTCGCCGGGAATTATTCGCTTTCTATTATGTGACTCGATATAGATTTCGAAGATTTCAGCACACGTGAGACTTTTTGTAATTAATTTTGAAGGGGAAGGAGAAGAAGAAGAAGATGAAGAAGAAA
>CM057151.1:10542563-10593226 GCA_029962745.1 Echinometra lucunter
AAAAGTGAAAGATGATTACTTTGAGCTTCAACTGGAAATTCGAAAAGAGTACATATCCATCTTTCCCTAGGCCCTGGAAAATAAGATCAGAAGATCCATTCAGTACAGAATTAAACTTCAACACGAATGACTCGTCAAGAACATATCTTTCTGACAGTTCCATTTCCCATTGACGTATAAGGAATATCAGACGGAAGTCTCTCGTTCGGCGGTTGCCAAGGATGACGACAAGGACGACGAAGTCAAGTCCGACACTGAGATTAGATCATCAAGATAACCACCATTGTCGTGTCATTTACCGTCATGCCATTTTATGTGAACATAGTATTATAATCATGGCCGTCAAGAGAACTACCACTGTGATGTCATATATCATCATGTCTTCCTTATTACATTGAGATAAGTGACCATTGTTGTGTCATGAATTATCATGTCTCCTGAAATGAACATAACGCACTATTTTGATCGGGATTTTCCGGTCAGGGTGTCTGGTAGATTCCTACCAGATGTTGCCAGTGCAACATGGATCACTTAACTTTTGTTTAGATGTGATACGACATAATTTAATCTCACATGATATCATTGTTGAATCATTATTTAAAACCCTTATTATTAAGGGAAAAAAATTGGGGGAATGGCTTTCGAAATGTCAGAGTTGAAATAATAAGACAAGGATTTGTCATTACTGAATTTGGATGTTTGTGAAAACTATATTTGTATTGGTATTAGTAATCCACGATCATATTTGGCGCATTCATATAAATGTTTCTACCTCAGGGCAATATATAGCATAGAAGTTCTCAGGTGATATTGGATTACATGGGCTGTTGTTAATCTAATCATTCTTATTGAGTAAAGTCGCCCAGTACTAATGATCGAAATAACATGAAATAAAATAAAAGAATGATTATGTTAACGTCGCTGTTGTAATTGGAAGGCAGATTGCTACCGGCAGTTATCACATTAGGTAAATGATGCCTTAGATTTTATATGAAATTAGATTTCTTGATATGATTTCCTCTTTCCTTTCCCCTGTGTTTCCAGAATGTCGAAGAATCAGGCGACGATGTCCGCACGGTACTCGACGAGGACCGGTCTGCGACACGAATGGCCGAACATGGAATAGCCATTGCGCCCTCTTGCGAGCACAGTGTAACGATCCATACCTCTACATACAGTTGGCGTACGCTGGAAAGTGTATGAATCAACCAATGAGGCAATGGCAACCAAGTTACCAAGGTAACATTTAATGAATAGGTCTTACTTCCGAAAGAAAGGATCTGCATAAAATGCTCTGATATTGAGAGGGTAAAGAGATAGAAGTTAAGAGCGAAGCAAAATGAGAAAAGGTTATTTAATAGAGAAACAAACAAAGGTAAGTCTTGTAGGAGGAACGTATCAGTGAAACTGGTGAACATAATTATTCTTAAAGATACCCTAGAGAAAAAAAAACAGGTTTAGTCCTTTTATTGTAATTTGTAGTTTGGTTATTCAGTCACGGTGTTGATGTACTGAATTCGCCCTTTTTGAAACCTCTTGTTTTCTTACTAGAGTGATTTTTGTTGTTGTTGTTTGTCTTACTAGTTTATTTTCCTGTGTTGCGTATGATTTATAACTCGTTTCTTTTGAAACTCACATGGTAAAGAAAAACGCCAAATTGAACGCATTTATGAATCTTGAATCTTGAATTTTGAATCTTGAATCATTTACTTTCATTCGCTCTGAATTGCCTTACAATTCTTACAATGATTTTCATTCTAAGAAACTGACAATGACTGAGGACAAGGTATTTCATATCCATGTTCTGTGTCTTGCGATAGGATCGGCTGCTTCAGCAACATACAGCAGTGAGGAAAGTGCCGAGTTGATGAATCCTACAGTACCGGCAATGGGAGGTGCAGGAAATACAGTAGGACCAGTCAATAGTGAGGAAGTTTGCTCCCCCCCCCCCCCTCCTTCCTCCTCCCTTCCCCTCCCCCTCCCAAACTCCCTCTCCCTCTCTTTCATTTCCTAACATGAATTTATTTATTAGTATCATAAGTCTCTGTCTTTCTATTCATTTCTTTGTCATGATTATTTCACAATCTCATTTCGCTGGATTTTACTCCTTTAGACCATCCTTGACTTCCCCTTCCACTAGTCTGTCTTTTTGTGTAATACATGTATTTCACTTTGTATACATAATCATCTTTGAACGAATTCAGTGTGTCAAGTTGTTTATCAATTTTCAGTGAATTTCCATAGTGATTCCTAGCGAAATAAATTAGAAACTTTTAAAACCATAACAAAATCAACTCAATTAAACGTCGATAGATAAAACGGAAACGGCTAATCTTCCCCTCCCCCCCCCCCCCCCCCGAGAGAAATGGTGCTCTCGACTAACTGATTTTCTGCCAGGTCTTTGAATTGAGGGGGCTTTACTCATACGGTAACCAAATATCATGTGGTGACGAACATAGTTTCATTATTTCAATTCTGATAATTCATACACATCTTTTTCTCTTCTTTCAGACCCCACCCTAGCACCAGACGGCGCAATGCCATTCCCGTGCCCTCTGCAATGCGCTCCCGGCACCAACGAACAGGTATGCGGCACTGACGGTTTCACCTACGACTCCGTGTGTCACATGCGTATGGAGGCGTGTCGCACCCGTGATCGTTCTCTTGTCGTCAACTACATCGGCAGATGTCAGTGTCCCGAGGAGTGCCCGATGGTGTACGAGCCCATCTGCGCCATGAGCAGAAGGCCTGGATTCCCTAGAGAAAGGACGTACACGTCGGAATGTGAGATGCAGAAGGACGCATGTAGACACGGCGATAAATCGTTGACGGTGTCTTATGCAGGGGAATGTGTAGCTGCTTTGCAAGGTATAAAACGCCAGCGGAGATCACTCTGTATTACAATGTTCAATACACGTAATAAATAATAATAATAATAATAATAATAATAACTCTTATTTATCCAGGGTAGCCACTTTGACAGCTATCAGTTGATCTTCCAGCGGGCACTGCATAACATAATATGTCATTATTACCCTTCTCCATTCTATTATGCCGAGCGCCTGGCTGGAAGGCAGAAGGTCCCATTTTTGTAAGTCTTTGGTATGACTCGGCCGGGGATCGAACCCACGACCTCCCGTTCATGAGGCGGACGCTCTATCAATTGAGCCACCATGCCCGGTTAACAGCGGCATAGCTAACAAAACATGGGTCCACCCCCCCCCCAAAAAAAAAAAATAATAATCAGAAAATTAAACGAGGAAAGGAGACGATAACACCTCCCCAACACATCCTTGGACATTCTTATTTCGTATTCCTATTACCTAACAAGGTTTACCCCCCCCCCCCCCCCCATGCCTGTGCCCCATCAGTTTCTGGACTTCACTGAAAAGTAAGAACACTAGTCAGTACTGTCTCAGGTTTTAAAATATTTCCCAATACTTTCCAGAAATTATTAACTCCCTCACCTCATCCCCTTCGGAAGCTATCCGGAAATATCTTGCCCCTTACTCCAAAGACGATATGCCTTCTAATTTTTTTCAAGCCTAATCGATTTAGCAAAATTATATTCATTTTTATTTTTGCTGTAGGTTGTAGCATTATCCTCGTGTCTGCTTTGTTTAGGCTCAGTGAAATGCTATAATTGAAAATCAGAATGAAATAACACAACTATTTCACTTTACACGATGGAGATTGAACCATTTGAATGAATTTTTTTTTCATAGGACCATGCAGCTTCCCATGTGACACTCTCTACGAGCCTGTGTGCAGCACCAAAAATGTCACGTATCGTAGCCAGTGTGAACTGAACCGTCATAAATGTATCATGCAGGATAGTAATCTCGACGTGGCTTACATGGGGGCATGTCCACACGCACCTATAAGTGAGTAATGCAATCTGAACCTGCAACGTTGTTAGTGAAAAATATGATTAACGGCGTTTAAAAAAGAATTCAGTGGTTGCAATTCACTTGAAATGGAAGTAGTGCTAAATTTAGATGGTTATAGTTGGTTTTGTAGTAATTACATTTTGTTGTTTATCAATCGATAATTTTTTGCAGTATTGATATTCCTCTACTTAATGAATGAATGTTCAATAACAGACATTTCTTATATTTGAAAACTTATCTTACAAATGAAATTAGAAAGTCTCTAGGATTTTTTCTTCTTCTTCTTGTTGATGCATCCATTCTGGGGAGTGGGGAGGAAGAATGCCTGTTAAACATCACCTTCGAAATATGTGCATTTTCTCCTTCCCCCCCCCCCCCCTCTAGTCCTAAAGATTTGCTCATCTCAATGCTATTACTGAAAATGAGTCTTTTCCTAAATATACATTATTTCTTCTACATTCTTACCACAGAGGGGGTACTTGTCACATGTATGAATCGCACAGTGAGTCTCTCAACTCTCAACACTGTTCTATAACTAGGAGTGAAAATCTGTCACTGTGGGAGCAATACCAAGGAAAACTTATTTCTTGAAAACATTATATTTAGTCATTTTCTGAATGAATGCGCTTGCTAGCGTCTTGATCGATACGGCAAAGACCATTACTATTTATATATTATATTTATACTGGAGAGTACGCCCAACCATCAATCAATGCCTTCCATGCAGATCCATGGAATATATCATAACATAAAAACTTTACCAATTTATTAATGTTGGTTAAAGAAGTTCATGTTCTATTACATTTTGTAGGATGCCCCAACCTCTGCAAACCATCAAGAGATCCTCACTGTGGTAGCGATGGAGTGACGTATTCTTCTCTCTGTGAGTACGGGGTGGCAGCATGCAAGGACCCTACCCTACGACTCAGATACGCAGGACCATGCGTCCCAGGTACAGTGGGTGAGTATTAAAATCCCCAATGATTGGTGGCGGTGGTGGTGGTGGTGGTGGTAGTGATGTTGGTGGTTATGTTGAAGGTTTCGTGATAGTTGTGGAGGTGGTGAGGGGGGGAGGAGGTGGTGATAGTTGTGGAGGTGATGGTAGTGTAGTGGTGTTGCATGGTGGATGTCATGTGATAATGATAATGTTGATGGTTATGATGTTAGGGGTGGTGGGGGTTGAGTTAGTGACTCAGCGGGGGGGGGGGGGGGCAAAGGGTGAGGTGGGGTTGGATGGTCGCGATGTAAATTCGATTGGAGCTAGTTCACGGTGGCCAGGGATCTAAGTAAAATACCTGAGACCTGAGACCTGATCACCGTCAGTGTGATGAAAGTGGTGCTGGTGCATGGCGGTGGTCGTGGTGGTCGTGGTGGTCGTGGTGGTCGTGGTGGTCGTGGTGGTCGTGCATGGTGGTGGTGATGGTGGTGGTGGTGGTGGTGGTGGTGGTGGTGGTGGTGGTGGTGGTGGTGGTGATGTGCTGGTGTGTTGGTGTGGTGGACATGGTGGAGATAGGCCTAGTGGTGTGGTGGAAGTGGTAATGAATATGGATGTGGCGTGGAGTGTATAATTATAGTGGTGTACGTACATAACTTGAGGGCCACCATAGTCCTGGCAGTGGTCGTGGTAGGGTGCTGACATCTTTGGTGGTGAAGTAGTGACCTTTCCTGTCTGTCATTTTTTTTTATTTGCAGACCAATCAACTTATGTTTTCTCTTTATTTTTGATAGACCCATGTTCTAGGATATGTGATAGCTTCGAAGACCCTGTCTGTGGGACGGACGGACAGACATACTGGAATCCTTGTCTCCTTCAGCTAGCTTACTGCCAAGACCCTACCATTACATTGGCTTACCGGGGTATGTGTCTCGGTTCTGCTCCAACCAACCGAGCTCGTACTGCCGGCAGTAACAGACCCTGTAAGTGCAACTCATTGAAATAATAAGCTAATAAAGCTTTCACGAGGAATGAAGATTAACAATCGTAGAAACAATAATAAGATATAAATTACTTGTACAGTGTAATAGCTTTCTACCGACTGAAAAGAAAGTCGACTTCTATATCATAAAAGTTTCTCTTATGATTTCGGGGATCCCTTTGAAGGCCCAGCAAAATAAATCTGCGCAACTTGCAGTAAACTTGCAGTAGGTATACAGCATCCGGAGACAGCCGGAGTTGCGAAGATTCCTCATCATTGCTCATCCTAGGAAGATTTTACCCCATGTTTATTTATGTCTGGACACA
The DNA here is from genome assembly GCA_029962745.1 of Echinometra lucunter. Taxonomy (NCBI): domain Eukaryota; kingdom Metazoa; phylum Echinodermata; class Echinoidea; order Camarodonta; family Echinometridae; genus Echinometra; species Echinometra lucunter. The sequence continues at coordinate 10,548,696 of CM057151.1, forward strand.
CCACAAAGTTTTGAATATACCTTGAACCCGTACCCCATAAAATCTTCATCTTCTCCTGCCTCTAAATTCTGGTTTTATAGCAGTGTTGCATAATCCGGAGACAACTTCAGCTCGGGGCTCAGCTGAACTGTCTATAAAACTGCGATATTATTGTTTTGAAAGAACAGTCTAATGATCTGTCATTAATTATCAATTCCCTATACTAAAGCTATACCTTAAGACACTGTTTTATACAGTTTTGATCTATCATGGGCAGTTAACCTCCATCATTTTCTTTCTCACAGACTACAGTGCATATGGAGCCAAGAATCCATTTACAGGTTTCCCCTAGACTCGTGCACCTTCATGTCCTAACTGAGGCGACTCAACCTCATGGAGAATTCTGCCCATTCCTTTGGTTCTACGACAGACAATATTGCTCCGTAGCTGATATCCAATACAAATTAATTTCCAACTTCATCACTGGAACAAACGCTAGACACTTAGCCTGATAGCAACCCTAAGCATAACTCTATTTTGTTGACGAAATAAAACTTGAGCAATATTGTTGCTGGAGAATGTCGGATCTGTATAACGACAAACTGATTCCGAATCGTACTGATGTCAGACAAGTGCGATTGTCTACGATATGAAGCCGATTTGTCCTCTACTCCGCTAGAAATCTTACAATGGACCCGTTTTTATTGTCAGTAAGCTATTGATATCATCATTCGAAAAATCAATGAAAATTGTAGGAAGTTCAATAATAATCTAGTGCGACCTCTTCGGCGGCGTACACACCCGGGTGTACACACAACTTCGACATCCAGTATCTATAGGCAAGCACTTACTTAGTACACTGCCGATAGATGATCAGTTAATCTATCAATCATTGGAGGGGCGCTGCGCCCATACCCACCCCGAATCAAAAGTTCTGTACAAAAAATCTGGATTATTTTACTTTCTCTTCTTTGTATATTGTATTTAAATAGAAAGGAACCATAATGACCAGAGACCAGATAAAATTAAGTAATGGAATTCTATAACATATAAGAGAAGGAATGACTGACATGATTTTGGGTCATATCATGATGAATTATAGACATTCAATTCAATTCAATTCAATTCAGTGATACATTTATTCAAATCAGATCTCTCAAGACAGGAATACAATTACATAATACATGACAGTTAATACACAATGATCTGATAAGAATGACAAGACCCGAGAAGTTACATAACAATTTGTGTTACATAGTTACATAGTTAATACTTATGTTTGTAATCATTTATAGTGAGAATGAGATACAGGATTATTAGAAGTCAATTTTCTTAGCCTGAATTTCTACGACCGGGGTCTTGTGAATTATTTGCATGTTTTATTCTGCGTTGTTTGTAATCAGATTCGAAAAAAGTATAACGTATGTCGATTATCCAGATTATTATGAGTAAGATTCAGTTAGACTATACACTTGACTGAAAATAATGATAATGTGTACATGTATGCATTTTTTGATGAACTTTTAACGTAATTCTTGTTTTGATTGTGTAAACTGTTTCGACATAGGCTGATTTAATTCATTCAAGCTTCTAAATTAATTGGGTCTTTTATTACACTATTGCAATTACCCTTTAAGAGAATATTTTTCATTGCTAATTTCATGTTGCATCTCAGATTCACCCATATAAACAAAATATTGGATTACACATTCAACAATATCAGGGTTATGTGTCCGACCGGTTTAGCAGTCTGTTGCCCGACTCAGGATCAACATTGACCATTTAGTAGGAATGGTCTTGTTTAATTTTGACCGGAAGTATGTAAAATCTTTACGGAATAGGGCATAGAATTACCCAGGTATTGGTCGGACACCGGGATATCATCAAGCTGGACGACTTCTTAACCTATTAATTCAAAATGCACTTTTCCATTTTTTCCAGTTGTATAATATCATTCTTTGATGTTTTGATGTTGAAAAATAAATAAACTTAAACAAACATGAAAATGATTATGTTTGTAGAAAGGAAGAAATGAGTTCAGTGGTATAATTGTGACTTGTAAATGCTGAAAATTTTGAATTTTTAATCAATCAAAACCAGGAACATATGTGCGGTCGTTTAGTTTGTTTTAATTGATATTGGCGTCATTCTCTTTTAGGTTACTTACAAGATACAGCCTGGCCTATATCAAAGTTGATGATTTCGACGAGACTGAAAACGTAGGACAAATGACAATTATTGTGATGGCGCTCTTTTATTAGGCTACTGAAAATATATGTCATTAGACAAGTTATGAAATGAAAAGAATGAACGAATGTAGAAAAATCAAAGTATACAATGTAATTGAAGAGATATTTTTTTACTTAGGCCTACTCGCGGGAAAACCCATAAAGAAAATAAATTATTTACCTAATTACTAACACTATGCATGAAACCTCTAAAAGTATATTCATTGTTGATGGGCCTTAATATTTTGAAGTCTATTTATCTAATATGTCATGTAAAGAAATTATGATCAGTAAATTATATAGAAATACACGTCTTAAGCAACATGCCTGACGATGACTGAAATCATGGTTATGCTGAATCAGGAATAAGCTTGTTTGAATCAAATGAGCATTGATGTGCGACTACGTGTTAATCAACTCACAATCTTGGACTTTGATTTGTTTTGTTGGTCATTGTTTTAACATGCCATGAGCTTGAAAATGCGGGCGTCAACTTTTTATACGCCCACTAAACCATACGAATCAAAGTTCGTTCTTAAGTTCATAATTATATAATTTTAATGAAAGAAGATCCACAATTATTATGACAGATGAATGCCATAATACACTCATTTAGGCAGTCAGTATATTTCTATTAGTAAACACTGAGAACAAAGTTTATTCTATAATGTTCAAAATGTATAAAAGCATTGGCGAATTGCCATAGAACACTATAAACAGATCAAATAATAGGTGACACTCAGCAAGTATAGATCAGCTTGTAGGTCGACTGTACATCATACTATATTGCAGGGAAAATGGCTGCCAAACTACTTCGAAATGCAGCTACGACGATCTTACGGACGACATCGTTTGCAAGGTAAATGTCAGACATTTTATTTTCATTTTCTTTTGTAAATTAGTGTGATATATAGGAAGGCCTACAGCATGAGCAACTGCATGAAATTCAGTTTTCACTGTTTAAACCTGGATTAACAGGAGCGAGATAACTACCATATCTATCTATTCAACTGTGTACATATATGCACTGCCTGTCTCCTGTCCGACATAACGACTGCTTAAGTGTGCAACTACTACCATGGATATGTGCATGTAGATAATATCCATGTTCAAGAATGCTTACTCCGTATAGCTGATCATAATTATTATTTGGCACAATAGCTACATATTTTGAGTGACATCTAATCTGAGATACACCTTGGTTGCTCAAATTCAACTACCCCCCCCCCCCGGCCCACCCCACCCCCTCTCCCGCCCCTCACTTCCTTCTTCTGCTTTGTATATCGTGAGCAAGTCCAAGGTATTTGTCATTCGGTGTGCCATACATTAGCGAGTACATGTACATTGTGACTCAGCTATCAATAGCAAATAGAATACGAGTTCAGGGCACCGTGTCATGAAAGTTGTCAGCACTGACAATTACCATAGTAACAGTCAGTGACCAGTGCTTCTCAGCCACTCAAAACCGAGGATTTTACTGCAGTTGTGAGAGAATGAAAACTTGTCAGTGCTGATTTCATAACGGTACCCAGATATAAGTTATTTCATCAATTACTTCATCTCTCTTGTCTATATTTCTCTAGTTTTAACGGAAAGAATGGCGTTGCCGCTTGTCAGAAACAGACAACAGGTTTGCTAGCACGTTGGCAATCCACTGTCTCCAATCCGAGCACTCAGACGAATAGGTGAGGTCCTTGTAAATAGTTAGATAATCTTGCAACCATAAATCGACCGAGGAAGTAACTATAGTGCAGCTAGGTAGGCCTACAGCGGGGCACATGTCCCCCGAATCGAAATGTTGAAATATGGAGGGGAAGAAATGGGACATAAAACAGGGGAGGGAGGAAGAGAAGGATGGGAGGGTGATAGGACCCCTCCCGCACCCTTTTCTTTGCCCATCACATTCTGAGTTTGATTTCGATCCCAAAGTAAGACTGGTGTACCCCTGGAATGCCACAGTGCCCTTTCATTGCTGACTCCATTATCACGTACAGGAGGGGAGTAAGATAAACTTTGGTCAATACGTCTACATTTAATGTGTACATGAACAAGAATAGGCTAATGTGATATTCTATCTGTCTGATCTACCATGAGTCAACATTCATTTTCATAAAATTTACGTTATTTTGACTCTCATGAAGTTTTTAATGATTCCCTATAAGTTTGCCAATATTTGATTGGATGCGAATTCCTCCTTGAATTATGTCATATTTTGATTTGATTTGATTTGAATTTATTTCTTCCATTCTTGTTTTTCTTTGAAAAATTACATTGAATTATACATAACAGTGAATATCATCGAAATTATGAACAACAATAGTACAGAAGCATGGGCATAATATATGTACATGAATTCAATGAAGTAAATCAAAGTGATCGGTACAGAGTAAGAAATTCGTAACAAAAAAAGGGATAGAACCTAATTTAGAAGCATTGCTTGTATTACATTGGTCCCAGTCAGTGGGAACATTAAAACATTTTAACAATGTCAGTCGTGTGCCAAGAAAACTTTTCTTTCTTACGTCGTTTTACCGGGCACACAGTGATATCCCTGTTATCAATTATAAAAATATTCAGCATTTCATTATGAATACAAGGACTTTAGGGGGTTGAAATTTTGTTTAACAATTCTCTCCGGGGGGCATAACTTTGAATACGAGTATTCGACTCGACGGCCTCTTGGCTCTGATGTCAGAGGCGAGTGAGATATAAGGGCGAAGACAAAAATTTTCGTTAATATATTTTTCTTTGAGTGTCCAGCGAGTCCTAGCCACCTCCCGAAATGTGTGCATTTTCTCTCTATCTTTTAACTATTTTTTTTTCAAGACTTTCAACCAATTTGGGTCTTACCCGTTGCGTCCCAGAACTTTCCATGCACAAAATATCGTTAGATTTGTCTAGTAAATTATCATGATGATGATGATTATTATGATGTCTATTATAGAGCACCCATGGATCAAGCGACCAGAGAAAAGGCAAACTATGAAGCGAGGGTGGAGCTTGCCCTGGCATACAGATCGGTTGATCACTATGGCTTAGGAGAGGGTATCTGCAACCACCTGACCATGAGGGCACCAGGAAGGAATACTGAAGATGATGTCATGCTTGTGGTGCCTTATGGGTTATCGTGGAAACAGGTGAGGCAATATTCCGATGAAGAATTCTTAGTCGTTAAAGTTAAGTTTAATCAGTTCTAGTGGATCTTTGTTTTTGTTTATATGAGTCACGTTATGCACCATCTGACCGATCCAAACCAACCGATAGCGGACAAAATGTATGCCATTTGGGGCAATGTAATTTTTTGGTTTATGTAGTGTCGATCTCGCGATTCTCGACGGTAAGACGGTTGCATGATACATAGGTTAGAGAGAACGTACCTCTCCTTACCAACCCTTCCAGGATAGCCAGAATGACAAGAAACAAAGAAGAAGAAAAAAGGTTAGAGAGAAAAAAAAACACAAAAAGACGGGGGGAAAGGAAAGTCAAAAGAAAGGACCCCTTCCGCCCTGGCCCAATCGCCAACCATGTTAATTCACATATCACCGAGAATGGTCATTGCCCCATTCTTCCGCGGCTTGATACCGGTGCCCCCATCAATAGCTGGGTCACGCTACGCCACAGGGGTACCAGTTTGAATCTGTCCATGATCTGTCGTTGAAAAGAGCTGATGAAGAAGAAAAAACAGAGGTGGCGCTATACTGATTGATACCACTATCACATTCTGTGATTGATGTCCAATAAATCCTTTCAAGGTCATGCCTTCTGGACGAACTTGCCGAGACTGACTGTCAATCAATTACCCGCACGCGACATCAGTCTCGTCGGGTCATGATATCTTGCTCTTATGTAACACGTAACTAGATCTCTTTGACCTTAGCATGAGGACAAGACTTGTCCTCAAAGAGGTCAATGTGTTCCGTGAGCTGAGAACAAAGAGAACTAATATAGCAACTTGCGTAATGCAGTGGCGTTGGGGGGCACAACCGCTCCGTTTCCCCTTTTAAAGCCCAATTGTGCATATCGCAAGTACACGTTCCTCTAATTAAGTTTTTTCATCTTCGTCCACTTCTTCTTCTCCTTTTTCTCTTTCTTAATCTTCTTCTTCTTTCTACTTTACAGGTAACGGCTTCATCTCTGGTCGGCATAGACTTTAAGACTGGTGAAAAAGTTGAAGGGGATGGCGTGGCACTGGAGAGTGCCGTGTGCATCCATTGTCCAATTCACGTTGCCCGATATGAGAAGTATGGAACCATTGCTGTGATGCACACACATCAGCCCTATGTACTTGCTCTGGGTGAGAAAAACAAAAGCACCATTTTCATATATGAAGATAGTCCTTTTCCTCCTATGTGTATATTTGAAGCCATTCAAAAGTGCTCATCACGAGGCTGTGTTTAACCTTTTTTTACACCTACTTTCCTTTATATTGGCTTTTGATTTATATACGTTATGCTATTTTAAGTCTTTTAGAAGCGAGAAAATAAGGGTAAGAATAGCATCAGTGGAAATTTTGCATTCCATGCGTTGCCTTTCATCCCCCCCCCCCCTTCTCCGAGTCCGTTGCACCCACCCCATGCTTAACAACCGACAATGAACACTGAATGAAAAAAAAAACAGTTGGTGATGTTAACAAAGCTACATGGCTTTTATGAGACACCAAGTGAAAGTTTATTGGTAAATAGCCTACTGCGGCTAATTTCATATAGGCCTTCTATCATAGTATCTTCATTCTTTCTTCTTGATTATATTTCTTATCTATCATGATTCTTCACCATTAACCATTAACCTCCCATTCATTTCCTTTCATTTCCGTTGAAATAAAGTGGAATTATACATCAAGACAAATAAATAATTCAAAGTAATAAATATCATACAAGTTTTAGAAGGAGTGTTTCAATTTTAGTAAGAATTTAAAGGAGAGCTTTGATATGCCAACGGTGTTTTGGTAATGAAAAGTTCCACTCAGATAAATAATTTTTAGATTTAATGTAAATACTTATTTATTTTGTAAGTTATGAAAATAAAAGCTCTATAGCGAAGTTATTCCAAACTGCTATCTATAGATTTCTCATTTGTTTTATTTCAACATTCACATGAATAATCCAGCTTGCCTGTATGAACAGAAGGACCTTAGAGCATAACTGAGCATTGTAAACAATCCCATACTGCTGATAATTTGCACACTTTGTATTATTTCAATTTCACACCAATACCCAGCTTGCCTCGATGAACCGGCTCCGTTTGATGAGACGATGTGTCAGAACAGCATGCGTTTCTCTGGTCGTATCGCCTACGATTTCGACTACGAGGTCCTGGCTTACGAGATGAGCGAAGGAGAGAGACTGGCCGGAGCACTGGGAGACAGGGATATTTTGATCATGGGACAGCATGGTCTTTTGACGGTTGGGAGCAGAGTGTGTGATGCCTTCGATGCCCTCTACTACATGGAACGGGCTGCACAAGTCCAGGTTAGTGCGTTTGCATTGAAGGAGGCGTAATTTCACGAGAAGGGGGGGGGGGGGTTACCCCTCTTGATTGAATGCCGAAAATCTAGTTTCCACAATGAACACCGGCTTGCCACACTAATCATTAAAGATATTACTTCATAGACCACTTTTGTCTGCATTTTGCGGCATGATTCTAAATATGAATATTTACCTGTTAGGTACACCGTTTATGAGTGTTGATGTCGTCGCATGCAAATTATAGTTTAGCCTCTTCATTCGTTTTTTTTTTGTTTGTTTGTTGTTTTTTTTAGGGGGTATGCTGAATGCCACTAAAGATGCATTCTTTCTTCTGTTGATTGGCCTGTCTTTATAGAATAGGCCTATATAATTATTAGGCAACTGGCAAGCCAGGCAAGGTACAATAAATCATAAGACTTTGTTGCTGTCCAAACATGCTAAAGCGGAGACCTTCCTTTCCTTCCTCCTCTTAAGAGAACGGCATTATGATAATGCGTTATTTCACATTATTAAGTTTACAAGAGAAAATTATGTTTTTGTGGGAATTATCATGACGGCTCCGCATTTTTGACAGTTACAAAAGCAATGCATGACGTTTCATACCATTTGAAGTACTAATGAACTTATACTACAACTTTTAAAGCTTATGTTCAGGTACAAGAATAAGTGTGTGATAAACACGTACGTTGACAGACTCTGTTTTGTGAATAATTATCATCATTAATCTATAACTTTAAATTTGTATCATCTTTCGCAGGTGCTGGTACGATCTATGGGAGGCAAGAGCCGATCCTCCCCACCACACATCGTGAAGCAAATAGCATCACACGACTGTTACCCGTACAATGCCATCTCCCATTTCGAAAGCATGTACAAACTACTGGCAGATGAGAAGCCCAACTTCAGAGACTGAGTTCACCTATATATAGTTCTTAATCACGCGGTGTTATTCCTCAATCATCTTTCTACAGTCAAGACTCACTGTACATCATCTGCCTTGATCACTGCAAAAACTAATAGTAGGCTATGTGAAATACCGAGTATTCGTTAAAAGCTTTTTCTTTTCACCTGCTGTCTCATTTCAGCATGTGTTGGAGTCACTGCCCCACAGATAATTATGACAGAGTTAAACATTACTCCTATAGTCTTTCTACATTAATGAAAGATGGACATGCAGATCATATCGTTGGATGATAACTTAAAGGTGCCGCAAAGTTTGTTTAGTTTTAAACAGAATATCAAAAAAAAAGTTACTAAATAAATACATGTATATTCCTAGCCCTATGATCTTGATTGACCTGCTCTCTCTCTCTCTCTCTCTCTCTCTCTCTCCCTCTCTCTCTCTCTCTCTCTCTCTCTCTCTCTCTCTCTCTCTCTCTCTCTCCCTACCTTCACTTTTTTATTATTTTTGCTTTCTTATATCCTAGTTGTTTACTCGTTTTGTCTCCTTTTTACCTTGTATTTCTCGTTTGGGATTTGTATGCTGTTGTTAACAGTCAGTGCTGGGCTCATTTCATTTCATGTTTTGAGAAATAAATTTATAAGTATAATTCTCGTTCGTATCTTTTGGTACCTATGTAATACGAGCAATGCTTTTAAATTAGGTTCCACCACTTTACATATTTCTTACTCTGTACCAATCACCCTGATTTACTTCATTGAATTCCTGTATATTCTCATGCTTCTGTACTATTATTGTTCATAATTTCGATGATATCCACTATTGTAATTTGTCAAAGAAAAACAAGAGTAAAAAAAAATAAATTCAAAGTCAAATCAAATCAATATTCAAATTTAAATTCAAATTCAGATTCAGATTCAGATTCAAATTCAAAATCACTGTTTCGACACAATGTAAAGTTTGATAATACAGACCGTCACTAACATCGCGCCTTTTCCACACATAAAGAATATATTCAGAAATGATGATTCTTTGAATAATTTAATGGATTTCATTACACGCAGAGCATGCAAGAGCATGCATGCACATCAGAGACAGATCATTCTCCATAAGAAAGGGGCGAAAAGGTAGTCCAAGTGATGCTGTATTTTGGGCGAAATACAAAGGCATTATTCAATGATTTTAATGTTTGTATGAAAAAGAAATAGTGCAGGTATCGATCTTTTGTAAATAATGTTTATGTTGATATGATAAAGGTACCCTGTGGAAGGATAAATAGGGGGGGAGTTATTCACAGATCATATCGAGATAATGAATTTCTATTTCCAGAAAATGACGAATAACTCAGAGTGACCATTGCTTAATATGATGCTGTATGATCTGACTGGTCTGCTGTGAGCTTTAAAATTCATCTTTATGCCATGATAATTCACATGGATAAAAGGATGGAAGCTATTGTCAAATCTCTCTATTTTCAATGCGAACAGCCCATAAAGGCATAGTAGAGAGACATAAATGTATTTGCTGATGATATGAGTCATTATTTCTGTTTCATAAACAGCTGAACAAGAAAGGTTAATGTTTTGATTGTACTATTCAAACTCGCCCAACATGTCTTAAATTCGATTTCATTTCCGTTATATTACTATATGGTATTTTGTTATAATTATTGTGGTATGGGGTGCACGGTATACGGCTGCGAGTGGGGGCGGGTCCAAAATGAGATATTGCAAACTGCTTTGGTATTATCAGATTATCGAGTAAGCGACTTATAATGTCTGATTGGTGTGGTTGCATTTTTTCGATTTTCGATCTTTTAGTAATATCGTGACTGATAATTGTTGAAAAAACAAATCATATTACTGTGTTGATATTCGTTTTTAATGTACTGATTGATGTAAAGAGAGTTTATTTTTTCACATACTTGAATTTAGAAAATATTTTGGTTCTAAAATTTAAATGTAACTGAAACCATATACTGCGATTTTTCGCCTGTGTGTTTATTTGTTTGTTACTGTGTTTTGTTTCTTTATTTGCCTGTTTGTTTGTTTTGTGCTTGCTAGAGACATTCCCTGCGGTTCCACGGGGGGCTTTGGGGAATCAAGCCCCCCCCCCCAAAAAAAAGGGGGTGATATATGTGCAATTTGAATTTCATATATATTCTCAATACATTACAACCACCCAAGCCACCAGTAGCCCCCCCCCCCAAAAAAAAAAAAAAAAAAAAAAAAAAAAAAAGTTTTTGCTCTAGAACCGCTCCTGCACTGGAATCGAAAGAGAGGGGGGGGGGGGGGGACACAAAGAGCAGCATGATGTATCACTTCTTTCATTAAACTCCGTGTCTATACCAGTTGTATCTAGTTATAATCATCATTTTATTTTTTTTAATGCAGCGGTGCTTTAGGATATTGCTGCGCCGATTCACTTTAAATTAATCCCAATATCTTCTTCGAAATAACATTTGCAAATTTACAAGAAGAAATCGAGTCGTTGACCAGACAATGTCAAGCCTGCATGCAATGCTCTTCAAGTAAGTTGACCTAGTATTGAAAATATATTATGAAAAGCTATGAAAGTTAGAAAGCATTTTCAAATATTCATTTCAAAATTCATCGTGGTATGAATCTTGTGAATGATTCCGGTCTAGTATATTTGTATATTTTATTTCTCAAAAAAAATTATCTTAGCCATCATAACCTTAGGTTATTCCAAGATGAAAATCATCTTTCTTCATGGGGAAAATTTGTCGATTTTACACGCAGATGGCGTCCTACGTCGATTTGTTTTGGTTACCTGGACAGTTTACAAGCTCTATTGATTTCATGTCAGTGGAGGTTCCAGGAGGTAGTGGTCACTTTGAAATGCCTGAACGCTCAGAAAGCATAACATAATTATCCTAATTTCCACCATTTTGTCATAAAATTTCAATCTGATATACAATTTTACGTGGATGTTTTTTTATTATTATTATTATCTTTATCATTATTTCTTTTTCAGAAGGTTCGATTTTCGATCTTTTAGTAATATCGTGACTGATAATTGTTGAAAAAACCAATCATATTACTGTGTTGATATTCGTTTTTGTCTCGCCTGCGTAGCGTCGTCGGCGTCGTCGGCGGCGTCGTCGTCAACAATTGTGTTGTACACCCAATAACTTTCTATAGCTTTAAGGTGGGATCACCAAATTCATACCAGAGGTCCATCTCTTGAAGGCGCAGGTCAAGTTCGAATATGAGTCGAATTTGAATAAGGTCAAAGGTCAAAGGTCAATGAACTTTCCATGACTGGCACTGTGCTATATTGTACACACAATAACTTTTTATACCTTCGAGGTAGGATTGTCAAATTCATACAAGAGGTCCATCTCTTGAAGGTGCAGGTCAAGTTCGAATGTGAGTTGAATTTGATTAAGGTCAAAGGTCAAAGGTCAATGAACTTTCCATGACTGGCACTGTGCTGTGTTGTACACACAATAACTTTCTATAGCTTCGAGGTGGGATCACCAAATTTATACCAGAGGTACATCTCTTGAAGGCACAGGTCAAGTTTGAGTATGAGTTGAATTTGAATAAGGTCAGAGGTCAAAGGTCAATGAACTTTCCATGACTGGCACTGTGCTATGTTGTACACACAATAACTTTCTATACCTTCGAGGTAGGATTGCCAAATTCATATGAGAGGTCCATCTCTTGAAGGTGCAGGTCAAGTTCGAATGTGAGTTGAATTTGATTAAGGTCAAAGGTCAAAGGTCAATGAACTTTTCATAACTGGCACTGTGCTATGTTGTACACCTAATAACTTTCTATAGCTTTGACGTGGAATCACCAAATTCATACCATTTTTCAAACAATAAGTTTGCCATAACACCTTAATAATTAATTTAATTTTACAATTTTACTCACATTATTATCAGTTACATTCTTTTTCACTAACATTCATTTCCTTACTTGCATGGAAATAATTATAGCTTCATAGTATTAACAGCATTCTTAGTGTTATCTGATTTCCTAGGGATAAAGTAGGCCTATACCATTATTGCATATGTAAACTGTCAGAACCACAATTCACCCCCTAAACTGCTGACAGCCTCAGAAGTCATATAGCATAGTTTTGACATGCAGTCTCTTCATGACTGCAATATGCAGGCGAGACAACGCTTGGCGTTTGCCTTGTTAATGTACTGATTGATGTAAAGAGAGTTTATTTTTTCACATACTTGAATTTAGAAAATATTTTGGTTCTAAAATTTAAATGTAACTGAAACCATATACTGCGATTTTTCGCCTGTGTGTTTATTTGTTTGTTACTGTGTTTTGTTTCTTTATTTGCCTGTTTGTTTGTTTTGTGCTTGCTAGAGACATTCCCTGCGGTTCCACGGGGGGCTTTGGGGAATCAAGCCCCCCCCCCAAAAAAAGGGGGTGATATATGTGCAATTTGAATTTCATATATATTCTCAATACATTACAACCCCCCAAGCCACCAGTAGCCCCCCCCCCCCCCAAAAAAAAGTTTTTGCTCTAGAACCGCTCCTGCACTGGAATCGAAAAAGAAGGGGGGGGGACACAAAGAGCAGCATGATGTATCACTTCTTTCATTAAACTCCGTGTCTATACCAGTTGTATCTAGTTATAATCATCATTTTATTTTTTTTTAAATGCAGCGGTGCTTTAGGATATTGTTGCGCCGATTCACTTTAAATTAATCCCAATATCTTCTTCGAAATAACATTTGCAAATTTACAAGAAGAAATCGAGTCGTTGACCAGACAATGTCAAGCCTGCATGCAATGCTCTTCAAGTAAGTTGACCTAGTATTGAAAATATATTGTGAAAAGCTATGAAAGTAAGAAAGCATTTTCAAATATTCATTTCAAAATTCATCGTGGTATGAATCTTGTGAATGATTCCGGTCTAGTATATTTGTATATTTTATTTCTCAAAAAAAAATTATCTTAGCCATCATAACCTTAGGTTATTCCAAGATGAAAATCATCTTTCTTCATGGGGAAAATTTGTCGATTTTACACGCAGATGGCGTCCTACGTCGATTTGTTTTGGTTACCTGGACAGTTTACAAGCTCTATTGATTTCATGTCAGTGGAGGTTCCAGGAGGTAGTGGTCACTTTGAAATGCCTGAACGCTCAGAAAGCATAACATAATTATGCTTTCTGAGCATGATCTGAGCGTGATCCATTATACCATGAATGTTTTGTTATGTATATTTTGATGAACAGGGGCGTAACAGGTACCTGTTATCAGGGGGGGCAGAGCCCAAAATTTCCCGGTAACTAGTTTATGTCTAGAATCTGTGGCGTAGCTACGACTGCATTTTAGGAGGACGGTAGTGCTCCACCGGCGTAAATTCAATTCTAGGAGTGGGGGATGAAAAACTTTTTTAATGATTTTTTTCCCTCTCACACACATTTTGATATCTATTTTGCGAGCGAGCGAAGCGAGCGAGCAGAAAATAACCACTTTTCTGGTTTTGAATCGCATTTTCAAATAAGAATTCTAAAATATGATGATAGAGCGAATCGAGCGAGCCAAAAATAACCAGTTTTCTCGATTTTAATCGCATTTTCGGATGGAAATCCTAAGATTTTGACGAGCGAGCGAAGCGAGCGAGCCAAAAATAACCACTTTTTTGTTTTCGGTAGCATTTTCAAATAGAAATTCTAAAATATGATGGTTGTTTATGATAGATATTCAGAATTTTTACTAACTTATTAATTAAAATATATTTTCTTCCTTAAAAAGTGTGTTTGCATGGGGGGAAATTTGTACACACCATCCCCCTCTCCCCCAAGTGGGGGTGATATATCCCCCACCCCCCCCCCCCAGAATTTACACCAATGTAGTGCTCCCTAGAGGGGAGGGTGCAGGGAGGGGGGAAGCGCGGAAGCTCTGACGTTTCTTTGAATTGTTAGTTGTCGGTAAGTCTATCTTCTGCGGCGTAACTAGGATTTTATTTTAGGGAGATGGTAGTGCTCCCTAGGGGGAGGGTGCAGGAAGCTCCGACGTTTTTTCGCTGTCAGTTCCCGCTCTTCTTACGCTTTCTGCCTGTTATCGGGGGGGGGGGGAGGGGGCATACGCATAGCCAAAAATTTCCCGGTAATTAAGTCTAGAATCAGTGGTGTAGCTAGGATTTCATTTTAGGAGGACGATAGTGCAAAGCGCGCTCCCTAGGCATGCTAGGGGGAGGGTGCAGGGATGGTGATTTTCCCTTCCCGCGCGAAGCGCGGAAGCTCTGACATTTCTTTGAATTGTTCGTTGACTGTTCCCGGTCTCTTACATTCTCTGCCTGTTATCGGGGGGGGGGGGGGCAGAGCCGAAAATTTCCCGGTATCTAAGTCTAGAAATAGAATATGCGGAGGTGAGCTTGCACCGCGAGTTGCTTGTTGCGAAGCCCTTAGCGGGTGGGGCCCAGGGTTCTGGCTTAGGGCCCCTGATAGGGGGTCTACATGGAAAGCCTTTGCGGGGGTCCAGGGAGTGGAGCACCCGGAAACTCCGGGGTTCGGTACTAAATTTTCCCTCATTTCTTTTGTTTCCCTTTGCTTTTTTCTTTTTCCCCTTTGCCTCTTTTCCCTCTCTCTCTCTTCTTCTTTCTCCCCTTTTTCCTTTTTCTTTCCCGTTCTCCTTCTTCCTTTCCCTTTCTCCTTCTTTCTTTCCCTTTCTCCTTCTTTCTTTTCCTTTCTTCTTCTTTCTTTTCCTTTCTTCTTCTTCCTTTCCCTTTCTCCCTTCCTTTTTCTTCCTTTCCCTCCCTTTCATTTTTTCCCGGTGGTTTGGTGGATTTTCCCGCTGAAATCCTTCAGGGGGGGCAGAGTGCCCCCCCTGCCCCCCCGGCTGTTACGCCACTGTTGATGAAAAGGATCAATAAAACATGAATTACAAAAAAATAACATAATTATCCTAATTTCCACCATTTTGTCATAAAATTTCAATCTGATATACAATTTTACGTGGATGTTTTTTTATTATTATTATTATCTTTATCATTATTTCTTTTTCAGAAGGTTCCTAGTTTCGGGCTTTTGATAAAGACCCGCTACGTCATGACGTTTTCTATTTAAACAGTGCATGAAGAGAAAAACGGTCAAGCTAGCTTTAAATAATGATTTTCCTTTTGAGGCTTCTAAGTAATCAAATTTTTCTCAAGGCACCGTAAGATAATATAAAAACGTTTAACCTTCTGTAAAATATGAGCATTTCTTTAAATTCAAAATAAGGATGAATCCTTTTTATTCTTCTTTATAAATAATAGTTTGTTTATTTGCTTGCTTGCTTGTTTGCTTGTTTATACGTGGTTTTTTGTGGTTGTTTTTTTTTTGTGGTTTTTTTTTTGTTTGTTTTTTGTTTGTTTGTTTTTTTACGTACGATCGCTTCATAATTTCCTGTTTGCCTTTTGTTTGGTTGGTTAGTTTATGGTTAGTTGTTTTGTTTATTTATTTCGCTGAAATTCACAAGCGCATTCCAAAGCAGTAGAACGACCTTAATTGAAATGATAAACAAATCCGCGATGTTATAATGAGCTATGAGGCTTCGTATGCCTTGCCATATTTTTCTCATTATGGCGGCACCATGCAGGATATTTTGATTGGGGGGGGGGGGCTTCCCCATACTCTTCTTCTTCTTCTTATCACTTGAGAAAAAAGAGTTGTAATTATGCACTTTCAGATCAAATAATGTGAAAATATGTGTCATTGTCTAAGTTAGTGAAAATTTTCAGAAGCCTAAAATCATCTAAATACACGAGGATGACATGGGAGAAGCAGTGCTTTTAACATGTTCGCATGTTTCTCTCATAATTTCTCTAAATTATCCCTTTTCAGCATTATTTCTCCCTTTTCGCCTTCAAAATGTGTAGATAGCTTCCAAGAATCAGAGGGGCTAGTAATACGTCATAATAAATTAAGCACTGAGCTGGGACTGGAGGGGTACAATGTCCAGGGGTAGACTAAGATAGAAATTAAGCTGGGGCTGGAGGGGTAAAATGTCCAGGGGTGGACTGTTGAAATTCGGTTGAGTAATTTTAATCTGACTAGCCTTCTAAAACCAGCCCCTAGACCACAAATCGACTGGTCCCAAGCTAAAATATTGAGCGGCCCGAGGGGAAAATCCCTAAACTCCCCTTGGCAAGTTGGCCAATGACAATGCCTCCACTTTTCTAAGTACAATCAGTGGGCCTTTTTCGATGTATATAGTCGTGGTAGTTTAAGAATAAATGTTTTCATAATTATATTTATAAAGTCATCTTCTGATAAGTATTTTACTTTCTTTTATATCAAAATGGGCACGGTTTTAAGCTATAACATGACATTTCTGCTAGAAATGCTGCTAAAAGAGACATGTTTGGACCTGTGAATTATTACCAACGATACTACCCTGCCATGCTCTCCTTCGACTTATTCTATCCAAATAATAAACTTTCACATAATCAGCAGCCCCGTTCTCTCCATGTGAACATTAGTTTATCATAACTGAAATTCAAAGGTGAAATCGAAAGTTCTCTTAATCCTATAAGGATTATCCCGTTTTGTGCTCGAGCATGAAGGAAATAGGAATTATTTCACCTGGGTAGAGAGTAGCGAATGTCAATTGCATGCCAAAGGTCACACTAGAAATTTGAACCCCCTCAAACAGTGTCGTCCATGATGGCATTCACCAGACCTTAACACCTCTTGAACAAAATAGTCCTAGGTCCTCTTTAATTCTATCATGGGTTGGATTTTGTATCGAGCTTTCAATACCGATATGATGAAAGTAAGTAATGAAAATAATATACACACTCAAATCTTCATCACAGTTCAATCAATATTCACTGATGAAAGTTGTTATTTTTTTGTGAGTGTGTGTGTAGGTGTGTGTGTGTTGTGTTTTCTATTCGCTGACGGTCAGAATAAAATGTGATCTATGGACCATCTTTATAATTGCGTGCAGAGACATGATTACAAGATATTAGTATAAATGACAATTTGATTACTAGTCATGCGACTTATATGAGCATTAATATCGTGCGAAGTGAAAGTCAATCTATTATTTGGTCACGATTTAATGTATGGGGAAAATAATTATTTGCTCGTCATGTTGACAAGCAAACAATAATGATGCATAAAAGAACAGTCAAAAGTGAAAGTCGTTTCTTTCTTTATTCTCAGTCTGGGAAAAGAATCAATAATCTATAACTGACAAATATTGTTCATGTAACCATGACATGATTACGGTCATCAGCAAGATGAACGTGTGTAATTTTTATTTACAAAAAAATTATAACGTATACCTCCAAACCTTAAAGGCTATGGCAGTACGCATGACGGAAGGAAGAATCTCCTTCCATGTAAGACAAGATAATCGATTATTAAGAATATTTCTTTCTTCCTCTTCTTCCGTCTTTTTTTCCCCTTCTTTTGTTCTTTCTTTTTTCTCTTCCTCTTCTGCTTCTTCTTCTTCTTATTCTTCTTCTTCTTCATCTTCTTCTTCTCCTTCTCCTTTCTTCTTTCCGAGGGAATTAAGGAAATGAGAAACAAAAAGAGCGAAAAGTCTTAGAGAGGGAGAGGAGAAGACGGAGAAAGGGGTGAGAGGGCGGATGACTGAGTGAGAGGGAGGACAAAGATAGAGAGAGAGAGAGAGTTAAATCTATCTCGGCAACTGGTGAATATGAAGCAATGATTTAACAAGAAAAAATGTCAATTTGAATGAGGGTTTTAATTCTAAGCACAAAACGATATCGACATGAATGGAAGAACAGATAAGATTTTGTGTTTGAAATACACTTGATATGTCATGCGTGAGATATATTAAGTTATTGCAAGCAAGCGTAGAGAGTGAGCTTTTGAAGAAAAAAAGGAGAAAAATATCTCCATTGCTTCAATTTAGGGGCACCATTCGTTCTTTAAAAAAGTTGGGGGCATTGTGCCCGTAGCTCTTGCCTTCTGCTCCACTGCCTGACATTGTAATTTTATCAATAACAAGGCAATCCGTTATATTATAATCATGCTATATGAAGCCTCTCTGATTCTTTGGAGCTAGGTGTGTAGCTTTTGGGGGAGTCACTTACCAGAAGTGAAAAGGGATAATTAAAAGAGGAGAAATGACACCAAAAAGAAAAGAAACTCTAATTAGACGAAAAACGGACATGTATCACCTTTGAAGAGAGCACTTATCAGGAGAATTGCAATACTTGAAAAGGAAAGGGGCACTGAAAAGACGTACTTATCTTTGATAATCAAACTGGACAATTAGTGAAAAGACACATCAGATTCGAAGGGCCGCTAATCGCTAGGAGAAAATAATGGCACTTATCAGAAGGCAAAGGGGGCATTTATCAGAAATCAAATAGGTGTGTATCAAATTTCAAAGGGGCACATGCCAGAATCGAATGAGACACTTTGCAGAAAACATAGAGGACACGTCACATGGCATAGCACTTTAACAGAAGGAGAAATGGGAAATAGAAAGGAAACGGGGCACTTATCAAAAGTAAATTGGGACATGTATCAGATTTTAAATGGGGCATTTACCTAAGTGGAAAAGGGAATTAATCAGAGGTAAAAAGGGGCACTCAGCAGAAGGGAAATTGCACTGTAGAAACAAAAATAGGCAGCCAAAAGGGACATTTATCACGTTTCGGTATTATAGGGACATTCGTTAGAACTGATAAAGACGCATGCAATTCTCAGAAGGGAGAAAAGCGCTTTATGAAAAAGGAAAATGGACCCTTATCCGGTGTAAAAAGGGAGCAGTTGTAGGATTAAAGAAGGACTACTTATCAGAAGTGAAAAGGGCACTTACTAGAATGAAAGAGCACTAATTAAAAAGATCTCTTTTCAAAGATTTGTTTGTTTGTTTGTTTGTTTGTTTGTTTGTTTTTTTGGAAGAAGAAGATTGGGGCACTGAACGGGTATGAAAAGGGGTATGGGTATAAAGGTCGTGCACTAAGGGGTGCTTGAAAAAGTGGGGTGGGCACTGTGTCCCCCTGCCCCGACTACTTTAGGTGGACTATAGTCTACAATAACCAATTCCTTATCTCGCAACTTCGTTTGGACCGTTTTAAAATCATAATCATATTTCCTTAAAGATAATATTATCAAAGGCTACGTGTAAAAAAGAGTATTACAGAAACATAGTGCAACTTTATTGAAGATCTCTACAACAGAGATGTCGTGGTAAAGTGCATGAAGATCAATGGGTCTCGATTCGATCGACCACGCTGCAGCACAAAGATCTTATGGCAAGACATTAATCTACATTGCCACTCTCCACCCATGCAGGAAGATATTGGTAAATAAAGGCTAGCTGTCGAAAGTCTCGTCAACTTGGAATACGCCTATAAGGAACTGAGATGGTGCATAATTTTGCTTGCGGGCTAGAAATACATATACAGTGATCACATTAGTTATTAGGCGCTTTGAGGTAATGAACTGTAAATCTAAAATCATGATTAATGTCTTGTGCATGATCAATGATGAATTGTCATTCAACGTGTAGACTATGAAAAGGGGTACTGGTAAGATACAAGCAGCAAGATGGTTTGGACAAGTTGTAAAATGATATAGCTTGTGTGCTCTGTCTGAGAATATGCATGAACAATTATTGATCATGACCCGATATAAAAGGGAAGTTCATTTTTTTATGTCACGTGATCGAATTTCCATGTTTCGCTTTTCCTGTAACACGAGGTGTTGCATGAGTCACGTTTTATGCTTTTAGACTCATCCATATACCTCTAGTATATCGTTGGGACAATTTATTAGGGGGAGAGCATATAATTGAGTTCTTTTCTTTCATTTACGGTCTTTCCTCGATGGTAGAGCTAGTCACCCTTCTGTATTTTTTAATTGAATTATTTCAACAGCAGAGTTAACTGCTATAATAAGCAAGGAAACAAAAATCATATAATTCGTAGGGAGAGGGCCAGGAGCGGCTAATACAAGGTCCAGCAAGTTGGAAGATGGTTGTTGCGGTGTTCGGTGTTCACTCTATTAGCTCAGAAGTTGAAGATAAGTGTTCACATACTCTCCTCCATGTCCCATCTAATCTAACCATAGACGTCAGGAGCCGGTGTTGCACATCCATAATCTAAGTTTCTCCATCACTCTCCATACCCTTCATATTCATATTCATTCGTATAGAAAAACAAATGGCATACAATAACCAGTCTGCATCTTGTCCCCTTGTGCTATGATATAAATCTTATATTCATTTCATCTCGCCCATGGAATACAGCGGGAATCAACCCAACAATTTTTTCCTCATCATTGATTCACCCAAACTACCCAAATGCCTATTGGCCAAAATCCCCGACTTGTCGGCAGTATAGGTCCCTGGGAGTTTTCGGCTGCATAATTAAAAGTGTAACTGCACGGAACGATTTGGGTTTGCTGGCGCTGCGAGAGAGATACTAGATAGGACGAATGTGAAGGATGAAGAGAGGAGAGAACATACGGACATTATTCCTCGAAACCGCATCCTTTAGATCCCTCCCAGACATCGCCATAAAATAACAGACTGTGCACCGCATTTGAGGTAATTTACACGTTGCATTATGGTTTGTTTACACAGCAGGTGACACTGTTGACGTCATGAATAGGAGACGAAGCACGCCTAAGAACAACAAAATTCGTGCACAGTCATGTAGATCGTGAATGCAGTATTAAGCCATGACTGTAAATTTTGATGATTTATATTGATTTATTTGACTCAAATTACGCTTTGAAAAGAAATTATGGTTCCTATTGAGCGGTGTGGAGAGGTTAAATGGAAGAAAACTGAGTACATACTCCTCATTCCAGCGCATGGATATTTCCATTGTTTATCGTTGTCAGGTCCGGCGAGAAGCCGTACACAGGCTCAATGTCTTTTGCATTCAAGATTCGAACAGATTTCGGTTTCTTTTACGCCTTGATGATTTGTGAGAGAGCATCTCCAACAAGGTAAGCACCATTCCCATCAATTTTCAACCTCGAAGTGCTGTGCAATGCTGTTATTCGCGTAATAGGTTATATTGTATTATGCATTTTTGTTGTTATTTGTGCCTTCAATGGCTTTCTATTCGGATAAATAATTTGCATAGGAAATGCACGTACGGTACACTTCCAAGCACCGCGCAATTTGTAATGCCCCTCGTGGGTGAGCACCACATGTGACCCGAGGTCGGTGTGGTAATTTTTGTGCATGCTATAACAGTGATGTCATGGGAAAAATGAATGCAATTTCTATCATAACATAATATTCCATTAAATTCATTGTTATTGTACGGAATTTCAAACAAAATTTTCTAAATAGTAGTAGCGACGCTGTATAAAATTTAGCTCAGCCAATCCAATATGAGCGGACTATTGTGGTTTTCACCGCCGAAGATATGGGCGCTTTGACCAGTGTCGATCCGGGGGTCACGATATTGACGGGGAATGAGGGGAAGCGATTGTAGTCGTCATTTCATTTTGTCTGTCTTTTCACTTGATCATTTGTACCTGTACAGTCTTACTACTGCGAGTTTTTACTGAAAATGATGATTTGATATGACAGACAATTAGATTTTTTGTGAATGAATTTTAAAAGTTTGAAAACCATGGTTTGTTGATGTATGGATTGGAAAACACTATTGATGCTTTGTTGTAACTAGTTGATCATGATGGCCTGTTTGCATGGCAGAAGCTGTGTAAGAAGGTTATCTGTGATGAAATCATACGTAGGAATGAGGGGCATAAGTATAATTTAAATTACCGTGCATATAAGTGATGAAGATTTTATGTGACTGTAGACTGAAACTTGAGACTTATTCAACTAACTGCCAAACACATTTTGCTCTGTGATTATGTTGTTGGGGGCCAGTTACTATAACCGAGCATTTTAGTGTGAGTGGTTTGGGGCTTGAGGTCACTAGATCTACATGTATGTGATAGTATTTAAAATATTGCTCAATTGTATACATAGTAAAAAAAAATAATAATGTGAGCTTAGATCATAAACAGACTAAATGACGTACATGTACAGGTACTCACATCCATGATTTAAGGCATACATGTATGATATTGACCTGGGGCCTGTTGCATAAAACTTTTGCCAGACTTTTTTTCTGGCAAAAAAAAGTCTGGCAAATTTTTATGTACTGGAAAACTATGGCAATATTTTTTTGCCGTAGTTTCCTCAAATTTTGCCATAAAAAACTCAGGCAAAAGTTTTATGCAACGGGCCCCACTGCTGTTTGATTCCACCCATTGTGGCCTTATAATTTTCTTCCGTCTTCATACTCCTTTACTGTTAACCCACAAAATATTTTTTCAGGTGATAATAGTTTAACACTTTTAAGTCATTTTGTCATGTTTATGGGTCTGATATTTGTTATTGTAATTGCAACATTTACCCACTTCGTAAAGCCATTAGATCTAAGTTACATTGACTGCACAAATGATATTTTAAAAAATGTAAAGAAAGCGTGTCACATCTTCAAATAGTCCCCCAGGGGTGGGGGGGTGCTCAGATTTTGTTCAGACGGGGGTGTGCCGCTGAAGTCCGCATACCTGTACTTATTTTGAAGGGTCATTTTGGCAGAAAAGGGTTTCCAACATTAGGGATTTTGCATCTCGGGTGTGTACTTTAGTGACAATTTGGGCGAGAATGTCATTCTGAACAATAAAGTTAGCCATGTTTTAAAAAGTGGGGGTATGTTTAGGGATTTCCCGGCACAAAACCGTACCCCATGTTTATGGATTTCTTGCAAAAAGCTACCCATTAGAGCGGCACACCCCCGTATACCTTATAAGGTGAGTACCCCCCCGAAATATGTGTAGTTTACTCACTTGTGTATGACAGATAACTACAAGCAGTAGTATAGAGAATTTTTTTCAAAATATTCTAGAGATCTTTCAAGAATTATTTGTCTGACAATATTTTGAATGACAAATACATGTACATGTAGATCTAATCATGGTTGTAGTTTGATTTGATTAATTTGAAACATATACTTCTTAAGTTCTTTGGCAAAAGTAACAGCTTTATACTTCTGCATGACTATCTAAAATCAAGCGCGAGTCCTTAATGCGCACTTCTGATTGGTTGAAAATAAAGTTGTGTTTGATTTTTCCCAAGTTGCGTTCAAACACAAGTTTTATGCAGCGGACCCCAGGTACACCCCCTCACACCCCACTTAAGACAAATGCGTGGTTAACCTTGCACCCATTCCGGCTTATACAGGGAACATTCCTGAAAATAGGAAAGTACAGTACATTCATGCATGGTTCTCGCCAGTACATAACACCCATGGTTCCAATACCATGCGTAAAGGGTTCAGACAAGGAAGAACCATGTGTGAAATTACTGCACCATGCGTGGCAACAAGGGTAAAAAAATATTGGAGTATATATTCCTAACAATAACGATAAATGTCACAGATTGTTTTGCTTTTTGGCAATGTATTTTTACTTTTATGCCGTTAGTAGACAATTCCTGCTTACAAAGAAGTATTTTTCATTCTTTTACTATACTGCTGCCACACCTATCTTTAGGTGTTATTCCGTAAAACTTCCGAAACTTCCACGCTTTGCGCAGAGTGGGAACCATGTGTGGATTTTTTTTCTAGTGAGAACCCTGCATTCATGTAGTGTTCCTTATCAGACAGAGGTTTCAAAATTTCATATTTTTTCCATTATCTCTGAAGGTGAAGCTTGTCTCCTTAGCTCAAGATACATGTACATGTACATGTATATCATGTGAAAATGTATTTGGCACAGCATATGTTGAGTTCACAAAGATACAAGCAGCATCTTTAGAGATAATGGAGAAAATGTGAAGTTTTGTGCAGAAAACATATTGAGAGTTGTCCTTCTAAACCTGCCATTTTGAAGAAACATTGCCAATTTGAGGATCACCATAGAACGTAAATTGAAACTTTTCAAATTTTCATAACTTTCTCATTTCATAACCGTTTTTAATGGAAATTTTTTATTAAATTGCTTCTCTCTATCCTCTCTTTTCATTAAAATTGATTTTTTTCCCCAGGTTTCATTCTCCTTTAAAGTGAGGAAAGAGAAAGAAATGGCTCATTCTGTGCATGAAGAAAAAGAAATGAATAAAGAATTTCCTCCCCCCCCCCCCTTCCCCTATTTCCACAACTCAGGTTAAGTCAGAAGGTTGGTGTAACCTGACACTAGATGGGAAAATTTGGTGAGTAAGCTAGGTGACCTTTTGACCCCTAAGGAATGAATGGATGACTGCCATGAATGGCAGCAAAATCAGTTCTGTGTATTCAGGGATTTCACTTCTGTGGTCCCATTTATTCTTTTCCCCCCTTTCTCCTTTGTTCTTCCAAAGAAAAAAAAGTGCAGCAGACCTTCCCATAGGATGCGGTTTATATCTTATTTTATGAATAAAATGGATATGGCTATGATGAATTCATTAAAAGAGAGGGGGAGAGAGAGATATACACTGTACATCTAAATGGAAAAATGGGGGACGATTTGAAAAATTTATACTTGGAATGTCATCATTTTGTGGATCGCAGTTATATTACAGTACATACACGTATCTATGGGAATCATACTGGTATTGAGCATGATGTGAAATACTAGTAAACCAGCAAAACTACACTGTATTTCCCATTTTAGTACATAAGTGAACATAACGGAAGTCAGTATTTTTTTAAATGAATACTGGTATGAAAATAGAGTATCCTTTTCTCTCCTGTGTATGTAATAAAATATACATTCAAGGTGTCTAGCAAAGAATTTGAGCTGATCTCAGATTGAGAATAATTTTAGAATTTTTATGTTAACCTTGGTTGAATGGACTGGACTCGGTTTAAAAAGATTGTTCCCATTAAATCAAGTGCATTTTACCATGCACAGGAAATTGAATCCACTTTCAATATATGAAAATTTGTGAGCAAGCGGGTGTGTTTGTTTACCCAAGGGTTGTTTTTTTGTTCGTGCTGTTTACCTAGCCAAATGGCTGCTAGAGTCTGTTCATGGAGAGAGAGAGCCTAGGACAACAAAGCGCACTCAATGCTCAGCTGTCAAGCTGCACATATTGCTGTTTGTCCACAAGAGTTGTCGACTGCTGTTGCTATTTACTTTGCTCGATTCGTCATTAGTATATCCAATTTTTTCCCCTCCATCTTAGCTTTACCTCCTCTCTGTTCTTGTGCATACAAGACACAGAAAAATGAGGGCACAAGGCATGTTTCATTCAATGGACAGTGAATTTATAAAAGTTGAAACCACTCATTGTTGGCATCTACTATGTAAGGCAAAATTGTAGGCCAATTGTATGATGTTTTTTTGCTTGTTAATTTGTTTGTTAACTTTTTTGTTTTCCATGTTCAGTGCACAATTGACTTGTGCTTGTGTCCTAGCTGAAGGAAAAAAATTAATATACATGTATATAAAAAAAATACATGTACGTTTACAGGTAGGTTACAAGCAAAATGAAACCTGTAAACAAGTCATGTACATGTACAGAGATCCATGTAGACTGAGTAGAAGCGCACACAAACTAAAACACGAATAAATGAACCAATACAAAGAGAAGAAAATGGAAACAAAAACATTCCAAAAGAAGATAAATTAATGAGGGTGTAAGATGATGGAGGTGCATCAGCTGATAGGAAGTTATAATTTGTCAAGATGGCGATCAAATATGATAACAGAAATACATACATGTAGGAATTTTCTATGGCCCTTTGGGTTGTGCAGTGTGGTGACATTGTAGAACTACCTACTCTTTTTTTTTGCATTACTGTGTATTGAATATTTTAAATATACCTTTAAAAAAATAAGTTTTATGACAGAACAGAAGAATTTTCTGCTTTGTCAGCTCTGAAGTAAGATGAAAATTGGGAAAGAAAGGAGAGAATGTATTATATTATTTTCTATGCAGCAAATTGAGAGGTAGTCTTGTTGCATGACACACTGTCAGCACTACACACTGTGGTGTGCCCAGCAGATACATGTATGTATGTATGCATAAGCAAGGGAATTCCCAGAACACTTCAGTATTAGCAATTCCTCAGGTCCAGCTGCCTATAGGGGGTTGTCCATTTCAAAACAGTTTGAAATGTTCATAACTTTTCTATAAGAAGTTACGATATTGCAGATTTTCATAAATTGTTCTTACTCATTTGCTTGTATGTACATGTAAGTCAACTGGATGAGGGTTTAAGTTCCCCTTTGATTCCCTTTGTACATGTGTGTACCTGCATTTTGATTGGGGAAAGCACACTTCTTTCTCATCTACGTTTGGGGGAGGAATAAGACCCCACCCTCTTGACAGTTATCTTGTATGGATATTATATTTATGCTTTTGAAATGTAGTCATAAGCAGATAGATAATCAACCACATTGTGGTAATGGCCAGGGGCAGACTGGGATTGAAATTCAGTTTGGGAATTTTGTTGTGACCAGGCTACTCGACCTATCAAATAATGCATTGTACTTTACAATGACTCTCCTTTACAGTTGTAGGAATGAAATGGGTTGTCTTCACTCCAAAATTAACTGTTCAGCATTTAGTTGCTATTAGCATTTTGTTTTTAGAAATTGTTCCTCTCTTTCTTTACCTTTTGTCTTTTAACTCGCATTTTTAAGACCAGCCATTTTTGTTGTTGGCTTGCCTGTTTTATATAAGACTGGCCATTTTTAGCCTGAATATTGACTGGTCCATGGTGAAAACTGTCTAAAGTCTAAACTTCCATGGCTAGTCAGTCCCTGTCAGAATTTACTGATGAAAGAAATGTTTGCTTTGATAGTTATTGCAAGTAGGATTAGGTCAAATGTACCAGACATAGTATTACCATTGTTGTCACAAGTGTACACTATACAAGTTTATCCTGCAATTATCCCCACATTTAGAAGTTCCTTTTCAACACAAGTGGTGCGTTCAAGCCAAAGTGTTAAAAACCTTGAAATTTGCTGCTCGTGGTGGCAAAGCGGAATAAGAGAACTATATTATAAATAATACATATATGTAACATTGACAAAAGGGCTTGCTAGTCAGGAGTGGCTTCTTTTAACTTCTATAGAGATGAACTGGTGTGCATCCCTCCATTCATTAACCACATTGTATTGCCCTTGGCGCCTTTTTCCCACACTACCTGTCCTGCATAGCCTATGCTGAAAGCATTTCATAACATTTGAAATCATAATGAATTCAGGAAATTTTGCACAGTTGCATGTTGTATTTATTTGTAATGGATATATTTTCAACGACAAATTTTAGTTTATAAGCTCTTAATCAAGGCTCCCTGCTCGTATTTTTATAATAGCATAGGATATTAACTTGGGGTGTTTATGAATGAGCCTTCCTTGTTTGAAAACTTTGAATTTTGAAATTTAGATTGTTCAGTTCACACATAGATTTTTGATGGCCATGTGTCACCTTGGGTCTTTTTAGTCATGATCCCTGAATGGAAACTTTCAATAATAGGATATGTATTTGATAAATTACATTATAAAAATACTCATTTTGTTTTAAAAAAGGATGCTTCTGAATAGCAGCATTGGTATTTCAATATTTTAGTATTGAGTATTTGGTATGAAAGGAGACTAATGTCAACACTGAGTGGGGAAATGAAGATTCTCTTGAGTAAGCCCAGATTGTAATTTCTCTGTATACACGCACTTCATACTTCCATGCCCCTGAATTAGGGGAACTTGTCCCACCAACCTTGAGGTTTTCCTCTCTCTTTCTCTCTCCATTTTTTTTTTTTTTCTGTTCCCTTTCAAGTCCTCCCGCTTTTTGTCATGGCCAATGATTTGCTTCGGTTTGTACTCTTAGTCGGTTTGTCAAGTCATGTGTTTGAATTGACTACATTGTACTTCAGGTGCTTTATTCCTTTCCTTTGTACTATTGTATTTATTTTTGCACTGTTGAATGAAGATCAAATAGAAAGAGATGATTCTTATCATAGAAAAAATGATGTGACCACCAGATGGCTTCCATACATTAAGACAATCACATTTTTGAATAAATTCTTTCTTTTGTTCTTAATGAATATAAATTTATGAATTCATTTAATTTTTTAACTCATAAGCATTTTAAAGTGGTGTCTGTCACATTAGGGTGGACCGAATAAACCTGACAGTTTCAGGTAATCCCACACTATATATTTTAAAAGATCATTTCTACCAAAGTGAGGGCATTACTGAAAGCTCGTACAGTTTTGATAGCAGAAAGAATATTGACATGTACAATGTAAGTGATGGAATATACACTACTAATATACAGTAGTTTCACATTGCACTGAATTTGTGTTCACGCGTAATTACGGTTAAATGCGCGCTCAACAAGTCCTGTTTGTTTTACACGCTTACGGCTGAGACCCGTCACTTCATGAAAACAAAATCAAAGCGCGTCCTTGGATTTTGTGTTTTCAAGAAGTGATGGTTGTTAGTTGATGTTTACAGATCATTTTCCCCCAAGATATAAAAGGAATATAAAAATAATTGATAATGAACATTTTCCAGAATATGATTTATACCAGGATATAAAATTTATGCACCCTCCATACATAAAGGGTGAGATTATGGTTTGAAACTGTGAAAGCTATTGATTCAAAACTAGCTGTCTTTAAGTTGCGCGCTCATCCGTCACTTCGTTAAAACAGTCACAAATTGTTTGATAATCAACGTGGGGTGGAAAAAACTTCACAGTATTTTAGTTTCACTTTTATCTTGCTACTGACCAGCTTAAAGCAAAGAAATCTGCTGAATAGTTTTTTTAGGGCCGACCAAAACTGTACATAAGCTTGAAGTACAATGTACATGTACATGTAGGCAAAGAGGGGGACATTGTTGGTGAAAGAAATTTTTCTATTCAAGTTTTCTTACAATTGAAAAAGTGTGTTTTGTCATTTTTGACCTGTTAATACATTCATGGGCATCAATCCATTTCACAATTTGGAGGGACACTCTGCCCAAATTTTCTGATAAGCAAAAAAAAAACCCCATAAAACAAAAAAAGGTCCTCAGCTTAAATTTCAGAATTTGTAGGGCATACTCTGTTGTGTACCCCATCCATGACCCTTGTCGCCCCTCCCCTCCCCCCCCCCCCCCCCCCATTGATGCCCATGTGCCTGCTTCTTACTCACACTTCTATGCTGTATACAGTATTCACCCAATATTGTGCCTTGCCAGCTCACAGCACACTAACATTCATTACCGATAATTTCATCAATGTGAAGTATTTTGTTAATTTAGTATTTTATATATTTTATTCACAATTGCAGTTTTTATGTTTTCAATCTCTGTAAAAACATGTGTAATTCAGTTCTTGTATTACAAAACATATTTTCCAATAAACCTTTATGTAATGGCTGCCATAGCCATTCATCCGGATGTAAAAGTCATTGGAAAGTAGGGCCTATAATAAGGCGAATGCTTTGCTTGGCAACATTTTTTCTGATTGTTTTGTTTTTTCTTCCGCTGATTATTTGGGTGAACTTGATGCCTGATTCCTGTAGCAGTAATTCTGCCATTGTGTTTGGAGGAAACAAAAACATCCCCTGCAGAACAGGAAACCACTAAATATACAGCACATCAATGTGCTTATGTCTAAAGATATTGGGCAAGGAAGAGAAATTGTATGGCTGATTGGTGAAGTTGGAGTAGATACAGTGTATATACATGTACGTGTAGATGTATGTACGTGTATGACAGTCATTCAGTCTGTCAGGACATACTTTTCTTATGACTTTGTGTTCTTGTATCTTTAGGCATTTTGTTGCTTTTCACAAATCATCTTGAGCATGATTGCTTTGAATTTTTTTTGGACAATGGAATTGGAAAAGGGTAAAAATTACAAATAGCATAATTTGTCATTTGTGTTCCTTATCTCAAAATATTGTTCTGCACTGTGAGTAACAAAAATTTTTCTTTAAAAAGGTTGTTTTTTACATCACTGTGCAATATGACTCAACTGATTTTTGTTAGTTTTTTTGTGACAGTCAAGATTAGATCTCTTATCTCTATACTTTTTGTTTAAACTGTAAAACACTACTCCAATAAAAATAAAGCAATAAGAGTGTTATTGCTTATGTTTTGTTTTTAGTAATCACTGTGAACCTGGGAATCAGAGAAAACCCTGCTGTAAAGTGGAACAAGCACCCCCTAATGAGCTCAGCCTTGACGGTGGAGGAAAAAACTAGTTCTGAGCATCCTGCTGTTTCCCCACTGCCAGCATGCCGAAATAATTACTCGCTTTGTTGGCTAATAAGATCTTGTTGTTCTGACGATGTTGCAGCCTGTTTTCCATAATTAATAGCTCCCTGCAAAATCCTCATCCTGTTAATCACATAGGGAATAATCACATCACAGACATGTTTTCATTCTTGTTTTTTGTTGAATGGAAAGAGTAGGAGAGGACAGGATAGAAAGAGAGAGAGAAAGAAAGAAAGGAAGAGAGATGGGAGAGAGGGAGCTGGGAAAAGTGATTGATTTTTCAAGGGGAACTCATTGCTACAATGTATTGAAGCTCAAGTTCATTTTGATATGATTCTATGGGACCTAGTTTAGAACAAATTGGTTATGATAATACCAACTGTTGTCATATGTTTTGCACATGGGAGGCAATTTTGCCATGATCCAATTTGTGAACTTGTATAGATTGGTGCATTGATTAAATTGGCCTTTGCTGTAATCTTTGAATGAGCCAATTAGCCAGTACTATGAGCATCTCCCAATAAAGTAATCAGTCAAAAATTGATCACATTTTCATCTTCTGTGTGCATTTCGAGGCAGAAATGTGCTGTTTTTAGGTTCACTAATGTACACTGTAGTAAGTCATTACATGAATAACATGTACACTAAGGTTTCTGTTTATTTTCTCCTCAGTTTCACAAAGTTATGTAGAGGTGCATGTACACATGTCAAGTAGACTAAAAAGTCTTACAAGTCTGTATCATCATCACCATCATCATCATCATCATCATAAGCCCTCTCTCTCTCTCTCTCTCTCTCTCTCTCTCTCTCTCTCTCTCTCTCTCTATCTCTCTCTCTCTCTCTCTCTCTCTCTCTATTTGCCATCAAAGCCAAATGATAATTTTTCAAATAGTAAAGTGATTGAAGATTTCCTTCTTTTTTTTAAATTGTTTTTATTGAAGTTAAACAGCTAATAAAATATGTCTCTAAAATAGCATGTACCAATAATCACATACACATATTGGTATCACCCTGTCATATATCTTAAATATGTATTTAGTTTTATTTTTCTATTCATTTATGTATGTATGTATTTTTATTCATTTTTATTTGGAGAATACACGTATGTGAACATGAGAAAATGGGCTGGATATGACTGAACTTCATAATATTCCACTGGTTTTTGTGCTTCAGTTTGTGTACTTACCTCGGAGCTCACAGACCTCACACACCATGCTGTCATGAAATAGCTTCCTTGGCATTTGTCCTGAAATTAATGAGTGTGGACATGTGCTAGAGAGAGGCAGTAAACAAGTCCTGTTTGTGGGTTCTAATGAGATGATAGCATGGCCACATCTGTTTATTTCTTTCCTGTAGTTCATTAAAGACGTTTATAGAGCTGGCATCCTAACACAAATGATGATAAACAATATTCTCAGTAATTGTACAAAATATTCATCAAGCATCATTATTCCATTGAAATGGATACATGTAGGAATGATATTCCTATTGTTACATGTACAGTGTACTTTAAAGATGTGTTAGTACTGTATAATTTGTGTAGGTGTGTACACTATACTATCAATAGCTAGCCAAAGTATTTTTAGAACACTCAGGAATAACACTGAATGGCTTCATTGTTACTATTAATCTGCTCAGTCATGTATACCAAAAGTGAGTAAACACTTATCAGTGAAATTAGCAATTTATTTTGAAATCAAGAAAAAAAAAAAATTTGGAAGTCCCTTTTCTCTTGGACCTCTTCACCTCTCTTTGTGTGCTAGTGACGTTTCCCCTGAGCCACGTATTCATAGAATTCCATGAAAGGTTAAATTGAGACATGACATGATTTTTGTGCACTATTGTCTGCTCTCTGGACAAATTGTAGGAAGTTTGGTTTCCTATTTGTGTCATTCGCTGAGACCGCATTTTGATTTCTCAATCACATGCTGTAGACAGAGGCAAGCAGGCAAAAACTTTCATTTTCTTTCTAAACTTACCCTCTCTATCTCTTCCTCTTTCTCTCCATACAAAGTTTTGGGACTGTTAATAAGTGCTTTGCCCATCAGAGTTAACAATGTCAATTGAGAAATTGACATGTTGATAGGGCTGTAAATTTAGCACCATGTTTGGGTTTGGTTCGGTTTGGCACAGTTCGGCAATATTTTTTCTGAACTTTGGTTCGTTCAGGGTTCGGCAATATCTTTATAAAACGTTTAAAAACGAACGCACAATAGAAGTAGAAATTATTTAAACTCCATCATGTTTAAAAACAAATGCATGATAGTAGTAGGAATTATTTAAGCTCCGTCATGTTTAAAAACGAACGCAAGATAGAAGTAGAAATTATTTAAGCTCCGTCATGTTTGAAAACGAACGCATGATAGTAGTAGAAATTATTTAAGCTCCGTCATGTTTAAAAACGAATGCACAATAGAAGTAGAAATTATTTAAACTCTGTCATGCTTAAAAAGAAATGCATGATAGTAGTAGAAATTATTTAAACTCTGTCATGTTTAAAAATGAACACACGATAGAAGTAGAAATTACTTAAACTCTGTTATGTTTAAAAACAAACGCATCGTAGTAGCAAAAATCAGTTATAAAGCATAATGAATTCAGGACAAGGCCCTCACCGAGGGCTGAATCAGTGATCCTGTGTTATAAACTGCCGAACTCCCGAACTTAGCCTTTGAGTTCGGTTTGGTTCAGTTCGGTTGGGAAGTGCCATGTTCAGCGAACTTCCGTTCGGTTCGGCGGTTGGGTAACAGCCCTACATGTACATGTTGACATATGAGGAAATGCTTACAAGGCCTCTATATGTCCAAAAATTAGAAAGCAGTTTAATTTCAAAACAAAAATATGTTGCATCTAATTGTAAGCCCTTTATAGACCAATCCCACAACGCAAGAGGGCAGCAGACTGTTGAACCCGTTGAACAGTAAGGCCCTATTTACACTCACTTTCTAGAGCGCTTTAGCCTGGAGCGCTCTAGCAGGGAGTGCTCTGACGTAAGTGAAAAATGACAAACCATCCAGGAAGCGCTCTCTGAGAAGACCACCTCGCGATGTGGTCTTCTGGAGCGCTTCCTCTCTAGACCACTCTACAACCACTCCAGCATGCGATGTAAACAGAAAGTGGTCTACAATCGGAAGTGTGTGTCGCCGTTGTGCACGAAGTATAAATTGATGGCGTGTATGTGTACACCGGTCAGGGACGGTTTAAATTCCGCGCAAATTTCTTGACCCACTGACCTTTGCTGCCATAGCAGCAAGAGCAGTTACTCTACGGATGATGGAGCGCTCTACATATGAAGTAAAGTGTAAGCAGTGGCTAAAGCACTCCCCGCTGGAGCGCTCTAGCGAGGAGAACTCTAGAAAAGTGAGTGTAAAAGTGGCCCAAGACTCACTTTCTAGAGCTCTCCAGCGGGGAGCACTCTAGAAAAGTAAATGTAAAAGTAGCCTAGGACTCACTTTCTAGAGCGCTCCAGCAGGAAGCACTCTAACATAAGTGTAAACAGACAAGCTGCTCCAGAAAGCACCCCACCAGTCCAGACCACTTAAAGTGGTCCAGAAGACCACCTCGCAATGTGGTTTTCTGGAGCGGTTCCTTGCTGGAGTGCTCTAGAACTGCTATAGCATGCATTTCAAACAGAAGTGGTCTGCAAGTGGTCTTCAACCCGAAAGTGTATGTCAACTTGTGCTGGAAGGTTCCAGTAATGAGTTCCAGAGGAAAAAAATAAAACATGCATATATAGATTGGGAAATGGTAGTAGAAGTGGAAGATAAATGTTGAAAATTAAAGAAAAACAGATACTAAAACTTATACAAGAAGATGAGCAAAGGATAAAGCCAAATGATAACAAAAGGAAACATTATAGGAGGATAAAAAAAAAAAAAAAAGGAAAGATAGCGGAGATGATAAAAGGATAAAACAAAGAGAAACATGGAAAGATAGCCAGAGGAGGATATAATAAAAACAGTGAATAAATAAGGAAGGATAGAGATAGAAGATACATGTTATAGAAGTATAAAAACAAAGAGAAACATAAGGAAGGATAGATACTAGAGGTGGATAGAATGAAAACAAGAAAAGTATAAGGAAGGATAGAAAGAGAAGATAACCGAAGGATGAAAAAAAAGGAAAGATAGAGAAGATGATAAAAGGATGAAGCAAAAAAACACACATGGAAAGGATAAAAACAAAGAGAACATAGAGAAGTGGATAGAAAAGCAAAGAATGAAAACAAAGAGTAACATGAGGAAGGATAGAATTAGAAGATGATGAAATAGAGACTTAAATGAGGAAGGACAGAGAAGAGAAAAACCACATAGACATTATAACATAATGTGAAAAAGACAAAAATACAAGATGATGGTAAAGAAACAAGCAAACAAAAGCATGTATTGACAATCAGGCAGGCTGATACAGCGAGATTCCATGGGAAAAATCGGATGCGCTGACCTGTGCTGCCAAAGCAACAGGAGCGGTTCCTCTATACAGAAACTGGAGCACTCGACGAAGTGAGTGTAAACAGAAGTGGTCCACGACCTACACTCCTTGAGAAACCTTTCCTCCAGAGGAACGGTTTCTCAACTCTCAAGGAGTTTTTTCTCCAGATGAATCTGAGCTTATCTTGGGCTTGGGTCTATGGAAAATGTGCGTTATACTGAAAGCAAATCATGCTCAACCGGTTAAACATGTCAGAATGTCATCATGTCGATAGCATAATGCAATGTATTAGATTGTTAACCCTTTAAGCACAATTTTAATTCAGTGTAGCATGCGTATTATTCCACAGACTCTAGCTCAAGTTATCTTAGTGTAGTCATGTCCAACAGGTTTTACCAGGTTATAAGTTTCTTGATGATTTAGCAACTCATACCCCTTCCAATAATTCTTCCACTTTTAGTCCACACTAAAATACATGTAGTCCACACCCAGCTGTAAAATTTGCTTGCAGTAATTCACAGTGGACCCTGCTTCTGTTACGAGGACCCTTTCAATCATTGGCATAAAGCCTGGAGGGATGAGGGGATATATCTCCCCCCCCCTCACTTTTCCAAGAGGGGGGAATGGTGTGTACAAATATCCCCCCCCCCAACTTTTTAAGGAAGAAATTATAATTCAATGAATCGTAAAATTTTTGATAATCTGTCATAAACGACCATCATATTTTTGAATTTCTATTTGAAAATGCTCGCTGGCTTCGCTCGCTCACAAAATGAAAATTGAAATATGTGTAAGGGGGGGTTTGTGCGGGTGGGTGAGGGTGTGTGTTTATACTTAATTATGAGTTCGACAGAAAAAAAATTTGGCAGAAAAGTCGATCATTCCCCCACTCTGCAAAGTGGATTTCTGCTGATGCTTTCAATAAATCTGTCGAAAAAGGGAGTAACTGCCAAGTAACTGAATGGTGTAAGAGCTCGCTATTTTGCGTGCGATATTCAGTGTATTTTATGCATAGACATACATCATTATTATCTATATAAGGCATTTTTGCGGTGCATTAAAAACACATATTTTTTGTCTGTGCAATATCAGAGCATATTGTATACTGTAAAACGCAGAATTCCCCGTAGGCTCACGTACAAAATTTGCCGTGCAATATTTATATATTAACTGGCCTTGAGGGAGATACCACACATATTTCCCAAACTAGTCTGTATTGTCCTGAGTCGAAGACAAGGGCAATATGGGTCTAGTGAGGGAAATTTACGTGGTATCTCCCGAAAGTTAAGCCAGTCAATATTATTATTATTACCTGTTCACCCCTATCAGGTGCATTTAATTTAAAGTTTAAACTTTAAAGTTCAAAGAAAAACTCAAAACAAGTTGTAGAGTCTAACACTAACACTTAACAGCTATTTACAGTTTGCTCCTGTTTACTAATTGGCGCACTAAAATTGTCGATAACTTCAGTTTGTATGAGCTTGCGCGAACAGAGGTTTTCCCCATAGAAAAGCACAGGAATCGCCCACCCGCCAACGAACTATAATCCATGTGTTGAACGTAACTGAAGTAAGCGACATTATTTTGCCTATATGTGTTTTATATGTGCCGCGCGCTAGGATCGCAAGCGAAGATTTTATCGCAGTCTTCATCTCAAGTGCCTGGATGTGAGACTGTGGAAAATACAAAGGTATATTTTCACTCGTCTCTCCACGCAAGGTCTATATGCGCAGAGACCAAGCAAAATACATATAATATACCTATTCATTCTCAATGTTCATGAAACCTAGGGCAATACAATTTTGTAAATGACCAGCTCAGATGTCTGATACGGGTAATAATATGCGATATTGCATGGTCTTCTCAGGTGTGCGCAGTAAAACAAACCTGCGCTATAAGGATTACAATACGCGGATACGCAATACACGCAATGCACAAACGTCACTTTGATGACGTCATAAAGAGGTAAGCCAAACTTGTGTGATTAAAATAAATGTATGATAGGGGGCCTTTTTAGTTGCTGAAATGACATTTATCGAATTTTAAATCCCTTTCGTGTTGGGTATAATGTAGATAATAATAATTATATTGGATGGCTTTATTTCGTGGAATACCAGGAAAATTCCACTCATTAGGGTCAATATTGCACTCATCTGAGATTCGTGCAATATTGGCCCTAATTCATGGAATATTCTCTGGTATCCCATACAGAGCCATCCAATTTAATATAAATATTTTTTCGAATATTTATGAAAGTATATCATAAATATTAACATATGTCAGAAAAAACAAAATAAAACATAGTAGTGAACCCTCGTCTGCAATAACTTTTTCTTAATCATTACATCAATGAGAATACGTGCTCTTTCATAATATTTACATTGTCAATGTGTATACAACAAGTAGCACAAGGCAATAAAAGTGGGTCAATGTCCTACTCTTATAACACATAGCAAAATTCACGAGGCGCTGAAAAGCCTGTGACCTATGACCGTGCAAGGAATTTTAGGGTGGATTCTGGTGCTGCTCCTTTCAATAATTCTTTGGTCCGCGCCTGGTCCGCTCCAGGGGCCCGGTGCATCAAACTTTTGCCGGAGTTTTTTACGGCAAAATTTGAGGAAATTATGGCAAAAAAAATTGCCATAGTTTTACATTACATAAAAAGTCTGGCAAAAGTTTTATGCAACGGGGCCCCTGGTGCTCATAAAAGCAGTGCTAAATAGAGTGGACTATTTTGGCCCGCGCCATTCAGTAATTCAAAATTTCATGACTTGGAGCAGACCTGGTGCAGATGAGCAATTTACTGAAAGGGGCAAAAGACAGCCAAACTTGTTAGAGTGAAAATTAGAGTTTTGCAGTGATCACATTTTTCCCCCTATTTCTCAGTCATATATGTATAAAGTTGTGATGCATGGTCCAGATGCCATGAAGCAAAGCAACTAATGATAGGAATTTGCAAAAGTTTCAGGTATTAAATTATTCATTATTTGTTGTTGTTATTGTAGTCGTTGTTACTGTTGTTGTTGATAGTCTTCTTTTTGTTGTTGTTGTTGTTAGATGTGTTTTCAACTTAAGAGAATCAGTTGATATTGGACTACATGATGTACAGTGTAAATGATGCCTACTTTTAGTTGACTCACTTTCTGCACTGGGGTCTGGAGAGAATGTTCCATGTAGACTATCAGTAAGATAGCTGGCCCACCAGGCTAGACATACTCAGCTGTCACCTTCAGAGTGCATTGACCCCAAGTAACCAGGAGTCTGACCTTGTCAATCCAAGGTCAATTCTTGAAAGGCACAACTGGATGAATGGGAAAGTAGCATATAGAGCTGTTTGTAGTAACAAAGAATGGTGTCTCAGCCATGCTATTGCATTTAGATGATTTTAAATATAGAGTGAATGTGTGAAGTGGATGTGTTTAATAGTGCATATTATTTGACATTTTCAAGCAATTGGGCTGCCTGAAAAAATATTTTGATTCACTTTGAAGAGCAAACATTTCTCTTCAATACCTTACGATATTCCCCTTTGTAGATTTCAAAAGAAATTTCAATAAGATACACGTAGTTGCTTGGGTTTTAGGAAATATTATACAAATTTAAATCGAGTGATTAATCAATAATCTCTTTGTTTCATTCTTTATTGTTTTTATTGTTGTATTTTAGAGGCTGTTTGCTCACAGATTTGTAGCTTGTTGATGTCATCATACATCATAGTAGATTTACGTAAATATACTACCCAGCAATGAGATAAAATCTCATAATTGTTGATGGAATCACAGGCTGAGGTGGTGTTGCATTATCAGCAGATATCAGATTTTTTATTTCTTTTTTTAATAGTTACATGTAAGTGAAACTGGATGATTTTGGTTCATTACCATTCTTGATTATAATTGATTATAAACAGTATAAGGACGTCATCATTTTCAACTGAATTGGAGTCTAATATTTCTATTTTTTAGAGAGAGAGAGATGAGAGAGTGTGATAGGAGTAGAAAAATTGTTATGATGACGTTTAATCGACCACGGTTACATTATCTTCTATGATCTTGTGTTTAATTGCTGAGCAAGAGACAAATTAACCTGATTAGAGTGTATTTTCTATTCTCAAAGATAATGGTGATTTAGCATTGGATAGCGATGGGTCATGTGACTATTTCTAAACATGTATATACATGTATATACATGTATATGTATATACATGCCGGTATTACTGTATCTTTCCCCGAACAGGTACTAAGCTATGTACATGTACAACGAACATACATGTACGCTGTGTTTTAATGTACGATACGTTAACCAAAGGATGTGATTTGCTTAGAAGGCAATCTGATTTTAAGTACACCTCACATTTGTAATTTTGTATGTGCAGCTTAAAGAAAAGGCTATTTTGAAATGGTTCAGGTTTGATATATTTTCTGTTTGGTGGAAACTGAAAGATTTTAAACTTTTGAATGGCACTTAAACCCTGATGAATTAAAGTTGACAAAAGTTTGGGTGAATATGTTGTACAGTTTGTGTAAATTACTTTTGTCTTAGATTCATCATTTCAAACATTGCTCTTGAACAATAATTATCTTAGGGAAGTCTTTTGATAATCTACAGGGCATTGCATGCATTCCCGTTTACCCCCGGTAAGAAGATCTCGACATCAAAGCCCCTATTCGTTGTGTAGTTAACTATCTTACATGACCTAAACCTGGGTGTACATACATGTATACATTGTTATGAACATATAATAATGAAGAGTGCTGGGTAGATCCAAAATACATGATCAATTTCATGTACTCTGTAATTAAATTGCAGAAAACGGGGGAAATAATTTATAATTTATATCGGTATGACATAGGTAAGGTTACTTTATAGTATGTCTGGTGTTTATTATTGGCTTTATTAAAAGTTAGAAAGAATTTTTAACAATACATCATTAATTTTGATGAGCTGCTTATGAGATTAGTGTTCGATTTGGTGATAAAATTCACATTGCTGGTATTTCTTAGGTCGGGTAGATGAGTTTGGAACACGTACAAAATATCTATGTACATGGAGCAAACTTTGAAGTTTGTGATAACAAGAGCTTTGAAAATGGGTTGGTACAGTAATGTAATTGAATTAGGTTCTTTTCTGTTGTGTTTTGTTTTAGGAGGAAGAGAAGCTGTTAATCATAAAATTGTCCCTGTTTTCACGAAGTGACGGATGAGCGTGCAACTTTAAAAAAGTCAGTTTTGAATAAGTCGCTTTCAAAGTTTCAAACCCTCAATCTCAACCTCTTTAATGTATGAAGGTTGAATAAATTTTATATCCTGGTATAGGGCATATTCTATACAATATTCATTATTAATCATTTGCATATTCCTTTTAGATTTTAGAAGAAAACGAGCTGTAGACATTGCCATCGTTTCGTGAAAACAAAAAAATTAAAGGACCCACTGTGATTTTGTTTTCACGAAGTGACGGATCTCAGCCTCGCGTGTGTAAAACAAATGGGACGTGACGAGTGCGCGTTTAACCTAACTGTGCGTGATCACGTGTTCAACTTGGGGACACGCTCTTTTATTTTTTTCACGAAGTGACGGAACTCAGCCGCACACGTAAAACATACGGGACGGATGACAGCCGTCAGTTCATGAAAACAGAAAATCTTGTACTAGATATTTTCTTGTTGACGTCATTGCCATAGTTATGTAATTGGACATTTTTACAGTCTGAAACTCTGTGAGGTTCAAGATGTTAGTGAAAGATGTCCAAAATGCAAAAAACTCAAAATTGAAAAAATTGTGATTTTCCTCATATCCGGCACTGCATGAAAAAATGTAATATAATATGTTGGTGGAAGATCACATGTACAT
Source organism: Echinometra lucunter (assembly GCA_029962745.1). Classification (NCBI taxonomy): domain Eukaryota; kingdom Metazoa; phylum Echinodermata; class Echinoidea; order Camarodonta; family Echinometridae; genus Echinometra; species Echinometra lucunter. Next base: position 10,589,697 of record CM057151.1, read on the forward strand.
TTCACTTTTTCAAAAAGAGAGAATTAAGTGTTGACTTCTGCAGTAAGTAAAGCCAAAAGAGGGAGATATTTATATTGTAAAAAAATGGACCATTTTTTTTTTTTTTTAAATACATGTAAACAATATATTATTGCAACCAATACCGCAATATCCTGTCTTTGATATATTTCTTTTTTCTGAACCCATTCATTGCCAAAGGAAATTTTAACCCACCAAATTCTTAGTAACAGAGAATTTGGGTTTTCTTTTCTTCCAAAAAGACAAGCTTACATGTAAATCAATTGCTTGGTGAATTGAATGTCAATTCTATTCATGAAAAAGTTATCTGCTTTTGTTTTTCCTTCAAAGGTTTTCTTTCCTTCCCCTCATGTGTTTTCTAGCTCTCTATCCCATTTAGTGTTCCTCTTCCATATTATTTTTTTCTTTCTGTATTCTTTTTGCTATCTGTCAATGTCTCTTGTGTTTCTCTCTGTCTGCGGCTTGTTTGTTTCCAGGGACTGATGTCATCACAGCTGGCGATTGATGACCGTTATTTTGTTTTCCTCTCTGTAAACAGGAAAAGCATTAAGACAAGTTTTCTGGGGCCCACCTCCAAAACCATTTCTTTACTCGATATTTCTTTCCTCCCCACAATATTCAGAAAAACAAATCTCTATGCGCTTAATCAAATAATAGTCAGTGCTTCAGGGGATGTGTTTATGCTTTCAAAACAATTATCATCAATTCTTTTGATGAGCAGTGGGGAAAAAAATTGTCTGTTTCTGTAATTAGATTAGAAGAGATATTTTCCAAGTGACAGAAAGGGAGAAAAAAAGCTGCTGGAAAGTAGAATCAGATTTCAGAATGCTGTTTTACTTCTCCATGATGTTATCAAAAAAGACAATCATTTGGCATTTTGATATCAGTAGACATCTTGAAAAGGATGTATTTTCCAGGATAATTTATCAGCATAGAGAATCTATTTACAGGTAGTGAAAATGTGAATTGACTCTTTTCTCCCCATCTTATGCTTGAATTTTAAATCATCATCCGTGATGACATAGGTTTTGCCTCAAATTAATAGATAGATTGTATGCATTTGTAGTTTTTGGCATCAGTTGCAGGTGACACAGGTCCACATTGTTTTCCCATGTGTTTTGAAGTTTTGACATTTTGAAGTGGAAAAATTGGACCTTGAGTACTATTAACTGGGCATCTTTATCGATGTACATGTAAGTTTTTTTCTTTTTCATAAATTTTTATAATTTATATTTAATGCTAAGTATGTCTTACAATTCTTAATTTTTTATTTTGATTCTTTGCATTAGCACCGTTTAAAAAAAAAACAGACATTAACATACCCAGTAGACATTTCCCTGTTCATGTTTCATTCAGCTTTTAAGTCAATCATTTTTTGGACAGCAGTTTAGCTGAAAGGATTACAGGTGTTTAGTGTACTGGTAATCAGTCAGTTGCATTCAATCTTTAACCCATGCAGAAATTTATGGAATACTACATATGTAGTGTCAATGGAATAAACAAACAAACTAACAATGGTATAATTTCTCCAAATTGGTTAATTTGTTTGTGCATCATGTGACAGTTATGAAGGGTAAATAGAGGAAAACCACGGTGACCATGTAGCTCACATGTTGTAAACAAATTCTATTCTGATTATTAAGGCTTCCTTTAGCAGCTACTTTTCACAGTAAAATTGTTAGCATTAATATAGTTTGCCCAAAAGGCTGTGATAGAAAATTGTGGGTATGTTTATTGGTTTGAGTCATTGCAATTTCTTTGAAGAATTCAGCAGGCATTTTCAATGTGGTTACCTTATTGTAGATCTGTAGTGCGATAATATCTCTCATGTTCACTGTTTATTGTATGTCACTAATATAATAATGGACATGTTTGTACAATCCTGTACAACATGTACATGAGTACATTATGTACACTCTGCACATGCGTACATGTACATGTATATAGCCTTGGATTTGCGAATTGTGCAGAATTATTATATAGTGCTGCTATTTTGCCTCCTTTTTCAGTCCTGTGATATTTTTGCTGCTCATAGATTGATCTTCATTTTTGTGCATTTTCTACATTTATAATGAAAGTGGTTAAATAGCATTTGTCAGTTATGCATTAAAAATATCAAATGGATATAGTCCAATGTGCATGTGTTAGATCTAATAGAAGATCAATTTAATTCACTCATAGACAATAGAGTTTGTCTAATCAAATTACTGTCTTTGTTGGTCATGTGATCAGCATGCATCCCGGCTGTCCAGGTCTCTATAACAACAAACAAGGTCGTGAGGTAAACAAAGGTAAACACCTGCCTAAGGGTGCTTTTGTGTAGCATTTGTTTGTTACATTTCATTTCAAATGGTGAGCAAAGGGTGGCAAGGCAGTAAATAAAGGAAGGCTTAATAATATGTAACTTCATTCAGTATACAAGAAAAGTGGTAAACAGAACTTGGCAAAGGGGAAAGAGTTAAAGAAAAAAATGAAGGGAAAAGGAAAACCTTTAATGGTTTGATACAAAGGCCTTTCAATTTCATGGATGTCTAAAAAATTGATAGGGGTGAGGACCATCTGTAGGTGATAAAGACCAATTGATAATCAGTTGTATATGATTCTATTTGTACATGTGGGTCAGGTCATAATTTGACTTTCAGTCTTCTCTTCAAATGCCATGTTGTCTTTTGGATATTACATGTAATGATGTAACCTCTTTATTATTTCTGTGTACCTAAGGTAATCTGTGGTATTCCCGCATTGGCATTACTATTTTAGATTTTTTTTCCTTAACCACCCCCCCCCTCCCCTCCCAAAAAATGATAAATCAAGAGAAGAGAGAGAGAGAGAGAGAGAGAGGAGAGAGAGAGAGGGTGAGGGGGGAAATGGGGTAAAGCTGTTGGCCTGCATGTACATGTAGGTCTTCATGTTCAGAAATATTTCTTAAGTACAGTGTATTCAAAGAGATTAGCCAGGAAAGAGTGCAAGTATAATGTTGCTTTGAACAGTAAATATCATCCTTAAAACAAAACACAAAAGAATTGATTTTTATCTCATAAGAGAGCTGTTTGTGGTCCTCATATGAGCAAAGTACAGCTGGGAATATGCTATCTCCAGCCTTTATCGTAAACATGCTGTAAACAACTCGATGGCTGTTAAAAATAGCTGCATCACTGGAGTGTCGGCACTTATTGGCCCAAAGTGCAACAACAAAGACATCAAATAGAATGATAATCAAGAATGGTTTGTAGGACAGGTCATTACTGGGTAATTTTTTTTTCTTTCAAAACTGTTATGTTATTTCAGAAAAAAAGTGGTAATGCAGTGATAAATGTAAGAATGAATGAGTGAATGAATGCATGCAAGAATGAATGAATGAATGAACGCACGAACGAATGAATGAATGAATGAATGAAAATGAACGAATGAATGAATAAATGCAAAATGAACAAATTAATGAAGGGATGGATGGATGATTTAGTTATTGATTAGTTGATTGATTGATTGATTAGTTGAAGGATTAATGGATG
>CM057151.1:10593726-10603726 GCA_029962745.1 Echinometra lucunter
TCTGGACAAATTGTAGGAAGTTTGGTTTCCTATTTGTGGCATTTCGCTGAGACCGCATTTTGATTTCTTCAATCACATGCTATAGACAGAGGCAAACAGCAAAAACTTTCATTTTCTTTCTAAAATTACCTCTCTATCTCTCCTCTTTCTCTCCATATAAAGTTTTGGGACTGTTAATACATGTAAGTGCTTTGCTCATCAGAGTTAACAATGTCAATTGAGAAATTGACATGTTGATAGGGCTGTAAATTTAGCACCATGTTTGGGTTTGGTTCGGTTTGGCACAGTTCGGCAATATTTTTTCTGAACTTTGGTTCGTTCGGGGTTCGGCAATATATCTTATAAAACGTTTAAAAACGAACGCACAATAGAAGTAGAAATTATTTAAACTCCATCATGTTTAAAAACAAATGCATGATAGTAGTAGGAATTATTTAAGCTCCGTCATGTTTAAAAACGAACGCAAGATAGAAGTAGAAATTATTTAAGCTCCGTCATGTTTGAAAACGAACGCATGATAGTAGTAGAAATTATTTAAGCTCCGTCATGTTTAAAAACGAATGCACAATAGAAGTAGAAATTATTTAAATTCTGTCATGCTTAAAAAGAAATGCATGATAGTAGTAGAAATTATTTAAACTCTGTCATGTTTAAAAATGAACACACGATAGAAGTAGAAATTACTTAAACTCTGTTATGTTTAAAAACAAACGCATCGTAGTAGCAAAAATCAGTTATAAAGCATAATGAATTCAGGACAAGGCCCTCACCGAGGGCTGAATCAATGATCCTGTGTTATAAACTGCCGAACTCCCGAACTTAGCCTTTGAGTTCGGTTTGGTTCAGTTCGGTTGGCAAGTGCCATGTTCGGCGAACTTCCGTTCGGTTCGGCGGTTGGGTAACAGCCCTACATGTACATGTTGACATATGAGGAAATGCTTACAAGGCCTCTATATGTCAAAAATTGGAAAGCAGTTTAATTTCAAAACAAAAATATGTTGCATCTATTTGTTATCAGAATCGTAAGCCATTTATAGACCAATCCCACAACGCAAGAGGGCAGCAGACTGTTGAACCCGTTGAACAGTAAGGCCCTATTTACACTCACTTTCTAGAGCGCTTTAGCCTGGAGCGCTCTAGCAGGGAGTGCTCTGACGTAAGTGAAAAATGACAAACCATCCAGGAAGCGCTCTCTGAGAAGACCACCTCGCGATGTGGTCTTCTGGAGCGCTTCCTCTCTAGACCACTCTACAACCACTCCAGCATGCGATGTAAACAGAAAGTGGTCTACAATCGGAAGTGTGTGTCGCCGTTGTGCACGAAGTATAAATTGATGGCGTGTATGTGTACACCGGTCAGGGACGGTTTTAAATTCCGCGCAAATTTCTTGACCCACTGACCTTTGCTGCCATAGCAGCAAGAGCAGTTACTCTACGGATGATGGAGCGCTCTACATATGAAGTAAAGTGTAAGCAGTGGCTAAAGCACTCCCCGCTGGAGCGCTCTAGCGAGGAGAACTCTAGAAAAGTGAGTGTAAAAGTGGCCCAAGACTCACTTTCTAGAGCTCTCCAGCGGGGAGCACTCTAGAAAAGTAAATGTAAAAGTAGCCTAGGACTCACTTTCTAGAGCGCTCCAGCAGGAAGCACTCTAACATAAGTGTAAACAGACAAGCTGCTCCAGAAAGCACCCCACCAGTCCAGACCACTTAAAGTGGTCCAGAAGACCACCTCGCAATGTGGTTTTCTGGAGCGGTTCCTTGCTGGAGTGCTCTAGAACTGCTATAGCATGCATTTCAAACAAGTGGTCTGCAAGTGGTCTTCAACCCGAAAGTGTATGTCAACTTGTGCTGGAAGGTTCCAGTAATGAGTTCCAGAGGAAAAAAATAAAACATGCATATATAGATTGGGAAATGGTAGTAGAAGTGGAAGATAAATGTTGAAAATTAAAGAAAAACAGATACTAAAACTTATACAAGAAGATGAGCAAAGGATAAAGCCAAATGATAACAAAAAGGAAACATTTATAGGAGGATAAAAAACAAAAAAAAGGAAAGGAAGATAGCGGAGATGGATAAAAGGATAAAACAAAGAGAAACATGGAAAGATAGCCAGAGGAGGATATAATAAAAAACAGTGAATAAATAAGGAAGGATTAGGATAGAGATAGAAGATACATGTTATTAGAAGTATTCAAAACAAAGAGAAACAATAGGAAGGATAGATACTAGAGGTGGATGATAGAATGAAAACAAGAAAAGTATAAGGAAGGATAGAAAGAGAAGAATAACCGAAGGATTGAAAACAAAAAGGAAAGATAGAGAAGATGATAAAAGGATAGAAGCAAAAAAACACACATGGAAAGGATAAAAACAAAGAGAACATAGAGACAGTGGATAGAAAGCAAAGAATGAAAACAAGAGTAACATGAGGAAGGATTAGAATTAGAAGATGATGAAATAGAGACTTAAATGAGGAAGGACAGAGAAGAGAAAAAACCACCCCATAGACATTATAACATAATGTGAAAAAGACAAAAATACAAGATGATGGTAAAGAAACAAGCAAACAAAAGCATGTATTGACAATCAGGCAGGCTGATACAGCGAGATTCCATGGGAAAAATCGGATGCGCTGACCTGTGCTGCCAAAGCAACAGGAGCGGTTCCTCTATACAGAAACTGGAGCACTCGACGAAGTGAGTGTAAACAGAAGTGGTCCACGACCTACACTCCTTGAGAAACCTTTCCTCCAGAGGAACGGTTTCTCAACTCTCAAGGAGTTTTTTTCTCCAGATGAATCTGAGCTTATCTTGGGCTTGGGTCTATGGAAAATGTGCGTTATACTGAAAGCAAATCATGCTCAACCGGTTAAACATGTCAGAATGTCATCATGTCGATAGCATAATGCAATGTATTAGATTGTTAACCCTTTAAGCACAATTTTAATTCAGTGTAGCATGCGTATTATTCCACAGACTCTAGCTCAAGTTATCTTAGTGTAGTCATGTCCAACAGGTTTTACCAGGTTATAAGTCTCTTGATGATTTAGCAACTCATACCCCTTCCAATAATTCTTCCACTTTTAGTCCACACTAAAATACATGTAGTCCACACCCAGCTGTAAAATTTGCTTGCAGTAATTCACAGTGGACCCTGCTTCTGTTACGAGGACCCTTTCAATCATTGGCATAAAGCCTGGAGGGATGAGGGGATATATCTCCCCCCCCCTCACTTTTCCAAGAGGGGGGAATGGTGTGTACAAATATCCCCCCCCCCAACTTTTTAAGGAAGAAATTATAATTCAATGAATCGTAAAATTTTTGATAATCTGTCATAAACGACCATCATATTTTTGAATTTCTATTTGAAATGCTCGCTGGCTTCGCTCGCTCACAAAATGAAAATTGAAATATGTGTAAGGGGGGGTTTGTGCGGGTGGGTGAGGGTGTGTGTTTATACTTAATTATGAGTTCGACAGAAAAAAATTTGGCAGAAAAGTCGATCATTCCCCCACTCTGCAAAGTGGATTTCTGCTGATGCTTTCAATAAATCTGTCGAAAAAGGGAGTAACTGCCAAGTAACTGAATGGTGTAAGAGCTCGCTATTTTGCGTGCGATATTCAGTGTATTTTATGCATAGACATACATCATTATTATCTATATAAGGCATTTTTGCGGTGCATTAAAAACACATATTTTTGTCTGTGCAATATCAGAGCATATTGTATACTGTAAAACGCAGAATTCCCCGTAGGCTCACGTACAAAATTTGCCGTGCAATATTATATATTAACTGGCCTTGAGGGAGATACCACACATATTTCCCAAACTAGTCTGCTATTGTCCTGAGTCGAAGACAAGGGCAATATGGGTCTAGTGAGGGAAATTTACAGTGGTATCTCCCGAAAGTTAAGCCAGTCAATATTATTATTATTACCTGTTCACCCCCTATCAGGTGCATTTAATTTAAAGTTTAAACTTTAAAGTTCAAAGAAAAACTCAAAACAAGTTGTAGAGTCTAACACTAACACTTAACAGCTATTTACAGTTTGCTCCTGTTTACTAATTGGCGCACTAAAATTGTCGATAACTTCAGTTTGTATGAGCTTGCGCGAACAGAGGTTTTCCCCATAGAAAAGCACAGGAATCGCCCACCCGCCAACGAACTATAATCCATGTGTTGAACGTAACTGAAGTAAGCGACATTATTTTGCCTATATGTGTTTTATATGTGCCGCGCGCTAGGATCGCAAGCGAAGATTTTATCGCAGTCTTCATCTCAAGTGCCTGGATGTGAGACTGTGGAAAATACAAAGGTATATTTTCACTCGTCTCTCCACGCAAGGTCTATATGCGCAGAGACCAAGCAAAATACATATAATATACCTATTCATTCTCAATGTTCATGAAACCTAGGGCAATACAATTTTGTAAATGACCAGCTCAGATGTCTGATACGGGTAATAATATGCGATATTGCATGGTCTTCTCAGGTGTGCGCAGTAAAACAAACCTGCGCTATAAGGATTACAATACGCGGATACGCAATACACGCAATGCACAAACGTCACTTTGATGACGTCATAAAGAGGTAAGCCAAACTTGTGTGATCTAAAATAAATGTATGATAGGGGGGCCTTTTTAGTTGCTGAAATGACATTTATCGAATTTTAAATCCCTTTCGTGTTGGGTATAATGTAGATAATAATAATTATATTGGATGGCTTTATTTCGTGGAATACCAGGAAAATTCCACTCATTAGGGTCAATATTGCACTCATCTGAGATTCGTGCAATATTGGCCCTAATTCATGGAATATTCTCTGGTATCCCATTACAGAGCCATCCAATTTAATATAAATATTTTTTCGAATATTTATGAAAGTATATCATAAATATTAACATATGTCAGAAAAAACAAATAAAACATAGTAGTGAACCCTCGTCTGCAATAACTTTTTCTTACATCATTACATCAATGAGAATACGTGCTCTTTCATAATATTTACATTGTCAATGTGTATACAACAAGTAGCACAAGGCAATAAAAGTGGGTCAATGTCCTACTCTTATAACACATAGCAAAATTCACGAGGCGCTGAAAAGCCTGTGACCTATGACCGTGCAAGGAATTTTAGGGTGGATTCTGGTGCTGCTCCTTTCAATAATTCTTTGGTCCGCGCCTGGCTCCGCTCCAGGGGCCCGGTGCATCAAACTTTTGCCGGAGTTTTTTACGGCAAAATTTGAGGAAATTATGGCAAAAAAAATTGCCATAGTTTTACATTACATAAAAGTCTGGCAAAAGTTTTATGCAACGGGGCCCCTGGTGCTCATAAAAGCAGTGCTAAATAGAGTGGACTATTTTGGCCCGCGCCATTCAGTAATTCAAAATTTCATGACTTGGAGCAGACCTGGTGCAGATGAGCAATTTACTGAAAGGGGCAAAAGACAGCCAAACTTGTTAGAGTGAAAATTAGAGTTTTGCAGTGATCACATTTTTTCCCCCTATTTCTCAGTCATATATGTATAAAGTTTGTGATGCATGGTCCAGATGCCATGAAGCAAAAGCAACTAATGATAGGAATTTGCAAAAGTTTCAGGTATTAAATTATTCATTATTTGTTGTTGTTATTGTAGTCGTTGTTACTGTTGTTGTTGATAGTCTTCTTTTTGTTGTTGTTGTTGTTAGATGTGTTTTCAACTTAAGAGAATCAGTTGATATTGGACTACATGATGTACAGTGTAAATGATGCCTACTTTTAGTTGACTCACTTTCTGCACTGGGGTCTGGAGAGAATGTTCCATGTAGACTATCAGTAAGATAGCTGGCCCACCAGGCTAGACATACTCAGCTGTCACCTTCAGAGTGCATTGACCCCAAGTAACCAGGAGTCTGACCTTGTCAATCCAAGGTCAATTCTTGAAAGGCACAACTGGATGAATGGGAAAGTAGCATATAGAGCTGTTTGTAGTAACAAAGAATGGTGTCTCAGCCATGCTATTGCATTTAGATGATTTTAAATATAGAGTGAATGTGTGAAGTGGATGTGTTTAATAGTGCATATTATTTGACATTTTCAAGCAATTGGGCTGCCTGAAAAAATATTTTGATTCACTTTGAAGAGCAAACATTTCTCTTCAATACCTTACGATATTCCCCTTTGTAGATTTCAAAAGAAATTTCAATAAGATACACGTAGTTGCTTGGGTTTTAGGAAATATTATACAAATTTAAATCGAGTGATTAATCAATAATCTCTTTGTTTCATTCTTTATTGTTTTTATTTGTTGTATTTTAGAGGCTGTTTGCTCACAGATTTGTAGCTTGTTGATGTCATCATACATCATAGTAGATTTACGTAAATATACTACCCAGCAAGTGAGATAAAATCTCATAATTGTTGATGGAATCACAGGCTGAGGTGGTGTTGCATTATCAGCAGATATCAGATTTTTATTTCTTTTTTTAATAGTTACATGTAAGTGAAACTGGATGATTTTGGTTCATTACCATTCTTGATTATAATTGATTATAAACAGTATAAGGACGTCATCATTTTCAACTGAATTGGAGTCTAATATTTCTATTTTTTAGAGAGAGAGAGATGAGAGAGTGTGATAGGAGTAGAAAAATTGTTATGATGACGTTTAATCGACCACGGTTACATTATCTTCTATGATCTTGTGTTTAATTGCTGAGCAAGAGACAAATTAACCTGATTAGAGTGTATTTTCTATTCTCAAAGATAATGGTGATTAGCATTGGATAGCGATGGGTCATGTGACTATTTCTAAACATGTATATACATGTATATACATGTATATGTATATACATGCCGGTATTACTGTATCTTTCCCCGAACAGGTACTAAGCTATGTACATGTACAACGAACATACATGTACGCTGTGTTTTAATGTACGATACGTTAACCAAAGGATGTGATTTGCTTAGAAGGCAATCTGATTTTAAGTACACCTCACATTTGTAATTTGTATGTGCAGCTTAAAGAAAAGGCTATTTTGAAATGGTTCAGGTTTGATATATTTTCTGTTTGGTGGAAACTGAAAGATTTTAAACTTTTGAATGGCACTTAAACCCTGATGAATTAAAGTTGACAAAAGTTTGGGTGAATATGTTGTACAGTTTGTGTAAATTACTTTTGTCTTAGATTCATCATTTCAAACATTGCTCTTGAACAATAATTATCTTAGGGAAGTCTTTTGATAATCTACAGGGCATTGCATGCATTCCCGTTTACCCCCGGTAAGAAGATCTCGACATCAAAGCCCCTATTCGTTGTGTAGTTAACTATCTTACATGACCTAAACCTGGGTGTACATACATGTATACATTGTTATGAACATATAATAATGAAGAGTGCTGGGTAGATCCAAAATACATGATCAATTTCATGTACTCTGTAATTAAATTGCAGAAAACGGGGGAAATAATTTATAATTTATATCGGTATGACATAGGTAAGGTTACTTTATAGTATGTCTGGTGTTTATTATTGGCTTTATTAAAAGTTAGAAAGAATTTTTAACAATACATCATTAATTTTGATGAGCTGCTTATGAGATTAGTGTTCGATTTGGTGATAAAATTCACATTGCTGGTATTTCTTAGGTCGGGTAGATGAGTTTGGAACACGTACAAAATATCTATGTACATGGAGCAAACTTTGAAGTTTGTGATAACAAGAGCTTTGAAAATGGGTTGGTACAGTAATGTAATTGAATTAGGTTCTTTTCTGTTGTGTTTTGTTTTAGGAGGAAGAGAAGCTGTTAATCATAAAATTGTCCCTGTTTTCACGAAGTGACGGATGAGCGTGCAACTTTAAAAAGTTAGTTTTGAATAAGTCGCTTTCAAAGTTTCAAACCCTCAATCTCAACCTCTTTAATGTATGAAGGTTGAATAAATTTTATATCCTGGTATAGGGCATATTCTGGACAATATTCATTATTAATCATTAGCATATTCCTTTTAGATTTTAGAAGAAAACGAGCTGTAGACATTGCCATCGTTTTCGTGAAAACAAAAAAATTAAAGGACCCACTGTGATTTTGTTTTCACGAAGCGACGGATCTCAGCCGCGCGAGTGTAAAACAAATGGGATGTGATGAGTGCGCGTTTAACCTAATTGTGCGTGATTACGTGATCAACTTCGGGGACACGCTCTTTTATTTTTTTCACGAAGTGACGGAACTCAGCCGCACACGTAAAACATACGGGACGGATGACAGCTGTCACTTCATGAAAACAGAAAATCTTGTACTAGATATTTTCTTGTTGACGTCATTGTCATAGTTATGTAATTAGACATTTTTACAGTCTGAAACTCTGCGAGGTTCAAGATGTTAGTGAAAGATGTCCAAAATGCAAAAAACTCAAAATTGAAAAAATTGTGATTTTCCTCATATCCGGCACTGCATGAAAAAGGGACGAAATGTAATATAATATGTTGGTGGAAGATCACATGTACATTTCACTTTTTCAAAAAGAGAGAATTAAGTGTTGACTTCTGCAGTAAGTAAAGCCAAAAGAGGGAGATACTTATATTGTAAAAAAATGGACCATTTTTTTTTTTTTTAATTACATGTAAACAATATATTATTGCAACCAATACTGCAATATCCTGTCTTTGATATATTTCTTTTTTCTGAACCCATTCATTGCCAAAGGAAATTTTAACCCACCAAATTCTTAGTAACAGAGAACTTTGGTTTTCTTTTCTTCTAAAAAGACAAGCTTACATGTATATTGCTTGGTGAATTGAATGTCAATTCTATTCATGAAAAAGTTATCTGCTTTTGTTTTTCCTTCAAAGGTTTTCTTTCCTTCCCCTCATGTGTTTTCTAGCTCTCTATCCCATTTAGTGTTCCTCTTCCATATTATTTTTTTCTTTCTGTATTCTTTTTGCTATCTGTCAATGTCTCTTGTGTTTCTCTCTGTCTGCGGCTTGTTTGTTTCCAGGGACTGATGTCATCACAGCTGGCGATTGATGACCGTTATTTTGTTTTCCTCTCTGTAAACAGGAAAAGCATTAAGACAAGTTTTCTGGGGCCCACCTCCAAAACCATTTCTTTACTCGATATTTCTTTTTGCTCCCCACAATATTCAGAAAAACAAATCTCTATGCGCTTAATCAAATAATAGTCAGTGCTTCAGGGGACGTGTTTATGCTTTCAAAACAATTATCATCAATTCTTTTGATGAGCAGTGGGGAAAAAAATTGTCTGTTTCTGTAATTAGATTAGAAGAGATATTTTCCAAGTGACAGAAAGGGAGAAAAAAAGCTGCTGGAAAGTAGAATCAGATTTCAGAATGCTGTTTTACTTCTCCATGATGTTATCAAAAAAGACAATCATTTGGCATTTTGATATCAGTAGACATCTTGAAAAGGATGTATTTTTCAGGATAATTTATCAGCATAGAGAATCTATTTACAGGTAGTGAAAATGTGAATTGACTCTTTTTCTCCCCATCTTACGCTTGAATTTTAAATCATCATCCGTGATGACATAGGTTTTGCCTCAAATTAATAGATAGATTGTATGCATTTGTAGTTTTTGGCATCAGTTGCAGGTGACACAGGTCCACATTGTTTTCCCATGTGTTTTGAAGTTTTGACATTTTGAAGTGGAAAAATTGGACCTTGAGTACTATTAACTGGGCATCTTTATCCATGTACATGTAAGTTTTTTTCTTTTTTCATAAATTTTTATAATTCATATTTAATGCTAAGTATGTCTTACAACTTCTTAATTTTTTATTTTGATTCTTTGCATTAGCACCGTTTTAAAAAAAACTGACGTTAACATACCCAGTAGGCATTTCCCTGTTCATGTTTCATTCAGCTTTTAAGTCAATCATTTTTGGACAGCAGTTTAGCTGAAAGGATTACAGTTGTTTAGTGTACTGGTAATCAGTCAGTTGCATTCAATCTTTAACCCATGCAGAAATTTATGGAATACTACATATGTAGTGTCAGTGGAATA
>CM057151.1:10608726-10669485 GCA_029962745.1 Echinometra lucunter
AATATCAACAAAATGCTCCCCTGGGGTGACATTATTTATAAACAGTGAGGTATATGTAGAATTATGATGTAAACAAGAGTCCCGTTCAGCTAGTGCCATTGCCCTAGCTTAACCTGAGGTTGGAAAACTTTCTCTTATATTTTCTATTACAGGAAGAGAGGAAGAGGGAGGGCACAAAAACCTCTCAATTTTATAAATAAGCAAACAGTATTTGAGATTTGTATTTATCCAATGGATATCCGGTAACAATATCTCCCAGAGGCTGTTGCATCCAGTGTACATCTTATCAATTATTTGAAGCTTATGTATACGTGAGAAATACAAACCAGTATGTTGCCAAGCTCTGATACTGAATTATTCAAATAAGAAAGTGAAAATTAACAAAGTAACCATTTTTAGATGTCGCACGTCATTACAGATGTCCAGTCCTTGGGAGCACATGGGTATATACATTGTACATGTACATGTACGGTGTATATCCTCTGTAAGAACAGACAATTTTCCATGAACTCGCAGAAAATGATTACCACTGGAAAAAAGAAATTACTTTCCATCAGTTTTACATAAGAAGTGAAGTGGTAAGAGCACTAGTAGAATCATGGGGGTTCCTGGTTCAAAGACCAAATTCAGTGACCTACATTGTACTTACTTTGCCCCAGGGCAAGTTATGGAACTTGCTAAGCAATCTCCAATTACTTAACCCTTTTCACACGTGATGTAAGCTGGTATGTCATGCCAAAGTATCAGTTTAGTTTTGTGATTTGTGATTTGTCTTATTAACCGGCTTCAGCAACACACTGAGGTACATACATGTACATACTTTTTGGTGCTTATAACGTGTCGTAAAAGGATATTTGGATGATAAAAGCTGCCCATATTGTGGTTATTTAAGAAATTATTAAATAAAAAATAAAATCATTTGATTGTCATGACCATCAAGTTTCAAGTAGTGAATTTCCCTTTTCTGATAGGATACTCCACAGAATATTATCAAAATGACTACATTTCATTTCATCATTACTTCTTTACCCCTGTTCATGTGCTGGGTTAAGGGTTGATGCCTGTTTTTAGAGTGTTAACTCCTACATAATATGTATATTGCTGCACTTTTTGTTGTTTTTTTTTTTTTCTCTCTCTCTCTCTTTCTCATTGATTTATGTTTGATCTTGTTTGATTCATGCTGATGTCATTTAATGGTTTGTAAATTTGTATGATAGTATTTGATTGAATAAAACACAGAAAAAAAATTACAATATCAAAGAGCCCATGTTCCCATAGTGTAGAATGGGTACATACAAATGTCGACCTGTGCATAGCTTAATGTCTTACCATGTGAAGCAAAGTAAACACAAAACAAAAAAGCATCTTCACTTTTTATAACCATTGTGTTTGTGATTAATATTTAACTTATTTTCAACAACCTTTGTCAATATTTATTTGGAAGTAGTTGCATGCCACGCTGTGAGAAAAGAAAGAGAAGGGAGAGTAAATAAAACTTGCACCAGTGCGCAAATGTAGAGTATCGGGCATGACAAACAACTACTGGTACACAATGTGAAGAATGAATTTCAAATCATGATGCACTATTGAAATGCCTTCAATCATTTTAAAATTCATGTGAGCACAAATGCATTGTTTGACTGAGTGTCTGTCTGTGAGGTATTTGAGTCATTAAGCTACGTGACTGCTATTACACACAATGCTTTAATTTTTAGATCCATTGTAAAAGAGTAGCAAAAACCTCATTGCGGTTTTATCTCCCCCCCCCCCCCCAAAAAAAAAAATGATAATAATAATAATAAATAATGTGCATAATGTTCTTTCATTTAATATCATATCATCATTAGTTAGCAAACAAAGGGAATTTCACATCAGTAGTTAGGCAATTATAAAGATTTCCCATCATTTACTGCATTGAGGACTCATTGATTTTGTCAAATGATATTGAACATGGATATAGAAATTACTGCTTAATTATTCTGAAAACTATGTATCAGTTACATGTAATTGACTCATCAATTCCATCTCAGAATATTTTAGATTATTGAAAATAACAAAACTAACAATATTGTCTTGAAATAGTGAAATGAATTATTTTTTAGTCTTTCAAAACAATCGTGAGTAAAAAATCCTGAGGTCCCCATCATACATGTACAATCACCTGAACTCCACCCATGACATGTACATGTACATGTATATTAAGGCGGGTCTGAAAGCCAAGACTGCGGTTTCATCAGACTAACCCCTGCTGGTTGACCTCGCCAGTGACAAACAAAAACAGGAAAAGAGGACAACAAACTTGGTCAAGACCTTGTTTTGTCTCATCCTCTCCTGTTTCAAGCCTAGCTTAGGGTCAGGATGGGGTAATGGATGATTAACCTTCATCCTATAAATCTGTCTCTATCTCTGTGTGAAGGGAGAAATGGGAGGAAACCAGTAAGGGTCCCATTCACACATGAAATCTAATGTGGATTGTTAGAAATACAATGTTCAGTACTGATGGATGATTAACCTTAATCCTATACATCTGTCTCTGTCTCTGTGTAAAGGGAGAAATGGAAGGAAACTGGTTAGGGTCCCATTCACAAATGAAATCCAATGTGGATTGTTAGAAATACATGTACAATTCTCATTACTGATGGATGATTAACCTTCATCCTATACATGTAAATCTCTCTCTGTCTCTGTGTGAAGGGAGAAATGGGAGAAAACCAGTTAGGTTTCCATTCACACATGAAATCTAATATAGATTTTTAGAAATTCCATGTTCAGTACTGATGGATTGTTAACCTTCATCCTAAAAGTCTAGTTCTGTCACAGAAAAGAGAAAGAGAGGGATACATGTACTTTTATAGGTCCCATTCACATGAGAAATCCAAATTGAATTTTTATAAAACATGATGTGCAGTAAGCATCTAGCTCTTTCTGTAGCATTTGGCATTTTCTCTGTATCTTTTTTATGAGTTATTATGTGTCATCATTGTGAAATTATTTCTTTCATATTGATTGAAAATTTATTCTCCATGTATGCAATTGTTTTAATGATGGATTGTGACCTACACTGTGTCAGAATAAACAAGAATTTTTTCTTTCTTTCTTTCTCTCTATGAAATAATGCAGGAATCTGAATTAGTGTTTACGCAGTACTGTTAACCATCTGAATACTTAATGTTTAGAGCAAACTTTGAAAATGTACATATACAAAGTAGTGTAGCAACTACAAATCTCAAGCCAGACTGCCAGTGTGGTAGAGGTAAATGCCACATTCATATAACTCTACATGAAATGACACATTAATTGATGCTTTTATTGCATAACCTGAAGACACTTCATTATTCCTGGATCATTGGTATGAAGTGATCAACTTTTCACATATCTTACAAGATGTGTAAACACTACAATAATAGGATTATCCTGATATCCTGATCTTCATTGTAAGCTAACAATTACAGTTTCAATCCAACTCATGACTTATTCAAATTGATAAACTCCAGGGCGCGGTGGAGTATTTTCTCTTGATCCTCCTCTCCCTTTTCTGTGTAACGATTTTTTTCCATTCCTCTCTTAATTCTTCAAGAATAGTGGTAATCCCGAGCTTCTGGAGTGGATGATCGTTCAAGTAATTACATTTCAAAATTTTGCGACTGGTGGTGAAGAGCAATCGATGATGTTTGCTGCGATTTGGAAAATGACGCCTTCTGGCTACTTACCGGATAATTGCCTGGTGTAGTCCTGAAATGAATTCACAATTTATTGGGATGAAGAGGATCAAGAGAAAGGAAGAGAGAGGGCTTGAGCAAAGAAAATGAAAAGAATTGCATTATGGAGGCTTGTGGATTTTAGCTGTGGGCAATTATTTACTCAGTCCAACCCAGAAAGACCCAGAGAGAGGCATCTAGATGTCGAAACTGTTTTACCTTTCCCGGATATGTACATTGTAGGTGGATACAGGTACATCGTAGATGTGGAATGGAAATTATGATTTTCAAGGACCATAAATGAGTGTACTCACAACAAAAGAATGCTGGATTATATAATATATATATATATACATATATATTTTTAAGAATTATATGAAGATTGTATTCTGCCAGTATCTTACCCATTGTGCATGATTTAATCAGGTCTTAGAAGCAATCTTGATTTAATAATTTTTCCTTTGTGTGTAGGAGGGAAGGGAATTCAACTGAATCAATACATTTTAAAGAATCAGAATATGCCTGTCCAAATTATGAAATATTGCCACTCTCTATATTGTTTGCTCTAGTCAATCCTGCACATTTGCATTTGTTTGGGAATTATTCTTGGCATATTTTAGCCTTGTGTGGAAATACCCATTAATTTGTTTTTGTTATGTTACTCTCTTTTTCCCATTGTCTGAAGCATTGCCAACTGTCAAAAAATAAGTAACATTTTAATCCTTTCTTGTCTACGATCCTGCTTATCACATCCTCTTCTCATTAAGACTGAGTAGCAAACAACTAGCTTCTCATTGCTGTTCAGGGATGCAAAACAAGTGAAAATTATGTGGAGGATGAGTTGTAGTGAAGAGAAAGAGAAAGCAGGCCGTCTAGTCAGCATGGAGAGCTAGCTGCACACGACACTACTAACTCACACATCGACTGGGGACAAACACAAACAATGATTTCATTTCTCGCATTACCGCTCGCTGCAATATCTGTCATTGCATGATTTATCATCTGAACAAACAACTAGAGATAATTGCCATATACAAGCCCCAGACCCCAAAAACAAATTCCCTTCCTAAACCATGATTGCGTACCTCGGGAAGCAGCACCCTGCAGCAAAAATATCAATTTAGTCGCCACGGCTTACACCTGTAAAACCGCGCCTTCCTTCCTCCGGTCCTAGTTTCTCTCTCCTCCTTCCCCGCATCCCCAAGTTGCGTTGTTTATTTTTCATTGGATTTACCTCACGCATTAAACCCAGGCCTCCCCTTCATCAGCACCTAGCGATGTTTGTCTTGAGCGTGGAGCGGAGTTTGTGCAGCGACTAACACAAACAAACCTGGCATGTCAACAATGTCGCTGACACTTCCCAGCTTTTTCTCATTAAATTTGGAAGACTTAAATGCCAAAAGAAAATATTGTTTTCCATATAGGGGAGGAGAAACACAAAAGAAGATGAAATTATGCTCTGCACTTCATATTGAACAAGCTGATGCTTTTCTTCAACCCAGTATGTAGCTAACTGGAGAGATATTGACCCGAAAGCCTACTTAGACCCTTCTTGTGGTTGTTAAGAGGTATTGTTTATGCGGAATGAGATTTTTCTCTGAGATTTTTTTTGAAAGAAGTTTAATTTGCTCATTATTGTTTATTGTTAATTGTGGAATAAACAGCACTTAAATATCATAAGTGGACTCTTCGTACTTGATTAAACTTTCGGTTTTTAAAAAAGCAGTACAGGAAAAAAATTTTCAAAGCTTTGGAGAGAGAAGAGATGGTTTTCCAAAAAGTTTAAGTTCATTTATCAGGATGTAAAGTGTCTGCTGATATTACTTGTTGGAATTTCATAGGACATGAGAATAAATGATTTTCTTTTGCCCAGCTGAATTTAGAAAAGCAGTAAGAGTAATATTTTTGCTTGCATAATTGGTGTATTACACTCCATAGAAAAGTCAGAGACCACTGATATCTGTCTATCTCTTGATGCCTTCCAGAAGTGCCTGCAATGATACACATGTACATGATGTACATTTAGACTACTCTGCCCTCCTTTCTAGTATTTTCTCTCATCTGAGTCACTGAGCTTTATTTAGAGATTTATCCTTTCCATTCTCTTTATTTCTCTTTCTTCTCACTCTAGTTCCTCCTGGTGATTGTTGCATGGTAGGAAACCAGACTCCATGAGTGAAACCCTGGCAAACAGTGCTGGCGCTTCACCTGACTCCAAACAGCGCATCACTTCAGAAAACGATGTCAGATCAAACTCGGATATACCAAAGGTAACAACCTTCTTTAAGCCTTGTTCACATATGAAGTGGTAAATGGCTATGGTGAGTAAAAACTGCAGGGATTTTTAAACCTATTCCCCTGTACATTTCTCTAGTTTTAGTAAAAGATACAAACACATGTAAAGAATAAATGTACATGTACATGTAGGTCCTTCTTTGCTTTACTCATCTTTTGCCATTCAGTCTATACCAAAAAGAAATAGCCATGATTATTTTGTATGTCATTTTTTGACAGTTCCTGCTTCATATCTGGACGAGCCTTTATGGTGTGTGTATATGAAAGTTACTATTATCCATTGCAATGTACAAATGTATTCAATGCATTGCTCTGTAGCTGAGAGGAAGGAAGCAAGGACATAAGTAGCATTTACAGAATGTTTTGGAGTTCTTGATATTACTCTTGGCCTTAGCTCATTTAAGCATTTCAGTTTCTAAAGTCAAGAGGAAATCAATTGTGGGCCTAGAAGATGGAAATTTATTGAGCAGTTGAAAGAAATTAAGCATTCATTAAACTCTTCCATAGATACAAATCCTATAGAAATCTTGTACAATTAACAACAGTATTCTATAAGACAAACAGGAGAAGTTATCAACACCATATTAGAAACACTGCAATGAATGCTTGAGGTAATCACCTCCAAGAGTTAGTTTATAAACTGCTGCTTTCAAGAGGGTTATAGAAATCTGAGTTTCATGAATTGTTGCACATGTAGGAGCACATATTTAGTGACACAAGCTTGGAATGAAATCGTGAACACGCTTTGTAAGTAGTCTGTGTTAATTGTGAAAAGTATTGTAAATAATACAAATTTCTGCATCTTTGTCATCTAGCTAGACATCTGAATATGAAAATATCTGCGTGTACATTGATTATTTTTTTAAAGTTTGTTTGTTGTACTTTGTTGTTTCTTCATTTCTCCTAGAAACCTGATGCACTCTCCATGTTAAGTGGAAGTGAGAAGAGCCCACATTCTGCTGGGGGTGCTGGAGGGGGGCAGTCTAACCACCATCTACAGCTCCAGCACCTCCTGCTGCCCCCTGGTGCACCACAGACCCTGTCTGCTCAACAGATGCAGAGCCTGTTACAGGGGCAGGTCCTTAGCCAGCAACAGTTGCAGCAGTTGGTTCTACAACAACAGTCCTTCTTGCAGCAACAGCAGGTGGGCAATGCATCCCTCTTCCATCCTGCACCCCTACCTATACCCCTCCCCTTATCCCTCACTCTCTTGAGTGTTCATACAGTACATTTACCTTTTCTTTCAGCTGTCAAAAGGCGCTTTCACACCTACCCGATCAGGAAAAATACCTGGTATTTTCAGATCGGGTATTCTACCCCGATCAGAAAATACCAGGTATTTTGCCAGTGTGAAACCAAATTATGAGTAATATCTCCGTAAGAAAATACCCGTAAATTAGTAGGTACTTTCTCAAAATTACGAGTACTTTCTCCAAGGTCGCAGGGATTTTTGTAATGTGAAAGCAAATTACGAGAACTTCTATTCCATCAAGCACTGGCGCACAAAGTGTGTACTGTACTGTGACATACCGTGTACGCATTGGACGGCGTTATCGTTTGTGTACCGTACATTCTGGATTTGAGATTTGTATTGTCTATTTCTAGCTACGTCGTTGTTTTTGTAAAGTTCTGTTCCCCTTTCGTGTTTTTTTATTTATGATTTATTCTGATATATTGATACGGTAGTATGTCATCCTCTGATCATCGCTGATAGCGATGTGGAGGGAGGAGGAGGAGGTACAAGGCAGTGGCCTCCCCCAGCCAAAGAAATAGGACTATCTACGATATGCTGGCTGCAAGACTTGCCAGCCTCGGGTTTGAGAGGATACCTCTCGAAATAAAATATAAACTGAAAGTTCTAAAGAGAGATTATAAGACTGCAAGTGTACATCAATATGTAGAGATCGACGTATCGATGATCGCATCGAGCTAACTAGCAAGCGCTATCATAGCAAGAGCTGAGCTAGCTGAGCGAATTTAAAAGCACGAGCCTCGTCTGCAAAATAAATAGTTCTGCGCATGCTCGTAACTTCGAGAACTTACCCCGAAGAGGTCTGGCTTCGGGTAGGTGTGAAAGCGCAGAACAATTATCAGGTATTTTGGGGCCTTAACAAGTTCTCATAATTTACGGGTATTTTTCCTGATCGGGTAGGTGTGAAAGCGCCTAAAGACAAATGGAGAAGACAGCTTCCTTAGAGTTTATACTAAGACACACTGCTCTAGGGATAATGGAATTTTTCAGAGGGAAATGAAACATTTAACATCAATTTGAATCAAGTTTTATCCTATTCTCAGTCAGTAATCATAGAATTTGAGATGACGATATTCATATACATATGCATTAAAAGAGGACTAACTTTTATGTGTATACCGAGACATACATGCATATCAGATCACAGTCTTGAGGAATACTCGTAAGTACTACACCAAGAAACGACTTCATTCCTTTCCTTACATTTCCGTAATATTACCATATTACCATTCTTAACCTAAATTATAAGTGCACTCAGCTAACACTGTGTATATAGGGGAAATTCCTTCCTTAAATAGTTCACTTGAATGTTGAGAAACACTGGAATTTCCTCACGGATGGAGCAGAGTGAATGTTGATTCTTTCATGATATGATAAACAAGGTTACAGTTTCAAATCCTAGTAGAGCAGTTTTGAGTCTTAGGAAAAACAAGATTTTTAAACCTGAATTATGCATTCAAGCTGGAAGCAAAGATGCATTTCTCGAATTTTGAATGCAAATACTTGTTTGGTTGAATTTTGGTGTTGCCACTTTATCAACTTGCTTCCCTTTAAATCCAATTATCTCTGGACCCAGTGTGTGACCCAATGTTTATCTTGTATATTGCAATCATCATGTGAGAGCCGCATGCATAACTGCTGCTGCCAAGCCAAGCCTTTTTGTTTATCGCAAACATTTCTGCCCGGACTATTTTGCCCTGCTCTCCTCTTTCTCTTTCGCCCTCTCCCTGCATCCATTGCGGTCCCTCCATCTTTACCCTGCTCCCTCTCTTTCTCTCCTCCACTCCTCATCTCTTCCTTTCTTCCCCAATCTCCCCTCTGAGAAAAGCCATGCCAGTGCACTCAATCATGGTTCCACGGTGTTTACATCACAAACAAAACTGCGCTCCGGGAAGGGAAATAAAGAAAACAACCATCACCTAATGTAAACAAGATGCTCGCTGAATGTAAACACAACGAGCTGGCCTTGGTAGTTTTCCAAAATAATCAGGCGATTGTTGCAGGCCTTTTTTGCCCTATCTCTCTCCCACTCCCTGGAAGTACAAAGAGATTTTGAGGACACAATATTCTGTGGTAAGGATTGCTTTGTGTGAGAAGTGAAACCAAGAATTGCATTTTGTTTGTTCAGCTAAACAAAGGACTTCTCTGGAAAATTTATAATGACCATTCTGATCACCATTTAGTCAATTTGTTTGGTCTAAACGCAGCATTGGTCATGCAATTGATACACTACTTGTGACTAGAAATATTATAAGCAATGAAGGAGATGATAAAGGACAGGATGTCTTTTCTTTAACAGAGATATGGATTAGTTTTATTTTCAGTAGATAAAGTGCTGTAGGAGTAATGATCCCTCATGTAGAGAATCAGTGTTTTAATTAGATCAATTTACAGTAAGGAACCACTTAACAGCAACTAATAGACAGCATTCATTTTGATGGAATGAATGCAAAACATCTGAACCAAAGAAAATGATCCACTCAAACTGAGTATAAATTGCTCTATTACAGGGTCAGTGCTACTCTTAAGAGTTTCAATGGATTTTTTGATCATTTCTAACTTTTTTAATCACTGGTGTACCATTCCTCATCTCACGCATGCTACAGTAAATCACTTCATTTACTGAGACTTTTACACCCCCCCCCCCCCCCCCCCCCCATTCCTTACTATGAGGAAGATGAATATTTATATTTTCATGTATTGTTCATCTTTCTTTCCAGTCTTCAACAATTTTAGATAAATTGTTTATGGCAAATTAGGTTTGGACAAGTTGATTACCTTTATTTCTTGCTATTCTTTACATCATGCATGTATTTCTGTAAAGTTGAACCACTCTCCAGTAACAACTCACCACCCTGCACTCCTCCTAGATATGAGTCACCTGTCTTGGATCTTCTTGTTTGTTTATATGAGAGAAATGTTGTATAGACAAGTTATTTACTAAAATTCTGTGACCATAATGATAATACAACCAAACCCTGGAAATCACAGTCTTTATGAGATTAGAAGTATTGATGGTTTTCCCTTTATATTTCTAACTTTAACATAGGGATTTGATAGTATAGAAAATAATGTTATTGAAAGCTCATAGGTTGTATATATATTTTTTAAAAGTATAGCATGTGTACTGAGGCTTTAGGAACAGTTTCTTTAACACCATCATAATTGCTTTCATTTCTGTTACTCTTTTATGTGGATGAAGGCCAGTGTTTCAAAGATGAGACCATAATCTTAAATGCAAACTGAAGTCAGAATTCTATGATCACCAGGCTTTGCTTTTTACTTTTTTTTTTTTGTTGCAAATTTGTCATTTCTGTCTTTTTTTCTACATTATATTTGTTTCATTGTTTTTGAAATTCTGTTGTATCAAGCTTCAGATGAAACTTTGAAAATTGATTAGTGCACACAAAGTTAACTCACAATTTTCCAATAGTCTATCTTCCATCTTCTGATCAAGGCTGACATGTGGTAGCAGATGATCATGTGAGCTGTAAATATTTCATAGTAGATTTCACTTTTGTGAACTTGTTTGTGAAAGGTAAGCTGTACTTGAAATGGGGAAAGTCATAAATTGATGTGTAGAAGTAGTTTGGTTGAATAGATGCAGTAATCTGTTTACTTCTTGATAGTGGATAATTATGTAGGTATAATTTGCAGACTTGTTTATTTATGAATTATGATTTTAATGTACTATTTGAAGCTACAGGAGCAAGCTACCTTACTGCAGCAGATGCAGGCCGCTGCCGTTGCTGCAGCCAGCGGTGATGCTGGCAAAGCCCAGTCCAAACTCTCACCACACCAGCAACAGCTCCATAGCCTGGCGTTGCAGCAAGCTCATATGATTCAGCTACAAGCCCAGCAACAAGCTGTTGCCTCAGGACAGATGATGCTGCCACCAAGGTTACAACAAGGTATATAAATCTCAAAGCCAGAATATTGCACTAACTGTAACAAAGGCCATTCCATAGCTAAAAGTGCTTTTTAATTACAACAAAAATGAAATTTAAAAAAGATCAGTCTTGTATTTCATTCATTTCACTTGAGCAGATTTGTATTAAATTTTTTTTTTTTTAAACTGCATGCATGCATGCGTGCATGTTTTTGTTATGCAATATGTTTATTACTGGTACAAGAATATATGTTATTGATTTGAGAGGTTCAAGTACAAATTCTGTGACAAAGCAATTTGGTTGTTATAAATATTCACAAAGAGGAAAATGATATTTGCATTCAATTTTATGCTTTCTTATGAGCATAGAGTAAAGTTTGATATGCTTTTTAACTTGTGTATCTGGTTTCACATAATCTGTAAAATGTCTGAATACCCAGCAATTCGAGTACTTCATCACACCAGGCAAAACCAAATTTTCAAAATGTCCTACTTTTCTCCCCTACAAGCCATGTCAGTTTCTGAGCTCCAGTCCCTGTGGAAGGAAGTCTCCTCCCAAGGTGGCCCTGAGGAAGGCAAGGGTGCCCCCACAAGCTCTGTGGCAACCATGTTACCTGGTCTGAGTGGTCATCATCGGCATATGATGAACGGTCTCTTAGATGGATCTCATATACATCCAGGGTTTCTACTCACACACCAGGGCATCATGTAAGATTGAACCCCTTGACTTCTGAATCCTTTCAATCTCATAGGTGTAATACAGGGACAACCTGGGGAGTGTTTCATGAAAGGACTTGTCGAATGTTTTATCCGACAAAGTCTGTTTTATCCGACAGTTGCCATAGTAACGATGTTTCTCAGCCAATCAAAATCAAGGAAAGATGTCACATCTGGGGAGCGTTTCATGAAAGGACTTGTCGGATGTTTTATCCGACAAAGTCTGTTTTATCCGGCAGTTGCCATAGTGTTGATGCTTCTCAGCCAATCAAAATCAAGAAAAGATGTCAGATCTGACAACTTGTCAGACAACAAATATTGATGAAATGCTCCCCTGACAACTTGTCAGACAACAAATGTTGATGAAATGCTCCCCTGACAACTTGTCAGACAACAAATGTTGATGAAATGCTCCCCTGGTTCCAGGAGTCAGTGGTTAACTTGATATGGGCTGTTTATTCAGTCAATTTCTTTCCTGCATACCATTTATATTGTATAAAATAAAAGTAAATATTTTACCATTTGAATACAATGAATATATGATGATGTAAACGAAGAGTTCCTTTTAGTGCTGCTTTATATGGATCTGATTAGTGGTTTATTGTATGGTTTCTTTCAGACTAAATTAGGCAATGGATATTTTAGATGATCCATGTTAAAATAGAAAGAGCATCTCAAAGGCAAAATGGCTGAAATACATAAAAATGATTGTAATATAGAATAAGGAAGGCAGAATGTAAAGGTGTTCATTATCAGAAAATCACTTTGGTTTTTCTTTAAGTTGAAAAGGAATGGGGACCCAGAGATGAATTAATAATTGGCAATATAGATCCATACCTTACATTTTAAAGAAGCAGGCTAACTTGTATCACCTCACAGGTAGAAGTGCACATCACATAGGTGTCATTTTTTTTTCTTTGATTGTAATCATAGTTCATATGAAAAATGCAATTTGGAGTCTGATAACCTTTTTTAATGCACTTAATATGATATTCATGCTGATTGTTACATGAGCCTCTTAAAGTTCATATGCAATTTTGGTAGCAAACAGAAAATCTCACATTGCCACCTTCCATGTAAAGATATATATGTGAGATTATGTGATAATCCTATAATGATTTTCAGTGAATTTTTGTAAATAGCTGAAATAAATGCAATGCAACAGTTACACTCATCCCTACACCAGGACTACTGCAACCTAACCACCCTCCCTCACAAGACTTGTCACATAAAGAACTCTCATTGGTTTTACACATGTCCAGGCACTGTGATTTTACATTGCTGACCTGAGATTTTAAAAAAATGTTTTTCTTCTTTCATTTGTTTAATATTCAACCTGAGGAAAAAAATACTTTACAGCATCTTTAATAGTTTCATTTGTATCTTGCTTCTGACCAGTTAAAAGCAAAGAATCTGATGAAAAGTGTCAAGGGCCTTCCAAAAGTATACATAAACTTTACATACAATACTTGTAAAAGGAGTGAAAGAGTTGCCACTGTATGAAAAGGAAATGACATAAGGTACATGTAGTGTGCTTCATTTTTTATTTCGTATGAATCACAGTGAAAGAGTCAAACTCAACGGACTTTGTGGCATATACACAGAGCTTCCTTTTCCACCCCTTCTCTAGTTCATTCATTTATAAATGAAATGGTTTTATGTTTTGTGGTTGTGGGATTTTCTAGCTGTGCCTCACCATATGTGAACAGGATTTTGATGGTTATCAAATAACCCGAGTCTCATTTTTATTGTAGGATCCCTCACGAGGACCGTTTGGCCAACCCTAACAACCATCCCCTCTATGCTCATGGCATGTGCAAGTGGCCTGGCTGTGAGACTGTGTGTGAGGACTTCCCTGCATTCCTCAAGTAAGTCATCATTATGCAGATTAGACAAGAACAGCTGCTTCCACAACACTTGATCCAGCAATAGCTGCTATGCCAGCTGAATTCCTTACCCCAATCCTAGACTTAAAGCACTAACATAGACCTATGTGGCAGATTAGTGTTGTACTGAACAAGTTATTCATTAAAGTCTACTTATAAGTACCTCTAACTCTAACTCTGAAAAATAAAAAAAAAATGCAGACCCGTGTGTCCCAAGCAGTGGCAGATTGGGGGGGGGGGAGTGGGAGGGTGCACCTTTCTTATTGTTTCATAGCGCCAAAGGTGCTGCCCGGGTTTCTTAATTGAATGGACCCCATCTCACACGAAACAATAAATTCACACATGAAATTGGCACCTTCTCAAAACAGAGCACCGCTGGCTTACTTATAAGCATACACCACTCAGCCCCACACTCCCCCAGTAATTTGAAACCTTGGATCTGCCAATGCCAAGTACTTGCTAGTCCTGGATTAATCCTAAACCTACCATAAAAACTCAAAAGGAACTCAGACTGTAAAGCTGACCCTTAAAAGCAAGTTGAATTATCTTACAGAAGTAATTTTTGTTTTACTAATAATTTAAATTTTGATAATTTAACATTTTTTAATTTTAGTAATTTTAACTTTACTGATACAAAGTTTATGTTGTTGAAATAGTTGTTTATCTCAAATTTAAATACACATTCAGCATGCTTGTTATAGATAATTACCTTGAAGAAGTTTGTGCAATCCACTTAGAGGATGTAAAGAGCTACAGTAGTATGGCTTCATTTTTGGTTTATTCATTTTTTATCCTCAAAAAATTAAAAGTTCAAAAATACATACTTATGTTTCTTGTCTAGACATTTTCACTTCCATGTATGGTTTTGGTCTGCTAAAGTGACCTTTAAAGATAACCTTGAGTTCCGGTTTTGCATTTAACTTGTGAAAGAAGCTATCTCTAAGACATTGAGAAATGTTGGTGAAGCAGTAAATAAAAAGTTTTATACATGTACCTTAAAGTGGTTACACAATGGTAAAAAAAAAAATTGATATATGATTGAGAATAGAATTCTAAGAAGAATAACATTGAAAATTTGATGATTTTCAATCAAAATCAATGCATTTTGGCTAATTTTCTCATAAAAAGTCAAGAGTTGACAAAAAAATTTGAGTATGAGGTATGACGTAAAAGTGGTTACCCAGCTTCGCGCATTGCAGTTGTGCTGCGTGCTAGACTGTACAAATATGTATTATACCTTACGCGCATTTTGCTAGAATTGCGCAACAAGGTAACCATGTCATTGTGGGTACCCAGTTGAAACTGGGACACAGCTGAGGGGTCAAAAATATCCTGATATCTTACCACATTTGGGGGTTTCCTTGGCAACACCACTTTTTAAAAAATTTAGGCAGAAGATTTTCTGCTGATGAAATCATGCTCTTTTAAATGAACTAACTTTGTTTCAGCATTTCCCTTTAAGGCTTTGAAATAATCAAAATGATTATGAACTAACTCAATTTTGATGAAAAGCACATGCACTACACACAGAACTGGATTTATGGGACTACTCAAGTGTTGGGCCATACACTGAAGCTGTTTCTTGTCATCTTTCATATATTGGGGCTTTTGAATAGTAATCCCTTTGAATGGATATTTCTACTATGATATCTTCCAAACTGACATACAAATAATTCAAATGCTCTTAAAAATATTTGTCATTTTTCCCAGAACTCAAGCTACTCTTTAATATAGATTGCTACCAAGTGTTGGACCACTTTCATTCTTAAGGAAGTGGGTTTTTAAATGGTGTTAGCTATTGAAATGCCTGATGAAGAAAACTTGTGCGAAATAAAGAATTTAAGTGTGAAAAACAGATATTGTGTACTTCATTGAATCTGTGATGTGGTGCTGTAGACATGTTTACTGAATTCCATTAACTCTTTATCAGCCATGGATAGAACCCAAGTATGCCAAATTGTCTGGTTTGTATGGTGTGTCAAGAGTCAACCATGGCAGCCTAGCGTTTGTGTCATTAGTTGTCAAAAGTTATTAATGGTTTAATTAGCTCACCGCAAAGAGAAATTTGTGTTCAATTATTAACTTTGCAAGCAGCTACACTTGCATACTTAATACTTGAATTTATAATACTGCAGACATTTTCTGGTTTAAATGCAAGCAGTAGACTGATATTCCATAAAAGCATAACCAGTCAAAAACTAATACCTAAAATTTATAATGCTATAAACATTTCAGATGCAGTTGCAGGCAGTGGACTGATGTTCATTGTAAACATAAACAGTTGGAAACTGAAACCTGAAATTTATGATGTTGTAAACATTGCAGATTTTGATGCAAGCAGTAGACTGGTGTTTCATGAAAACATAAACACTTCAAAATACCTTTGAAGTATTGGAAGCATGGAAGTGTATTTACTACTGTGGTGTACTGTATCAACATTAGCAGGGCAAATTTATAAATATTTTATGACTTATGCGTTTAACATTTTTTTATGGAATGAGACCAATATAAAAATCAAAGGTATTACTTCTATTAAATCATTTATGACTTAAATGCATTGAACAAATTTTCATGGAATGAGACCAATATAAAAATCAAAGCTTTTAATTTTCTTGACATTTTTTTCTTACAGTCATGGGGTATACCTAAAATCTTGCTGTTGGTAATACACAGGACAAAAAAGCTTAGACTTGGCCTTTCTTTGTTGTTGATGTTGTTGGTGTTGTTGTTCTTCTTGTGTTTGGTAATGTTGAAATTGTCATTATTGTTGTTTTATTGCTCTTTTGTTTCTTTCTTGTTTCTTTCTTTTTTTTATGCAGGCACCTAAGCACGGAGCATGCCCTGGATGACCGTAGCACAGCACAAGCTAGGGTACAGATGCAGGTTGTTAATCAGCTTGAGATACAGCTCACCAAGGAAAGAGAGAGGTTAGCTGCCATGATGGCCCATCTTCACATGAAGCCTACCATTGACTCTAAGCAAGAGCCAGCAAAGGTAACATGATGGACAGTAAAGATAGTTAGAAAACTCTGTCACGATGTATTTGACCTGTTGAGCTCGATTTGATTTTAATATCACAAACATTTTCCATAGACCCTAGCCCGAGTTAATCTTGGTCTTTGTGTTCAACGGCTTAATGCTACCAATTCCATGCACTGTGCCGGTATGACAGAAAGCTTTTATCCATTTATTTCATTAAAAACAAGAAATGTCTCTTTGATATAGATATAACCAATTATGATAGTGATACAAGAAGGAACCATTCATTATTATATGGAAGTATTAGGGGAGTTTTGTTTACAGATGAATTGAATGATTGATAATGAGACTTCCATATGTTTTATCAAATACTTTAATGAAACTATTTCATGTTACACCGTTTGTCCTGCATTCTGCTAAATTTAAACCCAACCCTTAAACTTGAGTTTTAGCAAAGGAAGTTAGGCCAAGGTCTCAGATTTCCGTTTATTAAACAGAAGAATATCAACCTTTGAGTGCAAGTAATAATTAGCTAAAGATAATTAAATTCCTTTAGTGATATCCAGTGATTGCCAATTTGAATGGAAGCAAGAAAAGACTGAGATCTAATGGCTCATTCAAATATCCATTGGCAAACCGTCATATTTTTTTCTATTTACCATGTCACTTATGATCATGAGTTGTGCATCAACTCATCAGTAATAGTTCAGGATTAAATAAAAGTTTTACCAGAAGTTGAACAGACAGTCTCACAACTTCATATTTTGTGGTAACTGTAGAAGAATAATATTGTTCCACACCTTTTTTGTTGCCAGGAGGCAAAACAGAAGAGTTTTGAGTCAGGGTTTTGTTTTCTTTGAGGTTTTTTTTTCCCCAACCTCATATCCTTCCACTTACACCAAAAAAAAAAGCAACCAAAAAAACACGGGAGTTGGCCACACGGGTTAGCTGCTTCATATGTGTACAAGATTTAATACTGCCATTATCAAATATTACATGAAGCCACCTATTGATTCCAAGTAAGTTTGAGCTAACATGACAATGGTAAAATACAATGAAAAATTGTTTTCTTTGAGCCTTTTTTTAGATAAGTCTGAAACCATTGTTCAAATTTAATGTGTGAGTGAATGGCAAGAGGGGGTGGAGAAGTAGCATTGGGCAATGAACATCCAAAGCATTTTTAACTTCCCGGTAAATGTGTATCAAAAGGAACATAAGTATACATAAAGCATACTGTAGTTTTTGTTTTTGTTTTTGTTTTTCTATTTTTTTTTGCCACCAGCAGATTTTTTAAAGGCAGATTACTATATCATTTGTTAATGAGACTTGAAGAAACCATGGACTTGTGTGTAGATCGCTTTTGCAAGAGAGAAAAACAAATTCAAGGAAAATCTTTATGCCAAGCATTTTGACCTTTGCATTGTTAATTATTTTCCTGTATCTTTTAAATGCAAAGGCAGGAAAATACAACTTTGTGCTAAGAGTGAAGCCTAACATTTACAGTCCAATGTTGAAATGTTGAATCTTGTGAAGATTCAACATTTCAGAATATGTGAAGGTCTCATTACTGTTCAAATGTAAGCCATTTGGGGCCTACAGCAAGAACATAATAGATGTCATATAGACATCACCCAAAATGTTTGGCAAAGCTTCACATCAATTTTTTAAATCACATTTTGCTTAAAGGAGAAGTCCAGACGATTTCATTAAAATTACACTATAAAGCTTAAAATTCACGCTAATAGACATTGCTACTTTCATTTATCAAAGTGATTTCTGTGATTTTTAAATACCGATTAAGTGTTGGCTTTTTTACTCCGAATAACTGAATTTCCCACCAAAACCCAAGTATGGTCATTGGTCGTGTGACGTAGGCCATGCGGTTGCATTGCGCATGCGCTCTTATTCTCTGCACATTCTCTATGCAAAATGCCGATATGTCTAGCTTTTGGGTGTACAAATCACACCAGTTCTGTTCCAATGAGAAGTTTTTTGCAATCCCAAATCCCCTGACGGACAGGGAGAGGTGTGCCTGATGGATTAATATTAGAACGGACAAATTCGACTTCAAAACTTAGAAATTTCCGAAGCTAAAGAAAGTGTGCGAAGACCACTTCGAGCCGGAATGTCATGCACGTATATCGATTGCATCGCCTGGCCTGCCTGCGGTGCATCAGCTACGTCACTGGGCCCGGGTGCGAACTAGAACTAGAACTAGAACTATTGTTTATACAAGTTAAATGTTGATTACTCAGTAATCCTAGGGTATGTCGTGTAAAGTAAGACATTTTCTGGCTGCTGATTTTTTTCTCTTTATGATCCATGCTTACAAAAATCACCTAGACTTCTCCTTTAACAAAGGATGGTGCAGACCACTCTTTCACTACATTTTTTTAGAAAGAAGTTTTGATATTCAATTATAATGAAAGCCTGCATCAAGTTTTCTGTCATTGTACAGGATTACAGTTAGTTGCTAGCAAAATAAATAGCATATTGTGATTTTTGGATTAATATTTTTTTGTCTAGGGTACATAAATTTCCTATTTAGTGATGAGAATTTCAGTGTTCCAAATCTATTGCTCAGTTTATCATGCGAATGAACTTTTATCATTTTGAGGTCAGGAAAAAATATGAAAATAGTGAAAGACAAAAATTGGATTAACCAGAGAACATGTGATTTTGTACCTGTGACAGAAATGAATCATTTGTACCTTTGCCAATCACTACTTGAACTTTGAGTTAATCATGATGTGCACCTTTTTTTCTGACTGTAGATTTGTTATTTGTTTTGCTTCCTCTAATCTTTCTACACGTAAGAGCAGAGATAAAGGTATTCCCAATAATCCCAAGTAAATGACGTAAACAAAATCAATTTGTCAAAATTATGAGATTCTGTGCAGTGGCATTGAATAGTTTGTACTTTTTCTTTGAATGGTGCACATAGATTCTAATGTCCATTTCATGCCATTAGACCCTCAGAAAGGGCATTCCTGAAATATCCCCCCCCCCCTCTCTCTCTCTCTCTAGCAGTTTTATGCAAACACCTTCCTTCGCCATATTTCTCTTGATATGTTTTACATTGAATTTCCAAAATCCGTAATTCTGGTTTTTATGTAGTGATAAATATCCCATTAATAAGGACGAATTAATTATGAAAATCATCCCATAATGATTCTGGCATCAGTGGTGAAAACCATATCAGCTCATTAAAATTGTAACCGCAGAGTACCAACATGTGATTACATTCTGATCTTGTTTCGATTTTTGTTATGATTTAGACAGGCAAACACAAACAACCCCTACCTTATCCTGGTTGACAAACCATTGTTAATCACCGTTGTGAATACACTGATGATATGCATCTTTCTTTTGTGTTTGGAAGTGAGAGATAAATATTATTGGTTTCTAAGGAAATACAATCAGGAAGACAGGGCATTGGAGGGTTTTGTTTAGCTAAATACTTCTCAGCTTACAGAGGAATTATGAACATATGAAGAGGGAGAGAGGGAGAGAGAGAGAGAAAGAGAGAGAGAGAGAGAGAGAATATGTACACTGTTATTCTTTTCTCAAATGTTGATTTTTTTTCTTGCAGTACTTCCTAATACTTTGAATTTGTTTTCATAACAGTCACATCTGGTTTACTAGTCATGTATCATGGTTGAGTCTAAGCTCTTTTGCCCTATGCATTACCGATCATGTAAAGATTTTAGTACATCTGATGGCTGTATTTAGCCCGGTAACCCTACCAGAATTTGAATTAGATGAGAGAAGCAATAAAATGATATTGTCATATTAGTTTGATTATTTCATTTGGCAATTCCAAAATGCAATTAAATGATACTTGGTAACATATTGAACATACATAGGACATGCTCTCATGTATTAATGTACATTGGACTTGCATTAATGGTAGGTGCCGGTGACAAGAACTTATGAAAAATTCATTTTAATTCCCCCCTTTTTTTCTTATTTCATTCTTTCCTCTCTGCAGTCCTCCCCTTCCCTATCCAAGCCAGTATCTGTGGTCCAACACACCGCCCCATCATTACCCATGGTGCCCCCCAGTACACCTCCTGTGCCCATCACCTCCATCGCCTCGGCACCCTACCATGTCTCCCTGGCGAGTGGTACCCCCAAGATCCCACCCCTCATCCCTGTATCCACCCAGGCTGCCGTGCAGTCCCTCATGAGCCAGGCACTTCGTAGTCCCATTCATATCAAACAGACGCAGCAGCAGCAACAGCAGCACTCCAGTAACAACCAGTCTCACAAGCTCACTTCACATCATGTGACGCCTGGTGGACCAATCAGGAGGCGGAACAGTGAGAAGTATGGCTTGTCCCTCAGTACAGGTAAACATCTCCAAATCCATACACTCAGTCCCTTTTCATTTATAACATTTTCCTTCACTTAAAATTTTAACAGTTTTTATTATGATTTGCACAGTTATCTGTTGAAGAGGAATACTGGGTAAACAAATTAATACTTGTACTGAAATAACACCCCCCCCCCCAAAAAAAAAAAAAAAGAGAGAGAGAGAGAATTATGATTATGAATAGAGACAGAGCTGAAACTAAAATGATAACTTCAAATTAGTTTTTTTGGCTATTTAAGAGCAAAGTAAGAAAAGAACAGATTTTCTTGATTCAAATTATGAGTGTACAATAAAAACTATATTACTCTTAGCAGTATCATTATTTGATTTCATGAAGATATTTGTTTTGATGCTAGCATTATTCTCTCTCTTATTTGATGTGTTCTCATCTCGTTCATAGCAGAAATTCACCACAACTCAGACTTCTACAAGAATACAGATGTAAGGCCGCCGTTTACATATGCTGCCCTCATAAGGCAAGCCATCATTGATGCACCTGACCGACAGCTAACTCTGAATGAGATCTACAATTGGTTCACAAGAACATTTGCATATTTCAGGAGAAATGCTGCCACATGGAAGGTGTGTACCAACTTGAATCTTTTTCAATACTCAGAGTTCACAGCTATCCCAGTTATCAGATAAAACCTGAAAAGTTAGCGAATTTGAGAAAAATCTCCCATATAAGAGGGGGAAAATCAGGGAATTTCATTGATCCCAAAAGAAAGTAGTCAATCTCGTAGAGTTTGTCTCTCCTCCAAACAGCATATCTAAAAGATTAGTTGTGCTTTTTTTAGTGTGTGAAATCTGTTCAAGCAATGATTCTGGAATTTTGAAACTCCATCAGGGGATAATCAAGAAAAAGATCAGGGAATTCTGATTTCTAATGCTTGGACTCTGATCATTTGCGAGGTTTATAGATCATGTTATCAGATACTGTTTGTAAGTGTAGTAAAATATTGAAGTCTGGATCTTATAAGGCTGATCTAGGGGTTGGTGTCTTTAACCAACATTGATGTGACCAACCTCCATAGAAATTGCCTGGAGCCATTTTTTTGTGAGGAAGCATTAATGCTTGATAGTTCTTCGGAAGTGTAAGGTCTGCACAGGATGTTGATTATCACCTTACTGCCTGCTATATAAAAAATCATGCAATAAACAGACCCCTGCATCCTTATTATAAGGATGACCCTGAATAGCTGCCCTTGGTTAGGGATTAAACAGGGGAATAAAAGTTGCATTAGATAATGAGAGGATTTTGAAGACTCCTATACAATGAATGAAGTGGAGCAACACCTTGCCCCACTCCATTCATTGTATAGAAGTAGGGATTAGTATCCTTAAAGTGTTTGATGCTGCTTGATGGGGACCAACTTTTGTTTCGTCTAAGTCTGTAGTTGGACTTAGACGAATTTGTGTCAGGGTTTTAGACTAGGATGATTGACAAGGGATTAACTTGAATCTTGATGTGCATTTGCTGAATGCAAATTGATCCACTGAAAGTGTGTGTAGGCATACAGAAAGGGGAGTTGTACATAGGTTTTGTCAATTCCACACTCCATTTTTTTTATTGTGTAGTATAGGGATTAGTATGTACATTAATCAATACGTGCAGTGCCCTTGATGGAACAGAATAGGCAACATGTAGTTTGCTCTTGACCATATTTAAACATTCATGGATTCAATCATTTGCATTCATGATAAATAAGTATAGTTTCTCTTTTAGAAAGAATTTTGATAAATTTGTATTTGCATCCTTTCAAATCAATTAGATGTATACTCTGTGCTCTCCATAAGAAATGTACATAACCATAATTAACAAACCTGCCTTGAGCCAGAATAAGTTCATGGACCTGGTTATGATTATGTTTTTAACATTGTACACTTGTATATTGTTATATTTTTTCTTTTAATTAAAGAAATGATCACAACATAAATTGTGGTTATCGTCTTGTCAGAATTTCTCCCAATGATAGCTTATGAATTGATGTTAAGAAATAGAGAACCCAGTATATTATTTGGAATGATTTTCTTTTTCATGTCCTTTTCAGAATGCTGTACGGCACAACCTGAGTCTTCACAAGTGCTTTGTGAGAGTGGAGAATGTGAAGGGTGCAGTGTGGACTGTAGATGAGATAGAATTCATGAAGCGAAGACCACAAAGAATGGGCAGGTGAGTTGCAAATCATTACCTATCCTCACATTATCACTCCCAAAGTTCGTTCTTAGTTATACAGAATTTTATAGAGAGCTTTATAGAGAATTTTATAAAGAACTGTAGATTACAAAGTTGGCGGTTCAAGTCCCGCTGTGACACCACTTTTTGGCAAGACAATCCACAGTTGCCACTCTCGTTCCAGGTGTAGTAAATGGGTACACGGAAGAATTTCCTCGAAATGCAAGAGCGCTTTAATGGCCGCCATGCTAAAGCCTGGATAATAACAGTGGAGTGCCAAGAGTGGCAGTTCTGACAGACATAAGTACTATACAAGAACCCACTATTATTATTATTATTATTATTATTATTATTATTATAAACCTTTGTTGATATTAAGGTTATTGCAGATATTTCTGATATTTCAGTTTTCAAGAAGATTTAAAATATTTAGAGAGGAAACCAGGAAGTGCATAAGATATAGATATAGTATAAATGACTAAGAACCATGTTGTATCCTGATGTAGTGAAAATAAAACCATTGTAGACAGGATGATTCATTTGAAGATGTTTAGATTACCTATGAATAGTCAAAGGCCATAAATTTTTCATAGTACTTCAAGTTGTCTGTGTAACAAAAATGTTACCTTCATATCTAAATGTTCTGATTGTTTGTTTAGTTGTGGATTTGTCTTTGAGATCTACAGATTGTGGCATCTTTCAGAATAGACTTCATTATCTATTTTGTATTACATCCACCTTAGTTAGTTTTTATTACATTATCATACCATGAACATAGGTTATTGTGTATAATTATCTTCATACATTTGCATGATATTGCATGAAGGATTCTTTGTTTTATTTTGCAACATTTCGAAATATTTAAAATTTAATGTTTACTCTCGCTTGAGTACCAATACGAGCATGACAAAATATTGATATGAAGGCTGGCACTAATTATGAATTGCACTGCTTTTCTCCTCTTTATTTTGCATGTGTGCAAATTTTGTTTTTGTTTTCATTTGTATTTTTTTCACACCACCCAATGGGTGATTTCAAGTTCGGTGTGCGGTGTTGGTGTTGGTGTTGAGAGAGTGGAAAGGCTCCTGAACCGAGCTCCAACACCGACGGTCAGTTTAGAGGGACGATACCGAATGAAATCATTTTCCCTCAGAATTTCTAATAAATCAACATCTTATTGGATTCGAATTGCATAATCATTTGAAGAATCCAAGGGGAAAAATATTACTTTTCCATGGAAAATATATGGTTTTGATTATAACAAGTTGTTTTGACTGCAAAATGGGTTTAACCACCAACATGTGGCGAGTGGCCGTAGCAAAGAGTGCCGCTGCTGCGCGAGGGACAAGCAGCAATAACATACATGATTACAATACCAACACCAACACCGTACTTGAAATCATGAATTTCCCGATCCCTAGGGGCTGGTGTTGGTGAGTGGGGAAATTGCATGTAAATCGTCGACACGAACTGTGATACTCGGTTCAGCAGACGACATTCAACACCAGCGGAAATACGTCAAATTTTGCGAGGTCAACCCCAACACCAGCCTGATTTCAAGTTCGGTGTTGAGGCTGGTGTTGGTGTTCTCACAACACAAACACCAGCCTCCAACACCAAACTTGAAATCACCCAATGTTTGTTCAGTAATTGTAACCATTAAAAGGAAAGTCTAATGCTAGGGAAATTTGCCTTAGAAACTTTTCATGGAGCTATTATGCATGACCATTTTTTTTCATTGCATAATCAGTGTTAAAGTTTGTTTTGCTTGCTTATTACATTGTTCTTTGTTTACATTTTGAGTTCATGCTTGCTCTAAACCAGTTATGTAGCTTTGTTTCATATTTTTAATTATTTGTTTGCTGCATGTTCACCTTTGCATGAGCTTTTTGAAATAACCTGCTGACAGACCGTCATTATCTTCCTACAGTCTGAACACACCTCCAAGTACACCAAACACACCCACTACGCCCATCAGCAAGTCAGTAGACATGCTACCTACGGAGGATATGCCACTCAATCTAGAAACACACATGCATGTAAGTCATACCTCAGACCTGTTGCATATGTTATGAAAGACATAAAGGCTGTCTGTGTGAATCAGGCTTGTAGCTAGAATTTCAAAATTGGGTGTCAAAAAAAAGGGGGGGGGGGTTACCTTAAAATGATTGAATTGAAATAAAAATTATCAGGTGTCATAAATAAGAAATTGGAGTCTTCTGGACATTTAGATGCTTCACTGGCTACAGTCAAGTATGAACAGTGTTTAAGCAGTTTAGTCCTTGAAGGTTTGTTTTCAACAGTCAACATTTAATTTTATCCCTAGGAAGTCCTTGCAGTAGAGATGATAATACTGTATTTCTGTGTCAAATGCATCCTAAAATATATTTTAGAAGCCATACATATTTTGTTTTCAAAGAACTCGCAGTCCTCCAATTCAAAGAGGGTATGAATTATGTGTGTGTTACCTAAATGAGTTTGTATACATACATACATACATATTCATCTATCCTGGATAACCTGTATGGCATTTTAGTGACTTGAGGCATAGTAGATTTGATAAGATAACTGAACTCAGTACTGTATGTGCTGACTTACCTCTGATGATATTTTGCTTCCTTTGCAGCCCATGGGTGGGAGCTTGCCATTATTAAGCGATGCAGCAGCAGCAGCTGCAGATCATGCAATTGAAGTGTTAGACAACGAAGAAGAAGAAGACCTTGATGGTGAGGAATACCCTGGTGAGACCAGGGGGCGTTACCCCGGGGAGGACCGAGAAACATATCCTGACGAGGAGAGAGAGCGTTACATGCTGGAGGCAGAAGACAGAGAGGATTACCCTGCTGGAGAGCGGAGCGGTGACCCTTTCCCGGATGAAGACAGAGACTCATATCCTCAGTGTGGAAGTGCACCCCACCCTGAGATGCGCATGTACCCTCCAGGAAGAGCACGCTCGCCTGGAGGAGTTCCCGAGGGTGACATGCAGTACCGGGTGGAGCAGCGGGAGCGCTTTGCGAGCGAGGAGAGCGAGCGCTTTATGGCTGAGGAGCGGTTTAGGAGGGCAGAGGAGGAACGCTTCGCAAGAGAGGGAGAGGAAGAAGCTGCAGCACTTGAGAGGCAGGAGAGAGAGACATATCCGCAGGGGATGAGGGAGGAAGAGGAGGAAGATATTGGTGAGGTGGAGGAGAGAGTGAGGAATGCAGCCATTGGTGATGAGCTGACAGGAGAGGAGGAAGATGAGATGGAGGATGGAAGAGACCAAGATGATGAAACCAATACTACTATTGTAGATCTGTGAGTACCCCTTCATTAGTGCATAGGAAGATATGGAGGTTGGAAGTTCTCCCACACAACTCCTCCAGCAAAGCTTGCTTTTATGGTCATTTTCTTACCCTAACTGATTTTTAACTTTTATTCTTGACTTACACCAAACCCTAAGCCTGAACTCAACCTGAATGGCTATCAAAACTCTATCACAACCCTAATGTGCCTTTGATGAAACAAAGGCCAGAAAATTTTCACCAGAGCAAATGTCACATCACATCATCAAAGATATCACCATATTGAAATTGACACATACTATCCTTTGAATAGTTTTCTCAGAAAGAAAGGGCTGAAAAAGCAGTGGAGTCTGAGAAATTTCTTATATGAATTATGCATGCAAATCTGTTCAGTAGACATTTATGCCTGTCCTTTACTGTACTTCGCTGAAAATATATATTGCTATTAAAAAGTCAAATTAGACATGCACTGTTTATGTATGTTCATGAAATTAAGCATTTCACTTGATGCTCGTGGCTATTAATGATTTCTGTTCTTCTGTTCCCCTTCCCTACAACCTGTTTAGCATGGAGAATGCAGCGAACCGTCGTAAGGTTGGCCAGCTGACGATGGAGCAGCTGAAACGTATGATGCACCACAACCCTATGATGATGGCCCCAATCTCAACCAATGGCCAGTCAGAACATCACCAAGATCCAGCGCTAGACGGCTCTAGCCAGAGTGTCATGTAATCATGGGTCCTTGACTCTAGGTCTTATTTTGTATCCATTGTTTTTGCTGACCTGTGGTAAAATGCATCCCATCCAGGAGTTGTATCCAGAGAGAATTTTTCCGTCAAGATGATGGAGATACTTAGAATATTAGATTAGAGAGGTTTGATAATGGCCATGAGCAGCAATTTAGTTCTCCCCTTCATCTCTCAATTTAATGTCTTACATGAAAGTCTGGCTATAGATTTTTTTTCAAAGGGGGAAGAAAGAAATTCTGGTCTTCGTAAAGGTCATATGAGGGTTGTAAGGCCGATGTCATGCAATACTAACAGCCTGCAGGATTCTGACAACTTTTCTGCGAGGTCAGCCTTGTACTCTGTCATTCAATTGCTTTTTGGTGTATGGCATTTCAGAGTTTATTTTCAGGATCTAACGATTCTCTTTGGCTGAATAATCACAAATTTTTAAAAAGTTAATGTAGGATATATCTTACATGTGATTGCAACTGTAATAATGGTCTCAAATTTTTAAATTACTGTTGTAACAAAAGCAGTTTTCGAAGGTTATATGGATGCAAGTAGTCACCTACAGTAGGTATGTACATATGAATTCAAGGGGAGAAATTAATTTGTCTGTGGTAAATACACTTACCTTCTCCTTTTCTACAAAACATCACAATTGCTTACAATAAAATATGCAGGTGGTTCATCTCTAAATTAAAATGAACTTTCTTTCCTCTTTCCTTTGAATTATAATCCCCTAGAACTAGTAGCATAAGATAAGGTAGTATGAATGAACTTGCCAAAGTACATTGAATGTTTCCAATTTTATTTATTTGTTCCTAAATAAGACAATCCATCCATTGTGGAGTGGGTATCAGGGCAGTGAGAACACTAACAATTTTATGAAATCCCAGAAAAATGTTTTAACTTTAATTTTAGCATAAAAAGCTCCTCGCATAAGCCCAGTGATATTATCATTACCTTTTCTTGTTTTATGGGTACTTTATTACAACTAGGAAACATATTTCGAGAAAAGAATATGTTCTCTTATTTATACCTGCCTGATATGCCAAATCTCCACAGTAATGAATAAGTACTATGTATAAATTATCAGTCCATTGTATAAGTAAGGTAGGTAATATGTAATCCAGAATGAAATGTTGATTGGAGTACAATTTTATTATTTTTTTTGTATTTTTTTTTTTTACTTCCATCTTTGGCTTTATGGAAAGCGGATGATGGCAAGGTATTGTAGTTATCCATGAAATGGAATGTTGGAAAGTGAAAACATTCAAATTCGAATGAGATACTTTTGCTATTTATTTCAAATGTTTGATGAAATGCTGTTGTATATTTTTTCGCTCTCTAGAACTGCCAATCCTGTGTTGGATATCCATTAAAAAAAAATCATCTTTTAAACTGATTGTGCATGTGTATAACATTTGATGCTCTATTTGCTTACATATGTGAGAGAATCTCTAACTAATGCATTCTTTTGATGATTTTTCTTCTTCTTTTTTTTTACCAGTGTCACGCTTACTAGAAATGTCATTTCCGTGGAAATTCTGTATAATTTGACTTCTGGATTTACCTTTTTCTTTTCTTTTCTTTAAATGGGATGCAAATACCATTCCAGCCTCGCATAAGATATATGCAAATATTTAACCAAGATAATTTTTAGATGAAGATATTAAACTTCCAGTGCTGTGTAGTTACTCCTAGGAGAATATGTAGAAAGCTTGAAACCCAGGGGTGGTATTCTGAGATCCATTTTATCTCAGATAAAATAAAAAATTTTATCTCTGTTAAAAGCAGTGAGATAAAATACCCTTAAAACCTTTTCAAATCTGTATTCTGAGAACCACTTTATCTTGATTTTATCTCATCTAAGACACACCCATTTATGATGCAGTAACCAATAAGAAATGTTGTTAAATTACATTCTCATCTTAGTCAGCCAATGAAATTGCTTTCCGACAGTAGGTGGGACAAAAGAGCGCGGATGCGTTATTTGTACAAATTTCAATACGCTGTTTGTGCTTGCATTCAAACGCGAACACGTTTTGACTGGTATTTTGGTCATAAATAACTTCGGTATTTTCCTAGGTATCAGCATGCCTTTTCAAGGATCATTTCAAGGCCGATTTTAGTCAATATAAATCTTTAAATTCAATTCAGTCATCATACGGGAATGTTGCTTGAGTAATGCAGTCAATGATTATGGCATTTTTCTTTATCTTTATCTGAAGACTAATAGCGAATTTATCCAGAAATATTGTACATACTGGAGGTCCAAATACAATAAAATAGCCATTTGTCTTTAGCTGTATAGGTACAAGCGCTGGAGATGAGGAACCGAGATAAAATGAAGATAAAATCTGAGATTTTAAAGTGGTCTCAGAATACCGATTTCATTTTAAAGATAAAATTTAAAATTTTATAGATAAAATGACGCTCAGAATACCACCCCAGATTTTCTTTTCTCATTCAAGGAATCACCTAGATTGTGAATGGTAGTGATCTCACAGAAGGTAAAAGTATATATCTGAGGTAGATAAAGTGGTTTGTAATGTATCATACATGGTTGAACTCTTAAAAGTAGAACATGGCAGTTTTTCAAGAATTTCTTCTGGAGCAACTCATTTGTGTCTTATCTTGCCCTTTATAGGCTGACTTTGCCCATTATTGGAAACAACAAATCCATAAATCATTCTTGGCCCCATTATATCAGGCTCTAATGACCCATCACCGCCTTTTATGATAGTTGATATGAACAACAAATATCAAGATAAGGCTGTGACTTATATTGCAGTAGGTATCAGTAGATTTTTTTCTTGTGTTAAAGATTATGCCATCTTAGTTGGTAATGTGATGAGTTGATATGTTCATCTTAAGTGTCATTTTATGTTGCTCAAGATTGAATGTTTTCTGTTTTCTATATTAAGTCACTCAAAATCTGACCTGATGAAATCCACATGTCATGTTTCAAGGAACGTCAATATAGGATGTACTGATGTATGATTGTAGCATACATGTAGATATTGATAATTGTCAGGGGAGGGGGATGGGGGGGATATTTGTTGGGAAATAATGCTACATAGAGATGTCGTCCTAGAATCACATTTTCAATTTCGAAAATGCTGAGTGATTCTTAACAGGTCTAGATTTAAAACAAGTATTTGGGGGAAGGGGGGTATTTGTCAGAATTACATGCTTTGTGATCCTAAAATTATAATGTTGATTCAAGAAATATCATGTATGATTCTAAATAGGTCTAG
Source organism: Echinometra lucunter (assembly GCA_029962745.1). Taxonomy (NCBI): domain Eukaryota; kingdom Metazoa; phylum Echinodermata; class Echinoidea; order Camarodonta; family Echinometridae; genus Echinometra; species Echinometra lucunter. The sequence goes on from CM057151.1 coordinate 10,639,266, forward strand.
ACTTAAAACATGTGTTTGCATTAGAACTGCCATCACAAAGAAGATTGAGAAACCAATAAGGTTGAGAAGGTTGTCAAATATTTATTTGGTATATGTGTATAGAGCACTTTCAATCAGAAATATTTCCTTTTTTTTCTGTAGTATGTTGCATAGAGGAGAGTAGCCTTCCAGTTGCTTCTACTAGGGCTGTACAGGAGAGTTCTAAAAATGATATGCTGACAAGAATGCTGCGTTGTATGATTTGATGTTTTGATTTATTAATTATGTGACATGATTTGTACTGTTGGGGATTGCTTCCAGCATTTTGTTATCATATTTATAGATTTTTTTCCCCCTCCTTTTTATTTTCACATTGCATTCAAAGAGGTAATGGGAGAATAGAAAGAAAGATGATATTGTATTTTATCTTTAGTCTTTAGAAGTACGATCAGTGAGTGAAGGGGATTCCCCCCAATGGTGAGGTCTACTTTTATTGATGATTCAAATACAACCAAAAAGATTATGCACAATGATGATTTAGAATATAGATAATTATGTAGATATTTATATTTTTGTATTCCCTGCACTTGAATTGGCATCTCCCTTGAAAGAACTACTCCAGCAAGCTTGAGACATGTATAGATTTGCAAAATTGCTCTTCAAAGAAAGAGAGAGAGCGCAAGAGAGAAAGAGAAGAAGGAAAGAGAGAGAGAGAAAGTGCAGGAAAGAGAGTTGGTGTAGGAGGATAACTGGTACATTGTTGTTTAACGCTTCCTTTACCCCCCCCCCAAAAAAAAAAACAAAAACAAAAACAAAGATGCGGTATCACGGTGAGGTACATGTTGTTTTAAGACACTGTTAATCTGATGATGAAGGAATAACTTTATGCAGACTCATGCAGACTCATGCAGCAGATCGAAATTCTGCTCAGTCTCACTTTTAGAATGGCAACAACTCAATACTATAGACTTTTTCTCATAGTTTTTACCAATTGTCAAGCCTGCTTAATGTCATTAGAAGTAAAAAAAAAAATTAGTGTGAAAAAAAAATTGTTCATTATTGATTAATTTAAAAGTGCTCCTTGAATCGTAGACAACTATATGTCTGTAATGACAGTTTGAAAATTTGTAGTATGTAGATCTTGCCAAAGTTCCTTATCCTCTCTCTCTTCTTTCTGTGAGTGTTTAATCCTGTTCTATACTAGAAGTTGTACAATTAGTTTGTCAATTTGTGTAAATATTTCCTTGGTTTGAAATGAAAGAAGCTAATATTCAAAGAATATGCACAGTTTAATGCTTTGGGGGAGGGTGCTTGTGAAATGTCACGAAATATTTTTGTTCTCAAATGTTTTCATCACATCAAAGTTTGTTTGATTCTCCTGTTGTGATTAAGATAGGCAGATAATAATGCCTATTTGATTGCATTGCTGGTCTGTGGAACATAGGTAGTGTATACCTATTGATTGTACACTGGTATTTTTCCTTTAAAGGGGGTACCCAATGCTGAAACAATGTTAGTTCATTTAAAAGAGCATGATTTTATTAGCAGAAGATCATCTGCCAAAATTTTTTTTAAAGTCTTGTTATCAAGGAAACCCCCAAATGTGGTAAGATTTCAGGATATTTTTGACCCCTCAGCTGTGACCCAGTTTCAACTGGGTACCCACTTTGACGTCAAAACGACGTCAAAGTGGGTATCTTGTCGTGCAATTCTAGCAAAATGCGTGCAAGGTATAATACAAATTGTACAGTCTAGCGCGCAGCACAACTGCAATGCGTGAAGCTGGGTACCCACTTTTACGTCATACCTCATACTCGAATTTTATGGTCAACTCTTGACTTTTTATGAGAAAATTAGCCAAAATGCATTGATTTCGATTGAAAATCAAATTTTTAATGTTATTCTTCTTAGAATTCTATTCTTGATCATATATCAAAAAAAAAATTACCATTGTGTAATTACTTTAAGAAAGGAAAAAGTCACTTAGTTGAATACTCCAAGGTTGCTAGAGTTGAATTCTTGAATAAAAATATCATACTTGGTCCTGGGTCACATTTGATTGACTTGAATTCTTGAATGAAAATATCATTCCTAGGCCTGGATTGCAATGATTGATAACAATAACGATATTGAGATTTACAATTGAATGTGCGATATGACATGTACGTGTGCGTATGCTCATGTCTTTTAAGTACAGGGCAGCTATAGGATGAACCTGTAATGACAAATCTGGTTATTGCTACTGATCAAATGTGACTCTTATTTGGATCCTGCAAGTATCTCCCACATGTTTAACTCTCTTAAATTTTTGACAGATTATGGTTCGATGTGAGTGACAATGTGGCTAGACTGCTCGAGATTACCATTAAGTTAGAGACAGAAAGACTGAAAAAATGACCAAAAAATTGTGATTTCTCTGAATGTATTCTGTGGAGAAAATTTGAATGCTCTCAGTATAACATGATTACCTTTATTCATTTTTCTGAAGTAAGCTCCTGTTGTTTTATTTTCAAAGGGTAAAAAAAAATATATATACTCATCATGAAAATGAATTCTGGCAACATATTGGTTATTTAGGTTTAACCGGTCACAAGTGGTTCATGTAGTTCAGCCTTCTGCATTGTTAAATGAGTTACCAAAATTGATAATTATGTGGACAGAAAAAATTATTCTTTGTGTTGTTACATGTGGCATTTTTTGTGAATTCGCCAGTTTTCACTACTTCTGTTGTACATCCTTGTTTTCCTTCCTGGACATTTTTGGGTCAAGTTACCAGTTACTTCAAACTTTTTTTGAAAAATATGTTTCAGCTCCCACATTTTCACTGTTTCTTACTCCTGTCTTTCTCCTATTTCCTTTCTTTCTTGTAAGGCAATCCTTTCAGTCAACTCCTGCCTTGTTTTCCTTCCTCGTATATATTTTTAAAATTACTAACCTGAAAAGAAAGAAAAACAAGGAAACTTGTTTGTTGTGATTAGAACTAACCTAACTTATGTCCATTCCATTATTGTGCAATTGTGTGGCATGTTTAAGTGTAATTTAATAAATGACAAGCCCAGCATGCGAATATGTGCTTTCGGACAGGAAGGCACATTTTGCATTTTTTGTATGTAGAACCCCCAATGTTTGGTCCTGGTCTTTTGTCATTCCAGTTCTATTTATGAATATTGTACTCTTTGCAATGTACATGGTAAGTGAATGAATCTTTTGTTGAATGTACACGTATTATGTAAGAGTAGATAGAGTGATGTAATTTGTGTATATTTTTTCCTTTTAGTTTGTGTTTTTTGTATAATATGTTGAAGATACCAAAGAGAGCCCTTACTTTAAAGTTCAGCTTTTTAAATTGTGATTTTGAAATTTTCTTTCAAAGAGAGGGAGAGAGAAAAAAAATTACATTAATGAAGACTATCCCTTGAGGGAAATAAATTGGGCCTTGAGACAGTTGTGAATGCTTCCATATGCCTTCTAATGTTAGCACTAAATTTCAAGTTAATTAGTAATCCATGAACACCCTTTATGTGAACATTTCTATGAATGGGGGTAAGAATCCCTTGTGTTTATACAAATGCTGTACATATGCTGATCATTGAAAAGACAAAAGATAGAATTGCACTGTGACCAATGATAAGAATGATTTTAATTATTGCACAAATTTTGTCTTGTGTTCTGTTAAGCTTTTCTTATGTCTCAATTTATTATTTTCTTTGTACAAATGTTTAGGTTTAAAAAAGGCCTGGTCTATAGTGCAGTAGCAGTTCTAAATGCACTGATAATTATTAGCTAACTTCTGTTGTATTGCTTGTTTTTCTGGTTGCAAAACTTGGTCATTTTGTGAAAAATGGTATGCTAGACAATCTAATTGGATGAAATCTCTTCTTAGAATCCAATTATCTTTTACATACTAAAGAAGCTTAACTATGATATACATGTATTGTATGAATTTACATAGCAAGATAATGCTGCATGTTACAAATCTCTGTCTATAATATAAAGGCAAACCAATGGTACCGATTCATTTCTTACGCATTTCTGGTGTTACATGTACATGTATGCAATTCAAACTAGCATGCTCTATATTAGAATACGTTTTTGAAGACAGTATATTATCCATACATTCTTGCATTTATTGCAGGTATGCAAACATATATCAAGTTTCACCAGTTGCCATGCAAACCAGGAGAAGACTTGTAATGTACGAATCACCTTTTATGCTAATTAACCAATGTGAAATTAAAAATGTAGTCGATTGTACAAAGCCGTAGAAGAAAAAATTCTCTTCTTTGTTGATTTATAATCTCTAGGAATATTTTCATTCTACTTTGTTGCGTAGTGTAAAGATGAAAGCCTTCCAAAGAGTAGATGTTTAGTTTTCAGAATGATTTTACACACAAGAATAATTTATAGTGTTGGCCAACAAGATGTTTTAAAAAGCTGTTAATAATGGGAGATGGTATTGGGAACATGAATGTGTGGATCACAGATGTCATGTCTTCAATGTAACAGCTCCCTGTATTAATGTCAAGTTGGTTACACCTGATTTCTTATAAAAAAAAGGAAATGATTGAATCATGAGATAAAATGTGTTTGTCATCGGCTCTTTTGTTATGTCATGTGTCTGTCAGAGTAAGTTACGTGAAAAGAGAAAGTGAGAGGAGATGCAACAAAGTAGTATGAGATAAAGCTTCTTTAATTATATTTTTAGTTAATAAAGTACGTGTACACTGTATTTCTCAGACATATTTAGGTGAGGAGGGGTCACAAAGACTAAAATAAGAAATCATTCTTAGTTTCATGAACACCCCGTGTACATGATTGAGTTATGTGGAGTAGCGGTGCAATGGCGTTGTGAAGGACACTTCTGAAATTATTCCACGTGGTTGATTATGTATCATACACACAAATAAATATGCTTTTAAGAGGGCTCGACAAATTACCAAAATTCTGCTGAAAATAAAGCAGCAAACTTTCCTCATTGTAATTTTGGCTCATGCATTTTCCATTATCCTGCTTTTTAAAAGAACATTGCCCTGTAGAGATAACCTTAAAATATTTATGACTTACATGAATGACTGATATACATGTCAATGAATAGAGTTCTCTTTTGGGATGAATGCATGCTTGTTAAAAACAAAACTACAGTACGGGTTCTGTGGTCTTTTAATGTACAACAAATTATCATACTAAGAATACAGTTTTTCATATCACAAAATTAAAATACATGTATGGATTTTCAGGTCCATGTACCTAATCAATTGAAATATGATCAAAATATAATGGAAAATAATTTGTGCCTGTAAATTTTTGTTTTCTTTTCATACATGTGTACTTGTAAACACTGAAGTTCTTTTTATTCATAACATTCCTGAATATTCAAAATTTTTATCATTACCATTCCTAATAATCAAAACAAAATGTGCCGCTAATTATTCAACTGCCTAGTGCAACCAGTAGTCCAGGGGATGACAGAGATTCCAGCATGGCTGTTATTAGAAGTTGCCAGATCTTTTGAGCACCAATGATTTAATGATGGACAAAAGGAAATTGAAATTGCCTTCAGTACATGAATTAGTATATGAATGTGTGTGTGTGTGTGTGTATGGGGGGGGGGGGGGGGTAGGGCACATTTCAGAGAATTATGACGTGTTTATACAAACATCCTATTTTTGAACTTATGACCTCAATGTCGGTGGGCAGGATTTAGTCATTCTCACCAGAATTAATAAATGAGTCACTGAACTTCCTTGTGAAGTCTAGCAGAAATAAGAGCAATGAATGTGCACAGACGTACACTCTGTGTGATAGTGCAAATGATTAACAGCAATGTAGTCCTTTCTCATTGTCACAAATAATTTGTCTCTGTCTGTACACAGGAAAAAGGTCTCCATGTACATGCTGGCATTTATACTAAAGACTCATTTCTAGATCATATGGGAGTTGAAGAATATACAGTGAAACCTATTTTTAAAAACAAAGCAAAAAATTCTTGGGACTTGGGGAAAATACTTTATCTGAACAAAAAATCAAAATGTAACCTGCAAAATGACCTTGTCATAATAAGAGAATGTTATTACAGACATCTGTGGAATGTGGTTCTAATGTGTAGATTTAGTATTTACAGTTATCGTTTATTGAAATCTGTGGAAATATGTAAGCTCACGTTACATGTGAGACTGAATATTGTTGTTTAGGTTTACATTAATCTTTTCAAAATTAATCAGTGGAAGTGCTCATTCAATATCAAATCCAAGTAAAATCTTGAAAATTGAAATTAATTTTCTTTATTCCTGAACTACTGGAGAAGTTACCAAAAAAGCCAATCTACTTCAGAAATGATCCTTGCATGTGACTGCCTTTAACCCTCTTCCTTGCCATGGACAGCACACTAGGCCAAAGAATACAAGAGCTAATCACTGTGTTGGACTCAGAATGCACTATTATATCTTTCTTTTAGGAAACGGACACCTTGTACCCTGAAGGAGAAATTGATTTCCACAAAGCATATTGAAATTATGTTTTCTTTATTCCTGAACTATAGACCAATTCCAGAACGCAAGAGGGCAACAGACTGGTCGCAATACTGTGGTGTGTTACCCAACTATTACAGTACATAAGTCAATAGCACGTTATGTACTTCAGTTCGATTTTCTCTATTTTGGACAAATATATGCAGATTTCTTTTAATGTTTGCAATAAGGAATAATCAGGGAAGTCCAGGTCGCAGCTGTGCGGTGCTCAGATGCCACAACAATTGGAGAAAGCTTGAAAATTGGAAGCTAACTGAGTGCGAAATTCACTCGCCTTTGACTCATGAAGCCTGTTTGTGTGAGAAGCCGTACTCACTACACAGGTTTCCTGGCCTTTACTGACAAAACTAAGGAGAAAAAGTAACGAAAGTACAAAAATACATCATATCTTCATCTGTCAGATATGGTCATTGTCTTACGTCATCTACCCATGTACCCATGCTTTATTTTATTGACTAGAATAAAGTTTTATAAAATACTATCAGGACATATCTCATATCTTTCACTGATTTTGTACACAGCCAGTCCCGGTCAGTGCATTATCACACACCGCAGCTATCACCTCACCGACAGAGGGCCAAATATGTAAACCAGAGATGGAATTGTTCTTTAGGAAAAGTTACCAAAAAAAGCCAATCCACCTATCCGAAATACTCTGTGCATGTGACTGCCTTTTAAACCCCTTCCATGCCATGGACAGCACACTCTGCCAAAGAATACAAGAGTTAATCACCGTGTTGTGGACTCAGAATGCACCGTTGTATCTTTCTTTTAGGAAACGGAAACCTTGTACCCTGAAGGAGAAATTTATTCCCACAGAGCATGTTTTTCCCCAACTTAATTCAATAAGCATTACAACCAAAATTTTAATTATCTTCAAAACTATTTTTACAACTGTTCAACTTGATGGCATAACAAGGGTCTAATGCAAGCATATGTATTATTTAATTACTAGGAGACAACCGTAAGATGACTAAAAAGAAACAATTTATTAGCACACATACTCATCATGTTGAGGGGTACTGAATAAATCAGGATTGAAACAAGGAATTGAGATCTTCAAAGATGACCATGTGGTCATTTTTATTTATGCATATCTTCAGACAGACACACATTCATGTTTTCACAGATAGTGCAGAGGTTCCAATTCACTAGCATCTCCACAGCAAGGTACACAATAATTACAAAGGTTACAATAAAATTTCCAAATGTATTCAACTTCTCAAAAACAATGTTTCTTCAATTTAGCAAATTCATGGGTTTGAAGCCATTTCCGCACAGCAATGCAAAGTTGTGGTTATTTTAGTCCCTACTTGCATCACTCTTCTAAGGTCTTAATATCACACTCACTATAAAAATAGACATTCATTTCCTTGCATATGCTACAATAAAATGGGACTCTCACTCCTATCTCTTTAGTTCTTTCCATGATAATTTATGCCTACCGGTACTTTGATATCAAATTTCTAATCAATCTACAATTTGTCATTCTGATTTTTTAAGCTCAATTTGTTGTAAGATGAGGTAAAATGCAACTGTCTCTATTCATAACTTATTCTGATATTGCTTTAATTAATCCTACGAGAGCAAGATCAATGCAATAAAAAGTGTTCATATGAATACAAGTTGCAATTCTCTGTCATGTCACATTGACACAACATTCACAAACCTTCTTGAGAATATGCAAGAAATGTATGGATTTTACTTTTGGTAAAGTTTACATTTATTAATCACACAGAATGTCTTACAATATGCATAAATAAGAGAAATATAGACTTCTTCTCTTCACTTGTCAGAATTAAGTATACTTATCCAAATTCAACTGGATGATAACTCTTAATAGTTGTTTAGTTCTGCTACCCAAGATATACAAGTAATACATATATATTATTTTGCTTTTCGCTCTTCTTGTGGAAAGACATATGCTTTTCACATATCACTGCTGCGACTTTTCATTATTTTTTCTAATAATTCTGTTTTCAATAAAAACAAATCGTTTGTTTTCTTAAAACAGAAAAGGGTAGTTTCTTTTCATAAATAATCAGTAAACTAATATGATGTTATAACAACATAAAACAAAGTGTTATTGTGTTCCAACAAACTTAGAATAGACCTTTTTTACATATGTTGTAGTAAATTTGGTTTAGTTGTTGCGTTCAAGTTGGGTCTTAAGATGGTCTGTAGAGAATGTTTACTGGCTCTTGGCAGCGAGCTTGGCCTTGAGGCTCTCGGGCATCTCTGGTGGGGGTGGGCGGGGCAGACGGAAGTAGACCTTGACAGAGTCATAGATGAACCACTGCAGGGCCGTCAGGGTACCAATCATGATGATACGTGGGACCAAACCCTTCCACAATCCTATCATCAACACATACGAAAATTTTACTAGGTTGATTTTCATGTCATGGTACACTACTAGTTCATTATGAAATATGTATGAGAAGATGTACAACACAAATCTATGTCAAAATTTGATGAAAGACAAGACAAAATTAAATCTAATAAAGCTACTATAATTAATATACAAAGTGATGTTTGGCTTTTTCTGGAAAAAAAGCAGTTATTGAAATGCATCTTTATATTCAATTGTATTTTATTGGCCTCCAAACACTGCAAACAAATATTTAACATTTGCTCTTTTTCACTGTCCTACTTGTAGTTTTTTTATTATAACTGTAATGCAGTGGCTACCCTGAAATTTACAAAAGCCTCAATCCTCAATGAATTACAAGCAAATAAATAAGATGTCCCCAGCTTGAGCAGCAATCTTGCAAGCATCACACAAGACTGTCAGTGTGCTCCCACTGGAGGTATATTGATCTCACACACCAATGACTCAAGCACTTCCAATGGTACACAACGTTGTAGCGTTGCTGGGTGGCTACCACACTGGATGCAAGACACCAACGCAGCCCAACTACAACAAAACAGCTGTACAACCAAAACCCAGGGCCCATTATCCATTGACGAAGATTACACGCAAGGGATTCCCTGCTCGTAGATCGAGGAGTGAAATCACAATGCATGTATCTCAGCCAGTAGAGGGCACATCAAAGGGCTAGGGTGAACAGATGTCAAGTCAGAGATGGGAGTGAAGGGCAAGATGCAGGCGAGACCACCACCCCGGAAGCGGATCTAAGGAAGTGTGTTTCTCTCACAAAATGATGGATTTCTAATAGAAACAGTGCCAGGAAGAAATTGAATGAGCAATCTAAATGTACTCAACACTACAAAATGAGGAGACAGGATTGAAACCTGCTTTGAAGGGGATTCTGTTTTCTTTGGACAATATACATGTAGTTGGTCAAAGACCAATTACATGTACCAAACATTCACCTTCCATTATATTATAAAGCATACAAGAGAGTGGATACTAGTAATGTACAATGATGCTAAGTAATTTGTCTGCACAGATAATTTTTCCCCCTAAATGTACACCATTATCCTTACAGAACGTAACAGATTTTCCTTCATTTTGCTATTCAACATTATGAATAGACTTGGGTGAATTTTTTAGTACAGACAGTTCTTCATCCTTCAAAAGTTCAAAACTGTTCAAATCATCTGTTAATCCATGATGGACAATGCCCCCAAAAGCCACACATCAAATTTCAGGCACAAAAGACAGCCTTTAAACTTCTCTTAACATGTTTACATGATTAACTCTATGGTCCTTGTACTAATCCTGTGAAATTAAAAAATTCAGTAGGCATCAGGTTAAGAAAGCTCAGGAAATCTATATATGGTCTCTGACTTTCATCTACCCCATGCAAGACCTCAAATAATTCCTCAAAATATAACTTACCAGCCATGCCAAGTTTCTTGGCAGCCTCAATGGCAGTGCTTCCCTTGTCCTGGTTCAGCTTGGATACAACGGTGTCAGCAGGGTGAGAAACCACAGCACAGAATACTCCAGCTACAAGGGTGGAGACAAATTATGGTCAGGCACCTTATCTTCCATGTATATGCTTCAATGGAATGAAAAATCTTTTTATTTTTTTTTTGTATGATATCAAGCAAAACAATTTTAACAACAGTGCACAAATCAATATTTCATAACTTTTCATCTAATCGAAATATGACTACTCCTTTTTCACAACAGTAATTACTCAAATTACTGAAATTTTAAGAAATACCATGTTCACAAACAACACAAACTAGAGTCTGGATTACAGGCCATGATAATTTCCCTGTTACCTAACATCTAATTATAATGATCTTTCACAAATACTTCACACAACACACTAACACTGCAACATATAATGAAAAATTACTTGAGAAAGAACTGTAATGACCTAGTGCATGATCTCAAGAAAATGCTACAAGTCTAAGTTTATGGAAAATCACAATGAAATAGACATGTTTAGAGGAATTTCCAAGAAGTAAAGACTCATATAATGAAAATTTTTTTGAGGCAAAGCCCTGATTAAAATTTTTAATTCTGGTGTACTTCCTGGAAGGGAAATTTAATATATTTTACATACCAATGTAACCAGCAAGGAAGGTGACCACCAACTGCTCAGACTTAGAACAGTCACTGCGTGGCTTTGGAACCACATATTTGTAGAGAGCCTCCACAGTACGTTCGAAGCAGGCGAACTTCATCATGGTGTATGGGATCTGCCTCATCCAAAGTGGGGGAAGTCCTTTGTAGAAGCTGGTTGTAAGAACAGAGGGCAAGGGCTGGATTGATTTCATTTTGACCAAACAACAATCAACATTTGTCACCAAACACTATGCTGCAAACTACTGATGGCTGTTTCTTCACTTTTAAAAATACATGTCCATGTTATTTATCAAAATGATGAATATTTCACATGCAGCATTCCTTTAGACTGCTAACGTTTCAAACCCTTTTTCAGTGACAGCTGACGGGCAAAACAAGCTTAATCTCAAATATGTTCTTTGTGTCAGATGGAGATGATCTACATGTAGCAGTACCCTACAAGTATTTCATAACAACTCCACAACTCTCATACTACATACTAATTTTTCCAAAAGATTTATCGAATTCTAATTCCCGTTACTAGGAATGATCAGACCAGAATAAAATCAATTCCTTAACCAAGTCCTGTGACTGGAGAATTTTTTACACCTTCTAACTATCTTTTCAAATCTGTCAAGTCAGTGACTCTATAGACTTACCCATTGAGTCCTTCCTGAGCATAGATCTTTGGTGCCCCTTCTCTTAAGGTGTTGGCAAAGCCAGGCATGGTTTGGATCCTAACCTTGACAGCCTCCATGGGAGACAATGCAATATCAGCAAAGAACTCAGCACTAGCACTGGCCGCAAGGTACAGGGACGTCCTGTACAGGAAGGCCTTTTCCTAATGTCATATGGTTAAAAAGAAGAGATGACTGTAAATCCTCACATAATTCTTGCTAAGGCAGTGGACTTTACCTAGTACATTTTAATTGCTTGTAAAAAACAGCAATGAAAAAATATATATCAAAGATGAATCCTCGACCGAGCGCGGTTGAAATTTATGCCTACGCAATTGCCAGATCAGAAACATATGGTACGTTTATGTTGATTTTTTTATTTTCATGTATAAACTGACACCTTTGACCCTGTGACCCCCAAATCTAATGAGACAATTATGGGACTTCCATATGCATACATGAGCCAAGTTTGGAGATGAACCGTCACAGAGTTGTTAAGTTATCGCAAGAACAAGCAATTTTCATGTATATAATGACCTCTATGACCTTTGACCTTGAGACCCAAAAATCTAATCACATCATTGCCCCTCCCATATGCATACATGTGCCAATTATGAAGCTGCTCCGTCAAATGGTTGTTGAGTTATCGCGAGAATAGACCATTTCTATGCACATAATGAACTCTATGAACTTTGACCTTTGACCTTGAGACCCCAAAATCTAATTTGATCATTGTCCTTCCCATATGCATACATGAATCAAGTTTGAAGTTGATCCATCAAATGGTTGTTGAGTTATCACGAGAAAAAAACATTTCTATGTACATAATGACCTGTATGACCTTTGACCTTGAGACCCCAAAATCTAATCAGATCATTGTCCCTCACATATGCATACATGTGCTAAGTTTGAGGTTGATCGGTCAAATGGTTGTTGAGTTATGGTGAAAACGAACCATTTGTATGTACATAATGACCTCTATGACCTTTGACCCCCTAATCTAATCAGATCATTGTCCCTTCCATGTGCATACATGAGCCAAGTTTCAAATGTCAAATGGTTCTTAAGTTATCGCAAGAACGAGCCATTTTATGTGTATTATTACCTCTATGACCTTGACCTTTGACCTTGACACTCCAAAATCTAATCAGATCATTGTCCCTCTCATATGCATACACGAGCCAAGTTTGAAGTTGATCCGTCAAACGGTTCTTAATTTATCGCGAGAACGAAAATGGGACGGACGGAAGGACGACCCGAAAACATAATGCCTCCCGCAACCACCTACGGTGGGCGAAGGCATAAAAATAAAACATATGCTGAACACAGAATTCTCCTCCTCCTCCTCCTTTCTTTTCCTCCACCGCCTCTTCCTTCTTCTTTTCTCTTCTTCTTCTTGAATTTTTCCCCCCTTATAACATGTACTCTAAATATAAAATGTGGTTAAGGGAATGCAGTATCTATGGATATGATCAGGGCTAACAATATTTAATCAGCAAACAGTTATCAGAAATTGTGAAATACTAATAAATATCATTTCTTTAAAAAACATACAATAAATTCACCTCCTACCCTAAGGGTTGAGAGTACATTTCTTACCTCACCAAGCATGTTGCTGTAGAGGATCTTGAACACCTCATAGAATCCAAACTTGCAGAGACCCTGCATTGAGTAACCAATGAATGTGGGTGCCCATCCCTTGGCCAGGGCACGCACACCTTCTTCTGCTAATGTCACCCTGAATCCATTGAAGATACTCTGATACTTGGCTGGATCAACCTGCACAATGCCAAACAGGTAAGCATAAATACTAGTGTGCTGAGAAATCAACCACATCAAACAGTAGATCAAACACTTGACTGACATGTCTCAAATTTTCTATACTTCAAACCTGGACTAAATTCTATGCCTTCCATGTACCTCAATGCTAAACTTTGCATAAAACCAACTGCAACCCAAACCATAGACCTTTATCTTTGAGAAAATAATTCAAAGATGCAACCCTCACCCTCAGTGCACCCTTCATACTGAAAAAAAAGAAAGGGAAAAAAAAAAGAATTCAGGGTACTTACGTGAAATGGTTGAGAAATTACACATCACTTACTCAACATGATGTACATGTATAAAACTATAAATGTTAACATTTGAAACGCTAGGCCATTACATATTGTCAAAAGTACAGGCGTCAGTATTGGGTAATCAAATGACCTCAGGCAATGGCTCATTTTGTGCCTGCAAAGCAGGAATGGACAGTGCACTGGATTAACATCAGATACATGTAAAGTACATGTGATCTTTTTCGATCTGCTGCAGCAATAACATTTTCATGTGGGCACTTGCTTAATTGCTTTTAACCAGAGATCCCCCAGCTCCAGATCTGAATCACTGATTGCTTCCATATTCCTCTTTATGTGGAAAATTCATTATGATTCATAATCCAATCACAATCCCATATTGCAGTACTAACATTAAGGGTGAGCATGAAAAAGGCAGAAATTTGGGGGGAAATAACCTCTCTGTGGGGGGGGGGGGAATAATGAGCTAATAAAAAAATCAAGAAAATAATGACCAAACAAAATAAATCAAAGTTGTGGTCCTGGAACACTCATGAAAATAAAACATCCTGTAAAGTGATAATAATCCGCTGCTGTTGTAATTGGTTTTTTTTTAATTTCAAAGTCTTATTAGAACATGATGAATTATATCAACGCTATATTTTTTCACTTTATTTCAAAGACCACAGGATTCTCACCTGAATTCTGCATTTGACAAGATCTAGAGGTACAACTGCTGTATGTGTGATTCCACAACTAAGAATACCACCAAAGCCACACAGGGCATAGTATTTCCCTGATCCATATTCACAGCTCGTTTCTGTAAAAAAAAAAATAAAAGGGGGTGGATGAGGAGGGGTAAGATGTAGATTCAGATTATATGATCATGGTAACTGCTACATACTTGACATGTAACAAGTATATTACATAAAAATCCATCATTCAGCTTGGCTGCTATCTAGCCAGGGGTCCTAAAGCAACAGTCTTCAAATATACAAAATGCCATAAAATATGCTTAACTTTCAAAGTTACTAAGCTATGAGAATATCATTTTTTTTTAAACTGCCTTTCTTTTTTTTTTTCAGACAAATCACTAGATAATCACTAGATAATCTGTTACAATCATAAACCTGGAAGTGACCTGCAACACATCTGCAATGTTATCGAGTAGCACAATTTTCTGACCCACCATACATTATACAACACTGCAATGGGAGCGGGCCGAGCTTGATTGTGGGTGATTTCAGAAAGTGAGCCCTCTACGCTCTAATCAAGTGATCGAATATGGATCCTGCCATCAATGCACCGTGCACAAATTTTGTGATGGCATGAGCACAAGAGGGCAGCAAAATATGTGACTATGCCAAAAAGTGATTTGTCTTTGAACTCATCATGGCAGACAAAAATTTCATGCTCCAAAAAGACCAAATGCAACATTTGGAGCATGTTAGTGCCACACTAACACGGAACTGCACTTACGATATACATTACTGTAAAGTGTAATATACCAGTCCTAAACATGGTTGTAAGCGAGTTTCCAATTCTTCTTACTGATTTCAATATTTTATCAATTAAGGCCGAGTCAAAACAATTAACCGACGTTTAAACAACCGCTAGAAGGCAAAACGTTTAGCGTGTAAAATGGTTAACTGTTTTCAAGAAAGAAAAAAGGTCCTTCCTCACACCTGCCCAAATTTTAAAAATATCACATCTCACACCTCTGAAATGATCTTCCGATGTCCAGATTTCTGTGGACATAGTTTAATTAAGTTGTAAACTAACAATATAAAGAGAAATTAAAATTTCCTTCTTGACTCAGAGAGACCAAGTTCTGAATGACAAGAACGATCTGATCATCGGAATCGCTACATTTACACCACCAACTTGTACATGTGGGCCTGTACTGAAATTATCGTGGGGTTTCTAAATTCAATTTATTTTTCAACTTTGTCAAAGTTTGTTTTCTACTCCTAATTCTCCTATAAAAGAAAATAACATGGCTGTCAAAACCATACAAATATAAAAAAAAAACATGGCTGTCAAAACAACAGATACATATTATTTTTCGGCTATCAATCCTAGATTGAAAATGGCAACTATCTTGCACATGCGCATCGATGCGCAACTACCGGTAGGTGCGAGTGATCTTGCAGATGTTTTCACGAAATTCACCACAAATCTCACCATAAAGTTTGTGAAAACATCTGCAGGATCACTCTAACCTAGTTGCGCGTGCGCAAGATAGTCGCCATTTTCAATCTGCATTACAATGGACGGCAGGGAAACGTAAAAAGCGCTGAGTTTTTACCAGCTTCCCTACAATGAATTTTTGTCTAAATTTTCTTTTTCAGATATCAAATTTTTAGTCCCAAGTGTCAGCCGGGTTCGTTATGGCCACAGCCAATAGTTACAATGCTGGTAGTGTCATTGGCCTACGGGAAAGTGATTTTCTAGGGGTTGTTTTGAAGTGGCGAAATGGCTACTGTGTTAGCGAGATAGGTAAAAACACTGGGCTCTGTGGTTTATGGGTAAGCTCTTATTCTTAATTCTGACGGAATAAACCCATATTTCTTTATTTATCGAATTTTTCCATGTTCAGTATTTAATATTATGATTAGACCTATCATTCCAAGTCATATCCTTATATTTTTTTTCAATTTTAGCAGGGGGGGGGGGGGGGGGGGGGTACATATGGAACTCTTGCAAGAATGAGTAGCATTAGCGTTATTTTTTCTTACTGTCCAGGAGCCTCCACTCCAGGGCTAGTTTCATCATGTTCAAGCTATGTGTATTCATGCAACGGGTATTGCATCTGAGACCATCACGAAGCTTTTATCTCTTGAAATTTACTGACCTACAAACAATATATTTACTTCATGTCACCTGCTTGTCGATCAGGTGAGAATGAAGTGAAAATATTGTTTGTACAATAAGTGAAATAGAGAGATAAAACCTTCGTGACGATCAAAGACGCAAGTTGCAATACCGTCGCATAAACACACATCGCCTGTGCAGTGTTTACACTAACGATACCTGTCGCGGCACAGAGTACAAGTGATCGAATTCAGACGAGTGTGGCTGTATCCTTATGTCGATGCTGCACACGCATGTGTATACACTGCCTTCGACAAAAGGCGGGAAAACTTTCACAGTTTTCGACAAAATGCGGGAAAACTTTCACAAGTTTTTCAGCACTTCCTAAATTCTTGAGTTGGTCGCCATTTTATTGAAATCTATAATTTTTCATTATTATTTAGTTATTTCAGATTCGTGGGTGTGAAATATCATGATAAGCATGAGAGCATGAGAAATGGGTGAAATGCGTGAGTGTTGGCAGCCCTGGTTCATGTTTCACAATCATGTGCAGTACCCAGTAAGTATCTCAGTCTTTAACTAAATGATTCAATAGTGATTATAGTGTTTAAAAACTGCAGGAACTCACCTTCTATTTGTCCCGCCGAAGCAGCAACCACATTTCTTGTGGTAGGAAGGGACGGTATCCGTGATTCTGCACCGTTTTCTGCAGAAGGCTCACACCTGGCAGTCGAGAGAAAGGGACTCGAGAAGTGGTTACGCTTGGCGCTGTCAACTAGTGATTGAAACATCTTGAATCTGAAAAAGTATTACACACAAATGATCCTTAATTATTAATCTATCACTTCACACAAATAAAATTACTTTTAATGAAGGCATACAAGTTGAAATTAAGAAAATCTTTAAAGGTCAAACACTTACGTATTGATCTGTGGATCGGGATATGAGGATGACGGACGTACGTGATCAGCGCATGTTCTGCAAAACGCCGGTTCCTGTATGTGACGTCATCAATAGAAATGTACGTGTGCATGCGCAGTTCATGTGGGGCGCATGCGATGACCCCAAATAGTCTTTCAGACAGACACAGTTGTAGCTAGATAACAAAAAAAACAAAAACAAAAAAAAATGCGAGATCCACAGCTTTTTCAGGTGTCTCTTTTTTCCCTTTTTTTGTGGGGGAACATACCCTATTGGTTTTTCATATGTCTCCTTTTAACCCCAAAATTGGGTGACAAGCAAAAAATAAATAAAATAAAATAACATGAAAGTCCATAGCTTTTTTTTTCATTTGGGGGGGGGGGGGGGGCATACCCCATTTCCTTTACAGGTGTCTCTTTTCTTCAAAAGATTTTTTTAGGAATATACCTTATTGCCAGGGGCTACGCTACAGGGGGGAAGCGGACGACCGTCCCCTATCATTTTTCAAGTGATCAAAAAAAAAAAGGAAAAGAAAAAAGATGAAGTTTAAGAAGAAGAAGAAAAAGGAGTATGGGGAAGAGAGGG
This sequence comes from Echinometra lucunter, assembly GCA_029962745.1. NCBI lineage: Eukaryota > Metazoa > Echinodermata > Echinoidea > Camarodonta > Echinometridae > Echinometra > Echinometra lucunter. The sequence continues at coordinate 10,657,306 of CM057151.1, forward strand.
CGGGGTCATGCCCCTACATAATTATCAATAGCCCCATTTCAATGGTTAATATGAAAATAAATGAACTCACCTGTGGGCGCGGCCAAATCGTGAAGTGGAAATCGCGTCATCTTGCCCACCCCTATCAAAAAAACTTGGCGCCGCCCCTGTCTATTGCCTTGGTCTCTCTCTCTCTCTCTCTCTCTCTTGAAGCTAAGGGATGTCCCCCACCCCTAAGATTAGGGAAACGTGTCGCCCCCCCCCCCCCCGATTGATGCCTATAATGACTATAATGACTTCAGGGGCATGGAGGCACTCGACTCCAGTACTGATAGGGGGGGGGGGAGAAAAGAGGAAAGGGAGAACAGGGACTCAGAAAGGCAAGCAATTAGAGAAGACACGACAGGAAATACCTCGAGCGTTGGAGGGGAAAGAAGAACTCTGGCTTAAAGCTTGTGGGCGCAAAGCCTATGTTGAAACATGGGGGAGGGGGCACATCTAACATTCTCTGACAATTAAATTTTTTAAAGCGGCCCTCAGCTTTTTTGTGTGCATCTTTTATTCCAGAGTTCTCTTTAAAAGCAATTTAAAATGGTAATTGGTTGTTGTGCGCCTTTTTACTCGTGTTAAGTGCGACAATAAAAAAAAAAGTCCTCCAAAGCTTTTGGGATTTCCTTTAGGCTATATTGAAGAGGATGACAATTCCCCACCCCATCTAAAAAAAAAATAACATGGGGGAATTCCCCACCCCCATCCCACCCCACCCCGCTGGGCATGCTCACCTTACAAGGGCCAGGGAGCAGGAGGACTGTGCCTGCAAATGAGCGTTATCACTTGGCAATGCCATAATAAATGTGTCCCCACCCCAGCTCCACCGGGCCCCCGGTGCCTTAGAAAACATGCCAGCGCCCATTGGTGTTGTATTAGATTTGAAAGAGAATAATAAATCCAAAAATACTCACTGGACATGCTAGAAACAGAACCCTCCCCCCCCCCCCCCCAAAAAAAAAAAAAAAAAAAATGAGCAGATACTAGACCTATAACTTTGGGGGAGCAATGGAAGATAGCATTTCTGAAAGTTACAGTAGACTGATGACGAATGGTGTGAAATATCTAGTCTGCGAGCACAGACTCCATTTTGACACTGTCATCAAGACTTGCGCGCGCCGATCCCAACTTTGCCAGTCTCTACATAATTATTATGCCAGACATAGCTACAGTACTTATGGGGTTGAGTACAGGGGCGTAGACAGCGGGGGGATGAGGGGTATGCATTCCCCCCTCCCCCCCCCCCCCCACCTCACAAGGTGGGTGGGATGACATGTACAATCATCCCCCCCCCCCCCCGTTTTAGGATGTTTGCTTACAATTAAACTGAATTAACAAGTTTAGAAATTATAGGAACAGCAATAATGATTATCATTATAACAATAATAATAATAATAATAATAATAATAATAATAATAATAATAATAATAATAATAATAATAATAATAAAATAATAATAATAATGATAATTAGTAATTTATTATTATTATTATGATAATAAAAATATTTATCATCATCATCATCATCGATAATGTGACTGAAATGACGATTACTATCATAACTTATCGATCATTATTCTGATTTATGTAGTTATTTATATTACTTTTGGGCAATTTCAACACTGTCACAGTTTTTCTGAAGTGGTGTAACAACAAAACTTTAAAAAAAGATACATAGCCTGATGTAAATATGCAATAATGTGTGTCAGTTCCAGACCTATAACTTTGGGGGAGCAATGGAAGATAGCATTTCTGAAAGTTATAGTAGACTGATGACGAATGGTGTGAAATATCTAGTCTGCGAGCACAGACTCCATTTTGACACTGTCATCAAGACTTGTGCGCGCCGATCCCAACTTTGCCAGTCTCTACATAATTATGCCAGACACAGCTACAGTACTTATGGGGTTGAGTACAGGGGCGTAGACAGCGGGGGGATGAGGGGTATGCATTCCCCCCCCCCACACACCTCACAAGGTGGGTGGGATGACATGTACAATCATCCCCCTCCCCCGTTTTAGGATGTTTGCTTTCAATTAAACTGAATTAACAGGTTTAGAAGATATAATAATAATAATAATAATAATAATAATAATAAAAATAATAATAATAATAATAATAATAATAATAATATGATAATTAGTAATTTATCATTATTATTATGCCTATGATAATAATAATATTTATCATCTTCATCATCATCGTTAATGTGACTGAAATGACGATTACTATCATGACTTATCGATCATTATTCTGATTTATGTAGTTATTTATATTACTTTTGGGCAATTTCAACACTGTCACAGTTTTTCTGAAGTGGTGTAACAACAAAATTTTTTAAAAAAGATAAATAGCCTGATGCAAATTTGCAATAATGTGTGTCAGTCCATATTCTATATTCATTTGTCAGGGTGCGTATATCTTCTATTTATGTCTGTGCATCATTGGCGTAAATCCCGGGGGATGGGGGAATATATCCCCCACTTTTTTGAGAGGGGGGGGGGGATGGCGTGTGCAAATATCCCCACACACTTTTTAAGGAAGAAATGATATTTGAATTAAGCGTTAATAAAATTTTTCATAATCTGTCATAAATAACCATCATATGTTAGAGTTTCTATTTGAAATGAAAAATGAAAATGTGATTTAAAACCAGAAAAGCGCTTATTTTTGGCTCGCTCGCTTCGCTCGCTCATCATATTTTAGAATTTTTGTTTGAAAATGCGATGGAAAACGAGAAGAGTGGTTATTTTTGGCTCGCTCGTTCATCATATTATAGAATTTCTATTTGTGTGTTTGTAATTAAGTGTGAGTTCGACAGAAAAAAAATCGGCGAAAAAGTCGATCATCCCCCCCCCCCCCCTCCTCAAAGTCGATTTACGCCGGCGCTGTGCATTCGGGTGTGTGTGTAGGTGTGTGTGTGGTGGGTTTCATTCCTCCTTGTTTCTTTTGCTCATTAATTGATGTCTTATCTACGAAAATATGCTATGGAAACAAAATGAAGACTTGTATTATATTATTTTGCTTATATTGATTTATATGGATGTATTGATGTTTATTTTGAATGAAATCTCTAATAAAAACATTATGGAAAAAAATCTGTAAACGAAATTGATCCTCGATTTCTCGTGAACGGCAAATCAAGGCTCCCCCCCCCCCCTCAGGTTAAGAACCTGTCTACGCCACTGGTTGAGTACCAAGCAGATCGGGGGGGGGCGTTTCATCAACATTAATTTTGTCGTCTGACAAGCTGTCAGATCTGACATCTTTCCTTGATTTTGATTGGCTGAGAAGCATTGTTACTATGGCAACGACTTATCAGAAGACGGGAGGGACATACGAAAGGAGAACGAACCGCTACTCAACGTCGGCTCCACACTTTGCTTTTTGCTTGGTATCCATGGGTGTCGATCCCGGGGGGGGGGGGATGGGGGGATGGGGGGATATATTCCCCCCCCCCCCCCCCATATTTCGGTCAGGGGGGATGGCCTGTACAATCATCCCCTCCCCCCCCCCCCAATAATTCACCATGAAAAATATGAAAAATTTCATAGCCTCCTATAATCCTAAAAAGAAAGTTAAGACAAAGACAGAGAGAATAAAGAGCAAAGAAACAATTTTTAAACGGAGAGGAAAAGGAAAAGGCTTTCAGCGCTCGGTCGCTTCGCTCGCTTGCATTTTAATTATCCTAACCAATCGGGTTATAATACTGTCTTTATGAAACCAAATCGGTTTGCATCTTTTTTCTATCACATAGTATGCTATTATTGTTCTACTCGCATTTAATATCTTTTGTTATCTTTAACCACTGCCAGTTAATATTTTATCAGGGTTTATTATGAAATGAAACTGCTTTGCATCTTGTCTTTCTATCCAGTGTTATACATGTACTATTATAGTGCAAGGAGTCGAACGGGAAAAAGTTCATGACAGGAGAATTTTCACTGTAACCGGTAGCCTATTCCTTTCATACCAAATATGAGAAAGGACGATGCTGATAAAATGTATGTTATTAAAATCATAAAATTGGAGTAACAGTACACTAGAACCTAGCTGTATATTAGAAAATTTGCCCTTTCTCGCTCGCTCGCTCCGCTCGCTCACAGAAACAAGAGGAGGCAATCGCTCTTATTCCCTCAGCAACATGTCCGAATATTGTAATATTTTTACAGCGGGATGTAAAGCTTTTCTCGAATACAGGGAATGGTACATCATAAAATTCATCTAACTTATTTTGATGGAAATTCTACGTTTTGTTAGAAAGAAACAGTGTTTTTGTCGGTAGCTCTTCGCTCGCTCATAGAAACAAAGTGTTTTTTTAAGATGGCAAGTGATGCGCCAAAAAGCATCATTTGGGAAATTATGTGATCAAAAACTATTTAGATATCTTTGAGGCTATCAAAAAATGTAAATTTTGTCCTCGCTCGCTGCGCTCACTCGAATATGTAATGTAGATATTTTATAGACCTATAGTGATGACAAAATAGCACTTCATCACTAAAAGAATGTGTTTTCCCCTATCTCGCCTCCCTCGCTTGTAGTATTTGAAATATAGCATGGTTTAGGAAAGTAAACAGTTGGACCAGTGAGGTGCTGAATTAATCAAACACCTATTGCGTGAGTGTACTTTGACGACAAATAACATTTCTTTTATAGCTAGAAAGTGGAATTTTCGGCTCGCTCACTTCGCTCGCTCGCAAAATAAGAAACGGGATGGTTCATACTCTAAGTAAAGGTTCAATTTCCCTTAATTTCTCATTCAAGTAATGAGGATGTACCTCTGCGATATTGTTTTAAAACAATTTTGCGCGGTTGATCGGAGAGACGGTAGATTAGACTAATAATGCAGAGATATGGGCAGCAAAAACACGTCCTACACTCCCCCCCCCCCCCCCCCCCCCCCCCGCTTAATTAGTCTATCCTTCACATTTGAACCTTCACACCCTTTCCCCGCTCGGTCGCTTTGCTCCGCGGTCGAGGATATTCGGCATCAGTCATCCCCCCGCCCCAACCGCGAACACAATTCGACACCCATGTTGGTATCTCGATCGTGGGTAGAGGGGTACGGCGACACGCCGAAGGGTTTAAAGTGGCACAAGCGGCCGTGCTCCTCATCACTTTATAAAACCAAGTCAGGGTAGCCCAATAAAACCGGCCCCAAATAAAATTGAATTGTGTTCCTCCGAGCCTCCTAATTTATGACCCTCAAAGGGTACCTGGAATGTGATAACATCTATTTGCCTGTTTGTTTGCTCGTTTGTTTTTGGTGGGAGAATTATACGGAAGAATAGTTCTGCATTTTACGAATGGCAACCCCTCCCCGACTAGGCCGTAGTGATGATGTAGAAATTACGGAGCTTAATATTAAAATGCCAGCGAGTGTATGAGGCCATGTGACAGCTCAATTCCGAAAGCTCTGCTGTAGAGAGCGAAAAGACGAAAGACCTATGATAAGTCCATTAACATGATTTAACATGATTAAAGTCCTCCGGTTGTAATCGTCACAAGACTCTTTTGGTGCATTTTTCATGAAATAAGACTGGAATATAACGGCCGTATAATCACAAGGATGACAGGTTTGTTTGTCTGTTTGCTTATATGAAAAAAAAATCATTTATCTCGGTGCGACAGAGCAGTGATGTCTCAGTGTTAGTTTTATTTCGATGGATGTTGGGATGCAGTGGCGTAATGGGCCAAAATATTTGGGGGGCTCAATCTTTGCGAGGAGCGAAGCGACCAACCCTGAGGGAGTGCAGCGACCGAGCCGGGGCACCCCCCCCCCCCTCCCCCTTCACGATACGGAGCTTTTTCCTTTTTTCGACTTAAATTCCAACTTCAGTTCAGTTCAATTTTTATTTTCTCTCATTTCCAACAAAAAGATTTCATTTTAGTGGGGCGGTAGTGAGCACGCGAAGCGTGTGAATCACTTAATGAGCGCGCGAAGCGCGCTCCCTAGGGGGGAGGGTGCAGGGAGGGGGGAGTTTCCCCCCCTCCCGCGCGAAGCGCGGAAGCTCTGTCGTTTGATGACATGTTTGATGACATGTACTCTTATGGATAAACGTGTCATGAATCTACCCACCGGAAAAGGATATTTTTACATGAATTTGGAAACATGATTATGAAAACATGCAGCCCAAATAATCTTCTTAAGTTTCAAACAAAATATGTCAGCGTTACACAAAATACTTTATTACTTATGATAATAAGACAGACAAAGACACTATGAAATAAAAAGGACGAGCATGGAGAGGGTGTGATGCGGTGGGGTACCAGGGTTTCACTCCCACAGTGGCGTAGCTAGGATTTCATTTTAGTGGGAGCGGTTGTGAGCGCTAAGCGCGCTCCCTAGGGGGGAGGGTGCAGAGAGGGGGTAGTTTTCCCCCCTCCCGCGCGAAGCGCGGAAGCTCCGACGTTTCTTTGAATTGTTCCTTGTCTGCTCCCGCTCTTCTTACGTTCTCTTACCTTTTTTCTTTTCTCGCTTCTGCTTTTTTTCCTTCTACTTTTTCTTTCTTTTTTGTTGGTGTTTTGGAGGGGTGACCACCCCCATCGCCCCCCCTGGCTACGCAAGTGCACTCCCATGGTAAAGGAGTTTTTTGCAGTATTGATGGTTTGCAACTCTGTAATAGAACTATTTGGGACTGCAAACTTAAAGCATGTGTCTAGTTTTGGTAAATCTAAGAATATTCATTATCAAAGTTTGAATCCATAGTCTTTTCTCGCTTCTGCTTTTTTTCCTTCTACTTTTTCTTTCTTTTTTGTTGGTGTTTTGGAGGGGTGACCACCCCCATCGCCCCCCCCCCCCCCCTGGCTACGCAAGTGCACTCCCATGGTAAAGGAGGGTTTTTTTTGCAGTATTGATGGTTTGCAACTCTGTAATAGAACACTATTGGGACCTCAAATCTTAAAGCACGTGTCTAGTTTTGGTAAATCTATGAATATTCATTATCAAAGTTTGAATCCATAGTCAAATAAACAGATAAAACCAAGTGTTATTCCATAAAACACATTAGTATTGATATTATGCGTGTTTTCTGCCTTGCATTGCATGCTATTTGGGAAATTGTGAATGCGTTACTTAACAGTAGAAAGGGAGTCTAGGGAGAAGTAATGAAATTCGTGTGGTAACACTTATATAAAATTGAAAATAAACCATGGTTGAAATTTATTTGGAGGGGGGGGGCTGGCGCCCCCAAGCCCCCCCCCCCCCTCCAGTACGCCAGTGTTGGGATGTTTGAAATCAAGAAAGTATAAAATTAATATTATCGCAAGGATTCGTGTGCGAGTAGGGCAGCTGTTGGGTTTATTTACCACCACGTTGAGAATTAGAAGCGTGTATTTTTATTTCGTTGTTACAACGCATCTGATATGCGGAAATGGACTAAAAAGAGGAGGAGCTTCTTTTGAATACGAGAGCTAAGCACAGAGTTATACATCTATCTACGGAAGTTTAAAAGTGCCACCGGGATGACGAGATAATTCCGCGTCTTCTCGATCTTTTTGATCCGAGAAGAAGAAAGGCGAGATCCGTCATCTCGTCGTCTCGACCTTTTTTTGGTCCGAGAAGGCGAGAAGGCGAGTTCTGACATCTCGACCATTTTTTGGTCTGAGAAGGCGAGAAGGCGAGATCCGGCATCTCGTCAACTCGACTTCTTGAGTCCAGGAAGGTGATAAGGTGAGATTCCAAATCGCGTCTTCTCGACTTCTTTGGTATGAGAAGGTGAGAAGGTGAGATTCCAAATCTCATCTTCTCGACTTGTTGGATATGAGGTATGGAAGCTTAAAAGTGCCACCAAGATGTCCAGATGATTATCTCGTCATGTCAACATCCTGTAGGAAAAAATGATCAGATGATAAGATCCTGGATCACGGCATGTATTCATCCTATATAAAGAAATGATCAGATGACAAGATCTCTGATCTAGTCATGTCAACATGTTGTCGAAGAGATAATCAGATCACAAGATCTATGATATCGTCATGTCGACATCCGGTAGAGAAGATGATTAGATGGCTAGATCGAAGATCTCGTCATGTCATCCCGTAGAAAAGATGATTGGATGGCTAGATCTCGGATCTCGTCATGTCAACATCCTGCTGATGAGTTAATCAGATGACTAGATCTCGGATCTCGTCATGTTGACATTCCTTTCACAGGAAAGGGTATAAGTGATGCACGGCAAGACTTGGGCCTGCGCCGCACGTTTACTGTTTAATGCAGGGTATAAGGTTGCTACGGGTCATTACTCTCTGATTTCTCGAAAATAATTCGTCATGAATGAAGAACTAAAGGCGATCATGCATAAACACGTAGTATGTTTTTATGGAAGCTTAAAAGTGCTACCAAATGTGCAGATAATTATCTCGTCACCTCGGTGGCACTTTTAAGCTTCTGTATCTATCTCTGTGGAGCTTAGTGAGTTTTCAGAATACCGGTTAAGAGAAACGAAAAAAAGGGAAAGTTAAGTGAGTTTTCAGAATACCCCACCATCATTCATCACAGCTAGCTGTACAGATCTACTAGTTAGCATTACCCCAGCACTCCTGTGTTTTCATCCGCACACATAGGCTTGCATCATTTTTGAAAAGGGATTCTTTTTAACAAAGAACAGATATAACCTTCTCTTGATACGAGCACTTACTAGTATTGATTTTTGTTTGTCTATGGACTACTGAAGCGGAAAGGGCAATGGGCAGGGGTTTGTTGTCCAGCACGTTACTACGACACAAGGAGCAAGGCAAATATGGTTGTCATCACTTCTTTGACTATACAAAGCAGGGGCATATATACCCGGTGGCAATTCTATTCCACTAGATAACGGAGTATAACGTCCACTGGATAACGGAGTATAATGTTAAATAATATATTCTGTAAACGGAACATTCATTCTAGGAAAACAAACTGAATATGTAAGTACGACTGATTTATCTTGCAAGCATACTTTAGCTTCTCCTACACCTACTTGTATATTTGGAAAGTATTCAGCGTTAATCTTTCCGAAGACTAAGATAATTTACTTTACAAAATGACTTGATCATCTCAAAATAACTTTCAACACCTAACTATATAGGGAAAAATGGTTTGAAAAGGGTGGGTTTATATACTCACTTTGACAATAACCTTTCTTATGTAAAAACATAAGTCTATAATTAGAAAATTCTTGTGTTATCATGCACTCGACTATATGTAAAGAAGAAATTGTCCAGTGGCGATGGAAAACTCACTAGTGCTGCATGAAAGCCCGGCATGAAAGTCAAATCTATGTGAAACAGAATACTGCACTGGCTCCAAGAGCATGTGTCTATCCATCTCTATAGCCTTCTTTTCTTTTTTCTTTCATTCCTTTCCGTTTCTTTTCGCTTCTTTCCTCTCATTTCCCTTTCTTTTCTTTTCTTTTTTTTATTTTTTTTCCTTCTTTTTTCTTTTTCTTTTTAAAGAGATAACCCAACATTATACCACATGATTAGTGCATGACAAGAAATGACCTTCACTCTTTTGATTGGTTTTGGCATGTATAGCATACAAGCGCAGAATTAAAATGGACCCAGCAGGACACGGTTATCCACCGCCTCAACAAGGTTATCCACCGCCTCAACAAGGGTATCCACCTCCTCAACAAGGGTATCCTCCACCACAGCAAGGGTACCCCCCACCGCAACAAGGGTACCCACCACCACAGCAGGCTGCCCCACCTCCCAATCCTGGGTACCCTCCACCGCAGCACGGGTACCCACCGCCTCAACAAGGGTACCAACCGCCACCACAGCAGGGATACCCACCACCTCAACAAGGATATCCACCACCTCAACAGCAACAAACTCCACAAGTACCGATGGATGTAGGCCAGATACCACCTCCACAACAACAGCAGCAACCACCACAAGCAGTGGGTGTCCCACCTCCCCAGACCGGGGGTAATGCGGGGATACCAGGGGGTGCAGATCAAGGCCTCACCCAACCTGCTGGGGGTACCAAGCCTCCTATGACCAAATACGATGGAGATGTCCCTGACGAGGACGTTTCGGGAGACTCAGATGATGAAGTAAGTATAAACATCTTTTCAAACTTAGAATAGAAGATTATTTTTCTTTATGCCAAGATGTTTTTGAAAATAATTTCTTTCTCTCTCTCTCTCTCTCTCCTACAGTCTCTTACTCTACCTCCCTTCCAGCCTCTCACTCACACGCACGCACGCATTTTTTTTTTTTTTTTTTTTTTTTTTTTGCCATTCGAGGGAAGGGGGGAGTGCCTCTCATAATAATTTCGAATCATTAATGAGTGATACGTGAAAAAGAAAAGGATGGACATTGAGGATATCAATCTATTCATGTTTATCTTAACAGGTAACCGACCCTCCCACTGCTGAATTGGCCTTTGATAAAATGGATAAGGTAGCCGGATACGATGATGTGATGGGGGTCAACTTTTTACCACCCCCTCCGCCAACCTACGAAGAGGCTACCAAAGCGCCTAACCATCAGATCGACGGAGTGTAAGTATAAAGTAAATTATTGCAGGAGAAAAGAAGAAGTGGTAGAAAACGGATTATGACGAGGAGGAGGAGGAAGAGGAAGAGGAAGAAGAAGAAGAAGAAGAAGAAGAAGAAGAAGAAGAAGAAGAAGAAGAAGAAGAAGAAGAAGAAGAAGAAGAAGAAAAGAATGAGAAATCAAGGGATAAGTAAATAAAGAAGGGAAAGGAAAAGAAAGTAGAAAAGAGAGAAAGAAAAGGAAAGACAAGAAAAGACAACAAAAAAGAAAGAAAAAAGAAAAGAAAAGAAAAGAAAAGAATACATCCATTACTATATTACTTTTGTCACTTCCTTGCTTTTCTCCTGTTTACACTCTCCCAAAGATATCTCTTTCAGCAGTTCTCACATTTTAGTTCGCCTACCTTTTCGAATGGATATTGTGCAGAATATCATTTACATGCTCAAATCTTTTATTCATCTCATGAAAGAAATAGTGATGAAATTTTGGTATATTAGAATAATCAAGTTTATTGAGATTATTAAGATAATTATTCTGCGGACTTTCTTTAGGTTGCCTATGATTTCGGATACCGAGGCGCGCGAGGTACTCCTGTCATACATCGCTGAACAGTGCTGTTGGGGGAAGAGAGCTGCAGAGAATCTCACCTTTACCAACATAGAACACTCGGCAGCTTTCCATGTAAGTAAACTGGAATAAAACACGGGTGACTCCTGGATTTGAGGATTTGTAATATGCATGGGTTCGAACAGGGGGTTCGAGTCGGGAGCGGCGATCAGGAAGGGGGGGGGGGCTATAGGGGCACAGTGCACAGTGTAAAGACCATGGCGTTCAGAATTGAGGAAAAACGTTAAAATTTTCGTTCGCTCGCTCGCTCGCTCCGCCTTCTGGCAAGTGAATAATCAGCCATTTACTTCAAATGCAAAGTATTCGTTGTCTGTATACGAAATGTGACTTTCTTTGCTGATACCCTCCACTTTTAAAGACACTCCCCCGCCCCTGGTTCGAGTCGCAGAAACTCTGATAAGCAAGAAAAGTTGGTTATCGAGAAAGGGGATCCATTCCCCTCCCCCCAAAAAGCAACAAATGTTTCTGACACCCCACCCCACTAAAATAGGCCACCTCCCCCAGATTTTAGGCAAGCGATAAAAATACAGCAGCTTTCCGACTTTTGTTGTTTTGATTTACTCCCCAAAATCTCTGATACAATATCGGATCCTCGTATTGTCTCTTATACAATTGAAATATAAAGAAAAAAAAATGATCGCTGCATTTAGATCACGTCCTCCCCTCCCCTCCCTCCCTCCCTCCTCTTCCATCTATCTCTTCTATACATGCATGGCCCTGTAATAATCATCGAATTTCATGGTTGTGGTACTGTCCCTTAAAAATGATATGCCTCTTATCTTATGAGTGATATGCTGACACTTGTTTAGTGGGTGGGTCCAAGATATTTGGTAATTTGATGACCTTTTTATCATCATTGTTGACTGTAGGCATTCTCACATTACCCCCACCCGCCCCCCCCCCCCCCCCATATACACACATTACCCTCTCTCTCTCTCTCTCTCTCTCTCTCTCTCTCTCTCTCTCTCTCTCTCTCTCTCTCTCTCCCTCTTTCTCAGTATACTTTGGAGACATTTACAGAAAGACGAACGACTAAGTGGGT